>OZ034966.1:32554706-33094517 GCA_964030785.1 Siderastrea siderea | reverse complement strand
TGAAAAAGTCAGGCTTGCCGGGATTCGAACCCTGACCTCTGCGATACCGGTGCAGCGCTCTAACCAATTGAGCTAACAAGCCAACTGGGAGCTGGTCATTAAATTGGTTAGTAATATACCCGGGAAAGATGAAGATGAAATTGTGAATATATGAAACTCATATATTTGAACTGCGGAATGAATAAATAAATGTAAAGAAGATCCTCGCAGTTATTAACGCAACTTATGCAGTTGCGAAAAGAAAGCCTGAAAAAGTCAGGCTTGCCGGGATTCGAACCCTGACCTCTGCGATACCGGTGCAGCGCTCTAACCAATTGAGCTAACAAGCCAACTGGGAGCTGGTCATTAAATTGGTTAGTAATATACCCGGGAAAGATGAAGATGAAATTGTGAATATATGAAACTCATATATTTGAACTGCGGAATGAATAAATAAATGTAAAGAAGATCCTCGCAGTTATTAACGCAACTTATGCAGTTGCGAAAAGAAAGCCTGAAAAAGTCAGGCTTGCCGGGATTCGAACCCTGACCTCTGCGATACCGGTGCAGCGCTCTAACCAATTGAGCTAACAAGCCAACTGGGAGCTGGTCATTAAATTGGTTAGTAATATACCCGGGAAAGATGAAGATGAAATTGTGAATATATGAAACTCATATATTTGAACTGCGGAATGAATAAATAAATGTAAAGAAGATCCTCCCAGTTGGCTTGTTAGCTCAATTGGTTAGAGCGCTGCACCGGTATCGCAGAGGTCAGGGTTCGAATCCCGGCAAGCCTGACTTTTTCAGGCTTTCTTTTCGCAACTGCATAAGTTGCGTTAATAACTGCGAGGATCTTCTTTACATTTATTTATTCATTCCGCAGTTCAAATATATGAGTTTCATATATTCACAATTTCATCTTCATCTTTCCCGGGTATATTACTAACCAATTTAATGACCAGCTCCCAGTTGGCTTGTTAGCTCAATTGGTTAGAGCGCTGCACCGGTATCGCAGAGGTCAGGGTTCGAATCCCGGCAAGCCTGACTTTTTCAGGCTTTCTTTTCGCAACTGCATAAGTTGCGTTAATAACTGCGAGGATCTTCTTTACATTTATTTATTCATTCCGCAGTTCAAATATATGAGTTTCATATATTCACAATTTCATCTTCATCTTTCCCGGGTATATTACTAACCAATTTAATGACCAGCTCCCAGTTGGCTTGTTAGCTCAATTGGTTAGAGCGCTGCACCGGTATCGCAGAGGTCAGGGTTCGAATCCCGGCAAGCCTGACTTTTTCAGGCTTTCTTTTCGCAACTGCATAAGTTGCGTTAATAACTGCGAGGATCTTCTTTACATTTATTTATTCATTCCGCAGTTCAAATATATGAGTTTCATATATTCACAATTTCATCTTCATCTTTCCCGGGTATATTACTAACCAATTTAATGACCAGCTCCCAGTTGGCTTGTTAGCTCAATTGGTTAGAGCGCTGCACCGGTATCGCAGAGGTCAGGGTTCGAATCCCGGCAAGCCTGACTTTTTCAGGCTTTCTTTTCGCAACTGCATAAGTTGCGTTAATAACTGCGAGGATCTTCTTTACATTTACATATATATATACTTAACAATTATTCTACGAGGGCGCGCTGGATATCGAATGATAGATAACCAACGAGGCGCGTAGCGCCGAGTTGGTTATAATCATTTGATATCCAGCAAGCCCGAGTAGAATAATTGTTTTATTAAAAACTTAACCACTATTTAAAAAAAAATCAAGAAAGAACGGGAAAAATGAGAAAAGAAATTTAAACGGAACGAGAATCGATCACATGACTGAACGAAAGAGGCGCCAAAACCTTGCGAAGTGTTGTAGCGTTTCATTGCAAAGCTGAATGAATCAATGAAAACTGCTCGAAAGTGAACAAAGTAGCACACGTTTTGGAAAAAAATCTTCTAATTATTGGCTCTGAAATATGGTACATGTTTGATTTTTCCTGAAACATTGTTGTAATCATCGTTCAAAGCGGATTGAAGCTGTACAATTTCACCATATAGCTGCTGGAGTTGAAACTGAACAAGTTTGTAATCGGCTGTTCGCACAACGGAGCCATCATTTGCGTGTTTGATAGAACTGAAGACAGAACAAATTTGAACAGTTGACCTTGAAGAGGTAATTTCTACGCAGCTAATAAGCACGATTACTGTAGCGAGGAACATTAGAATTCACCATCATAGTTTGTTAAATGCAAAGCGCAAAATGCAGTTGTTCTCAGTTTAGAGGTTGCGGACGGAATGGTAAAAACAACATTCAAACAACTGAAAAAGCGATTCAACTCCGTTTACATGGCATCCGATTTCTATTTGAGCACTTGGACCTATTGGAACACAGAGCTACAACGAGTGCAGGTAAACCAGTGTCAATTTTGCGTGTTAAAGCCGAAAAACAGTCTCACCCTTCCTTCCTTCTTGGCAGTTTGCAGCTGTGTTTTGTTTAGTACTTGTTTAGACTGCTTCATGATTTTCGCACCGACTCGCCATGAATGTGTGATAGTTTTTATTACATGCTTCTGCCCCATTTCACTGTCTTTTATTTTGTGTCTTGTCTTGATATTTTGAAGTGAAAATCCTTTCTGATAAAACCTACCGTTTTTTAATTTCAATGATCGACGTGACGATCGATGAAAGAAATTAATTGTAAACACCACGCTTAATACTTACATTTCTATTTCTGCACAGTTTCTTCAATCAATTTTGACTTGTGTTAGAGGACTCTGTTGGTGATGCTTGTTGGTGACGTTGTTGGAATTTCTGCTTAATTTAAATTTGCTGGCAAGTGATTTTTCTCGTCCATTTTTCTCGCCGGGTTCCTGGCGAGGAAAAAATTTTCAGCTCACTTTGTTGTTGAGTGCTCATTGACCATATTTGGTCGTAGCAGGTATGTGAGCTGATAGCCTAGCTCCGTTGAGCCAATCAAAATGCTAGAAATCCAATATACCTAGTCCAGTTTTTAAGTGGCTGTCTCCCTAAGATCCTCATAACCCAAATTGGTCACGAAATAGATTTCCTTCAAATCTTGCATGTGAATTGCACTTTGTCTGGGTAATTTAAAAACACTTTTCGTTTGGACTCTAAACGCTTTCTTCGACAGTTTACAAGGGGGGTCCCCTGGTGGACAAAAATGGACATTTTATTGGTACAAAAATGCCAATTTTCAACAACTTTGGTAACTCCTCACAACGCTTAAAATTTGATGCAGGACAAAATTCTACTGTTGGTTGATAATTACAACTCTTCCTTATCCTACAGTGTTACTGACATTTCCATTTTAGTTGTTTTGAGTAGTTAAAACAGTCCCTTTTAACAACCCAATTTAACAGCTTTTAAAAAAGTAGGAAAAATGGGTAAACAAAAATACATGTTAACAAAAAGTGAGACCTCGTCTAGCAAATTCCTTGCAGTCATGGAAAGTTAAAGACTTGGTCTTAATTATAATAAAATAAAATCGTGCGGCCAGACGGTTTAAAGAACGTGGAGCCGCTTTGAAACACCAGTATTTCTAAATTATGTAAATTACGAACCACAACCTATGCGTGGAATTTAAGAGCAACTGTGATGCGAGCAATGCTCCCTTACATCAGGAAAACACGAAAATAGTTTCAAACTACAGCAGGACACAAATGTAAACTGGTAACATTTCGTATATAGCTTTAATTAAAATGTACAGCATTCAAATAGCTCATTACATATGTTCAATTCACAAGATAAACAAGTTATGAAGTACATGCCACTCGATGATTGCTAATTGCGCTTTACAAAACAACCTTGTTCCAGAACTATTAATCTGAGAATAAATCAAGAAATATTGAGTATATCACAGCCTGTGTTTTGCAAACTTATTTAGCGAACACTTAGTGCCTTGCAAAAAAATGAAATCAACGAAGGGCATCTTGTTCTGTTTACCGTTGCACCCATTACCTCAATTTTCTGTCATCTTCGATCAAATATATAGATCCGTGCGTTTCAGAGATCATCTTAGAAGCGTAAAACAGTCGGTTTTTGAGAAAATTCTTCGTTCAACAACCTTCATTTACAACAAGCTTTCCATGCATTTAGTTCACTCGTGTTATATTATTCTGGCGGTAGCCGCATACCAGTTACTAATGTCAACAACTGACACCGGGTACTGCTCCATTTTGCACTCGCGTTTTGGCTCTTAGCTATCTAAAATTTGAATTCATGATCCTTCACCAATTAATAGTGAATTTATTTGAAAAAAAAGGGGTTGGAGCTCATAGGGAGAAGAAACACATTTTTGTCCTTAATTTAATCAGCAAGCACAACCACAATGAAGACCATGGTTTCAGATGAGTAAAATAACTCGTTCAGCTGGGCACATCTTCATAGATTTGAAAATTACCTTCCTGTTTTCGACTTCTGAGGCTTTGAAAGGTTCCTTCAGTTTTGAGAAAGTAATCAGCTGCAGTTAAGAGACAACCTTAAACCTATCTAGACCGGGCCTTCTTTGGTCTTCTGTATTCGTTGTGGGGCAGGCCTCCAGCAAACTCCGATAGCAATAAAGCAATGAAAATGAAACTTAGAGGGTCAAAAGTATGTCCAAGAATTTTGTCCAAGAATGTCTCCTTTGAGATCGGCAAGGGATACTGATGACGTCACACGACGTCAGATTTATGTCATAATATCCAATTGGATCCACCGTATTGGATTTCGTGATTTCCCTAAGACTTCGGAAAGCCACCCAATTGACCAAAAAGTGAACAAAAACAATAAAAGAACCCTAAAATTATCTAATAGCATGACACCTTCAGTAAGAAAGTCATTTTTGTTTTCAGTTAAAACGGTAATGTACCAAATAATTTCAGATGAACACGCCTGTCAAAGTTTGATTGCCTTAGCAACGTGAATCTCACTGTACATTGACCTACCACACTAATTTGTTCCCAGCTAATTTATCACTAAAATTTTGGCAGTGCTTGTTAACACATTAAAAAAAATTATAGAAAAGTTTCAATTCCCCAAAGGCAGAGTCCGTGCACTCCCCCCCCTCCCCCATTATAGGGTTAATTTAAAATAAAGTAGGGTTTCAAGGAAATCAAAAATTCCTTCGGCAATGCCAGTAGTAAATGACTGGAAACAGTATTCAAGAAGAAACGAGTTTCTGTTCTAGGTAACGGGCGTCTACTGTACAGTTAGATTAAGAGTAGTCTAGTAGAGATAGAACTTATAGTAGAGTAACTTTTGCGCGAGCTCGAGTATATCACCCGCTATTCAATCCCTAACAAAAATCTGAGGATACTCGAAACTTCCACTGATTAAGCCTGGTTCTCATACTACCCAGGCTAGTCTGTGATCAACCCCGGAAGGGCATGTACTTAAACCCGAAACGCCGGAACGCCGGAATACTTAAACCCGGAACGCCGGAATACTAAAACCCGGAACGCTAGAATACTTCAACTCTAAATGACAATTTAATATACAAAAGATCGCTGAAAAGACGAACAATTAAGGTTAAGCCACGCTACATTATTAACGTTACCTTCTGACCCCCACCAAAACCTGCGCGCAGGCTAGTTAAGATTCAGTGTCTTACCTCTTTTTCCCTGGATTTTGGCTGGGACTAAAGGAAGGGAATAACAGTTTATCACTTTGTAAATGTTACTTTAAACGCTTTAAGTCAATGAGAAAATTTTCGCTACATACGCTTACCTTGCTGGAGAGTCCTCCATGTCGATTTCAGCGCGAAACAGCCCAGTAATCAAATAAATTATAATAATTATGGTGGGAAAACGTAAGGTAGGGGGTTGGGGAGGGGATAGTGAGGAGAATGGTTTTGGCGGGAGTCAAAAGGTAGCGTTAATAATGCGGTAGCGTGGCTTAACCCTAATTGTTCGTCTTTTCAGCGATCTTGTGTATATTAAATCGTCATTTAGAATTGAGGTATTCCGGTATTTCGGGTTTAAGTATTCCGGTGTTCAGGGTTTAAGAATTCCGGCGTTCCGGGTTTAAGTATTCCGGCGTTCCGGCGTTCCGGCGTTCCGGCGTTCCGGTGTTCCGGCGTTCTGGCGTTCCAGGTTTAAGTACATGCCCTCTGGAAGTGACATTCACTATGTTTTGAGGTATACTGCTAATGTAGAGAAAAAGTGCAGAAAAACCAAGTCGGGGCGAAATTTCAAAAGCAACGCGTTTTTGGGGGTATCGTAGGTTCACATTTGGTAGAGCAGTACCCCACGATCAGGTGGTTCTGGGGGCTACATACTGCAAACTGGATCATAACCATTAAGTCGTCATGGACCAACCTCCCATAACTGTTTTACCAAACAGAAAGTATTCAACGGAGGATATTTCTATCAAGTAGTAATATTTTTGCTATACTGACGTTTCGCCAGGGTCAGATTCCAGAATTTAACAGCTTGGATGAAACTAGAAGTTTATTTTCAAACAAGTTAAGATGCTCCCCCAAAGTCCGAGTTATCACGTTATTTCACCTTGCTAAAAATACAAAAAAATAGCAACCACGTCACACACTGTGGTTATGTACTTGCAGCTCGAAATTAAAAGCAAAAATTTGAATTTTTAATTTTCCCTCATGAGCTCCAACCCTTACTTTCAAATGAATTCACCCTTCATTGGTGAGCGATCATACATTCAAATAGAGACGCGAGTGCAACAGGTTTTTTTGTTGACATTAGCTACTGGTCAGCGGCTACTGCCTGAAAAATTTAACACGAGAGAAGTAATACATGGAAAGCTTGGTCTAAATGAAGGCTTTTGAACGAAGAATTTTCCCAAAACAAACTGTTTTGACGCTTCTAAGATGATCTTTGAAACGCACGGATCTATATTTGATCGAAGATGACAGAATAATTGAGGTAATTGGTGCAAATGAAAACATAACAAGATGCCCTTCGTTGATTTCATTATTTTGCAAGGCATTAAGAGCCATTTTCTGAGAATATCGAGAATCGAAAGACACTCACAAAAAATCGAATTTTTTTTTATTTTGCCAATAAATCCCTTTGGGTAAGCTAATTCAAGAAAAAATAATCCAAAGTTCCAACGAGTTATTTAACGGACGAAAATTTAAAAAGTTCGAAAAATGCATAAAATGGCGGTTTTAGGGTCTCTAAACGGCTCAAATTCTCACTCAACTTTAGGAAGCCAATGAGAGCGTAAAAAAGATTCTTTTAAAACTGTGTAATAAATTTGCCAATGTTTGGTTTCGAACATTTTCAAGCGGCGTTTTTATCGAGCCGCTCTTAACCTTGTTTATCACAAGGTAAAATGAAGGCCAACTTCGGCCGCTTAAAACGGTATCTGGTATGTATCGTTCAATGATTAAGACTACACAGAAAGAAAGCTCTGTCATTGTACTTTTCACCAGGAAAGTTACAGCTTTGGGAATCAAATACTTCCCCGTCAGTAAATTTTTACTGTTTAGTGATCTGAGCGGGTAGAATTATATGCAAATCACAGATTTAATTCCTGGAATACTGCTAACAATTACAAAGGTCGTTTAAGATGAGCTCACCATTAGTTACACATGCACGCACAATGTTTTTCCTGATCTTTGAAAGAATGTTCTGCTTTCTTGAGTCTTGCTGAGTCTTATTATATCGTGTTAAAACAAAGCAGATTTTTAACGGCATTTCAACAGGACAGGAATTCACTCATTCAACTTAACCAAGATATTAACATCGAAAACACAGAGAAACGACGTACTATGCCGCCTACCTTGCCAACCGAAAACGCAACAACACAACAGAAAAACATTCCAAACTGTAAACAAAAGAATTTTCAGTTTCCTGATTGAGCGAAGATATTTTAAACTCATCGCCTAGAGGAATACGCTGAAAGACAGGTGACCTCTGCACTGACCCGCATGTGTCACACCACACTAACAGAGAGAGTCACGCATTCGATTTCTGTTATGTGATTTGAGATAAAAACTTGGTGGAAAGTTAAAAAGGAAAAAAACGTGCAACAGATAGCTAGTACTTTGTTGGATTACATGTTAGCACAAGCTCCACAAAGGAGTTTTTACGGTCACGACTCTCTGTATTAAGCGCGGTAATTTCGCAATGCACGTGCTGTTGTAATTTTACTACTAATTTAATTACGCTCATGAGATAAAATAAATATTGCAGTAAGCTACATTCACAGTGTGTAAGTACTGATATATGGCGTCGTGTAGTTTTTCCACTCTTCTGGAGCTGGAGAGGTTGACTGCCTGTGGATTAAGCAGTTATTACCCAGGCCACGTTGAAGTTGTTTCCCTAAAAGAATGCACAAGACACATCTCGCGGCATCTTCAATTGCACGGACTAAGTGCAGATAAAGCGGTTGACAGTGAATTCAAGTTGTTGTTAACCCGAGCAGGTAATGTTATTGCATTTTATTCTGGAATTACTGTGTTCCATAATTTTGGCCACAGATACTTCATGGCACTCGGCGTCCCTTAATCTAGGTTCTGCAGAGTCGCCCCACTCCCGTGCCCACGGGCGCCCGGGGGGGTGGGGGTGGCAGGGATGGCGCAGTGGTGAGAGCACTCGCCTTCCACCAATGTGGCCCGGGTTCGATTCCCGGTCCCGGTGTCATATGTGGGTTGAGTTTGTTGTTGGTTCTCGTCCTTGCTCCGAGGGTTTTTCTCCCTCCATAAAACCAACATTTTCAAATTCCACTTCGACCTGGACGTAGGGCCATAAGGGAGATTACAGTTTGACTGTAATTATGCACCCTACTGAAATAAAGTGTATTTATTTATTTTTATTTTGACCAATCGTTGGGTGCAGGGGTGACGCTGCGGGCTTGACACCCTGGCCCTGTTTAGGACAGAAAAACGAAATGGAATGTCGAACGTACTGACCATACCCGGTTGGGGAAGACGGGCATAAAAATTACATACCACGCTTAGGGACAGAGACCAAAAACCGTATCCTATCTAGCGGCAAACCCCAGTATAGTCCACATAAGCGAGTAACCCTCCCTTCCGGGCGGGGCTAGCGGGGTGGTGGTGCCGTGTTTAGCATGACGATAGCACGATGTAATTTCAGACGTCGAAAATTGAACTTCAATGCAATCTTCCTTGGTAGCAGCTCGAGCGAGCAAGACGTGGAAGCCAAGCAGGCCCATGCGATAACTCGCCCAACATGATACCTTTTCTCGCTTTGCCATTTTAGCTTGCCCTTTTTTGGTTTTTGCGTCATGGGGTTGAAAGCTTAGACTCTTCTACTGAAAAGATGCCTAAATAACTATACCTAAATAAATATACTTTGAACTCTAGGCTTCCAACCTCATGACGCAAAAACCAAATAGCAAAGCGAGAAAGGGTATCATGTGGGCGAGTTCTCAGATGGGCCTGCGTGGCTTCCGCGTCTCGCTCGCTCAAACTGCTACCAAGGAAGATTTCATCAGGGGACGTTCAATAATCACATCGTGTTATCTTCGATGAATATTGTGTTACAGTTGAGCGAGTTAAGGCTAAGCACGGCACTCTCCACCCCCCCGGAAGGGAAGGTTACTGCCCAATGTGGTCTAAACTGGGGTGTGCAGCTGGACAGGATATGGTTTTGGTCTCTGTCCCTAAACATGGTAAATTATTTTATGCGCATCTTCCCCAACCGGGTATGGTCAGAACGATCGACATTCCATTTCATTTTTCTGTCCTAAACAGGGCCAGGGTGTCAAACCCGCAGCGTCACCCCTACACCCAAACATTGGTCAAAAGACCCTTTCTTCCCCCCCCCCCCCCCACCCCCGGGAGCCTGAGGGCACAGAAGTAGCGTGACTCTGCAGAACCTAGATGAAGGGACGCCGAGTGCTATGTATCTGTGGCCAAAATTATGGAACACAGTAATTCCAGAACAAAATGCAATAACATTACCTGCTCGGGTTAACAACAACTTGAATTCACTGTCAACCGCTTTATCTGCACTTAGTCCGTGCAATTGAAGATGCCGCGAGATGCGTCGTGTGCATTCTTTTAGGGAAACAACTTCAACGTGGCCTGGGTAACAACTGCGTAATCCGCAGGCAGTAACCCCCTCCAGAAGAGTGGAAAAATTACACGACGCCATATATCAGTACTTACACACTGTGAATGTAACTTACTGCAATATTTATTTTATTTCATGAGCTGTAATTAAATTAGTAGTAAAATTACAACAGCACGTGCATTGCGAAATTACCGCGCTTAATACAGAGAGTCGTGACCGTAAAAACTCATTTGTGGAGCTTGTGCTAACATGTAATCCAACAAAGTACTAGCTATCTGTTGCAGGTTTTTTTCCTTTTTAACTTTCCACCAAGTTTTTATCTCAAATCACATAATAGAAATCGAATGCGTGACTCTCTCCGTTATGCATGGTTCAATTTTACCTGTTACCATCCCCCCCCCGGGCAACCCCCGGGACAAGTCCAGCCCTTCGGGCCCGGGGGTGGGGAATTGTCTGAAACGGTTTTGTCCCGGGGGTAGGGGGGCGGGGCAAATCGAAAATAACTTCTCGTTTTTCTTGTGAAGCACGTCACTAGCTTATCACTTCTCAGTTGACACAATGGCGCCGGACCGCGTAGAGAAGACTGCCTATTTCCAGGGAAAATCTCTAGAATTTGTAGCACTGAGACTGGTTGGAGAAGAATAATCTCTCGAAATTATAATCTGTATTCAAAGGCACGTTTATTATAAATTGTTAAACGAAGGTGCGTTTGATGCGTACTCGAATGGATGGCGTTCATCACTAACATAGAAATATTTCTTCAGCGTATTTGTATGAAACAAATGCACGGCTTTATATTAAACAGAGATCTCAGTCCAGTGTTCTTGTGAAACAAGCTAAGAAAAACTCCTTTAAAATGCTGTCATCAATTTGCTCACCGGACCTCTTTTGTGCATGTTCTATATTTAGAATAAAACACGCGGTGAAGAACATTTCTTTACTCGCCAGCCGAATGCCAGAGCGGTTAGACTTTTTCTTCAGTTTTCTTTTTCAATGTAGTGTCCATGTTTTTTAATACTATGTAATATCCTTCGTTCAGTAAACACTAGAAAGGCGTTTAAGTTCTTGTCAAAACGTCTGGTTGTGCTATTGTGCGGAAATCAATTTTGAACACAAAACAATGTATTTGTGGTCGATGAGAAGTCCCGGGGGTAGGAAATTGTCTATTTCTGCGTGCCCGGGGGTGGGGAATAGACCGCCAAGTAAGAAAAAAATTGCAAATCCCCGGGGGTGTGCCCGGGGGGGGGATGGTAACAGGTAGAATTGAACCCTGCATTAGTGTGGTGTGACACGTGTGGGTCAGTGCAGAGGTCACCTGTCTTTCCGCGTATCCCTCCAGGCGATGAGTTTAAAATATCTTCGCTCAATCAGGAAACTGAAAATTCATTTGTTTACAGTCTGGAATGTCTTTCTGTTGTATTGTTGCGTTTTCGGTTGGCAAGGTAGGCGGCGTAGGACGTCGTTTCTCTGTGTTTTCGATGTTATCTTGGTTAAGTTGAACGAGTAGTGGATTCCTGTCTTGTTGAAATGCCGTTAAAAATCTGCTTTGTTTTAACATAATAAGACTCAGCAAGACTCAAGAAAGCAGAACATTCTTTCAAAGATCAGGAAAAACATTGTGCGTGCATGTGTAACTAATGGTGAGCCCATCTTAAACGACCTTTGTAATTGTTAGCAGTATTCCAGGAATTAAATCTGTAATTTGCATATAATTCTACCTGCTCAGATCACCAAACAGTAAAAATTTACTGACGGGGAAGTATTTGATTCCCAAAGCTGTAACTTTCCTGGTGAAAAGTACAATGACAGAGCTTTCTTTCTGTGTAGTCTTAATCATTGAACGATACATACCAGATGCCGTTTTAAGCGGCCGAAGTTGGCCTTCATTTTACCTTGTGATAAACAAGGTTAAGAGCGGCTCGATAAAAACGCCGCTTGAAAATGTTCGAAACCAAACATTGGCAAATTTATTACACAGTTTTAAAAGTAGAAAGGTTAAATAATGTTCGTGGTTTGTTTCGTTTTAAAAGAATCTTTTTTACGCTCTCACTAGCTTCCTAAAGTTGAGTGAGAATTTGAGCCGTTTAGAGACCCTAAAACCGTCATTTTATGCATTTTTCGAACTTTTTAAATTTTCGTCCGTTAAATAACTCGTTGGAACTTTGGATTATTTTTTCTTGAATTAGCTTACCCAAAGGGATTTTTTGGCAAAATAAAAAAAAATTCGATTTTTTGTGAGTGTCTTTCGATTCTCGATATTCTCAGAAAATGGCTCTTAAGAGTTCGCTAAGTTAGTTTGCAAAACACAAGCTGTGATATACTCAATATGACTTGATTTTACTGATTTATTCTCAGATTAATAGTTCTAGATCAAGCTTGTTTTATAAAGCGCAATTAGCAATCATCGAGTGGCATGTACTTTATAACTTGTTTATCTTGTGAATTGAGCATAGTTAATGAGCTATTTGAATGCTGTACATTTTAATTAAAGCTATATACGAAATGTTACCAGTTTACATTTGTGTCCTGCTGTAGTTTGAAACTATTTTCGTGTTTTCCTGATGTAAGGGCGCATTGCTCGCATCACATTTCCTCTTAAATTCCAGGCATAGGTTGTGGTTCGTAATTTGCATAATTTAGAAATACTGGTGTTTCAAAGCGGCTCCACGTTCTTTAAACCGTCTGGCCGCACGTTTTTATTTTATTATAATTAAGACCAAGTCTTTAACTTTCCATGACTGCAAGGAATTTTCTAGACAAGGTCTCACTTTTTGGTAACATGTATTTTTGTTTACCCATTTTTCCTACTTTTTTAAAAGCTGTGAAATTGGGTTGTTAAAAGGAACTGTTTTAACTACTCAAAACAACTACATGGAAATGTCAGTAACACTGTAGGATAAGGAAGAGTTGTACCTATCAAGCAACAGTAGAATTTTGTCCTGCATCAAATTTTAAGCGTTGTGAGGAGTTACCAAAGTTGTTGAAAATTGGCATTTTTGTACCAATAAAATGTCCATTTTTGTCCACCAGGGGGCCCCCTCGTACACTGTCGAAGAAAGCATTTAGAGCCCAAACGAAAAGTGTTTTTAAATTACCCAGACAAAGTGCAATTCACATGCAAGATTTGAAGGAAATCTATTTTGTGACCAATTTGGGTTATGAGGATCTTAGGGAGACAGCCACTTAATAAATATATATGTATATATATATATATATATATCTATACATATATATATATATATATATATATATATATATATATATATATATATATATATATATATGTATCTATCTATCTCTTGGATGCAGTTGATTATAGTTTCTATTCCTTTACTTTCAGACAAATAATTTCCGCCTTCTGAAATAGGCATATGAGCGACTTCGTATACTGAACTACCCGCCGCTCAAAATAAATTACTACTAGCATAAGAAGACAACTTTATCGAAATTTGTCTGGACCAAACGATCAGGTCTTACTTTTCAGCACCATTTCCTTTGGTTTCGAGATTCCCGAGGACGCTTCAGCAACGAAAACGAAAAATAGATCTGTCATCAGGTTATATCATTTAACTTGACACTATACTACAACACTCATCACCAGTGGCTCTCTTTCAAAAGGATGGAGGGGTCCTGGAGAGGACTGACAAAAATTGAGGCAATCTCGTACCCTGGATCCTTAGGCTTTTTGGTCAGTGGGCGGTCGCCTGACACTCTTCTAAACTGAAACACCATTTATACTTTGTGTTAAATATGTTTCCGAATTCTTGGCGGAACTAAACTATTTAATCAAAAGCATTTTACTTTTTGTACGCGTAAGGTCAAAAATATAACTTTTTTCAAATAAGTAGCTTTTAGTTTGCGACACTTTTAAGTCCCTATCTTCTAACATGCTTTTCCTTTGAACATCCAGCTACCCTGTTAAAAGTGTTATAAGCACGTTCGGCAAGTAAAAGGCAGACGAAACTGATAGAGTGATAAAGTGGTATAATGGGACACTGTACTCTGTTTACAAGTAGCTCAACCTCTTTTAATAACGACAGTTAGCGCTGATTTACGGCATAGTTAATTAAAGAAGCTGGTCATGGAGCTCCTCAAAGTTCTTTGTTTTATGTTTTCGTTACGGTTTTTAGCCTTGAGCGTGCACCACCATCAATAGGTTTTGAGTTTTGCATGAGCAACTAATCAATAAGAATGCTACTATTAAGTTATTCAGCCACAGCGGGCGAACTAAAAACAAAAGATTGTGCATGGTCGTAGTAGTTTCAACAAAAATTCCAGCACCTTTGTTATGGCCTTTGAAACTTGCAAGGTTTCATAACCAGTACTATGTTTATAGTAACTAGCAATTGTATTATTCCTAACATGCTATCCGTTTTTTGTTTATTCCTTTCTTAGCGAACAACTTTGCAAAAGGAAAATCAAACAACATGAAATTACATTATAAGCAATCACTAGTACTTCTCAATCTCTGTGACTACGTGACTACATTGGCAACATGACATGACTTCAAAATGAATGAAATCAATGTAAATAAAACTGGAATTGTTGTGAGAGAAATCTGAAAAAAAAAGCCCGAAGAGAGAAACAGAAGTCACAACATGCAAGTGAAAGAAATCATGTATTCAAATTTTCATCTTGTGGATGTAATTAATAAGTTACTAAAGTAATAAATGTAAAGAAGATCCTCGCAGTTATTAACGCAACTTATGCAGTTGCGAAAAGAAAGCCTGAAAAAATCAGGCTTGCCGGGAGTCGAACCCTGACCTCTGCGATACCGGTGCAGCGCTCTAACCAATTGAGCGAGCCTGATTTTTTCAGGCTTTCTTTTCGCAATTGCATAAGTTGCGTCAATAACTGCGAGGATCTTCTTTACATTTATTTCTTTGTTCCGCGGTTCAAATATATGAATTTCATATATTCATAATTTCATCTTCATCTTTCCCGGGTATATTACGAACCAATTGAATGACCAGCTCCCAGTTGGCTTGTTAGCTCAATTGGTTAGAGCGCTGCACCGGTATCGCAGAGGTCAGGGTTCGAATCCCGGCAAGCCTGATTTTATCAGGCTTTCTTTTCGCAACTGCATAAGTTGCGTTAATAACTGCGAGGATCTTCTTTACATTTATTTCTTTATTCTGCAGTTCAAATATATGAATTTCATATATTCATAATTTCGAGTTACTAAAGTGATAGGAACTTGCGGCGAATTGCAGAAGAGTTAACGTCCGGAGTAACTTCAAACGTCAGACGTGTTCATTCCAGTCAGTCATTAATTTCAATGTCTGACGTTAGTAGTTACATCCAGCGCTAGATTTTATCCAACTCCTCGCTCAGATGTGAACTCCCTTGTATCATGACGGCATACTCATCAAGATTGCGCAAATCAAAGATCCTAGGAACGAGGCTCTTTAATTTGCGCAATCCAAGATGGCGGCCACTCGGTGGGTGAAGCTTTGCAGCATGCACTTCGCGCAGTTTTGGAGAATACCTGAGCTCAATTCAACACCAAAACGGGTATCATCCCCCTCGAATTTGTGCCACGTTGCGGTTACATTCAGTCTGTCTTGCAAAAACTACTTCTCTGCCACTTCGGGAATTTCAACTTCTCACAACGTTACACGGAAGTGTTTTACGGAAGGAATCAACTCAAAACAAATAACATTTATAACAGTGGCTTATTACTGGACAAAAAACATTTATAACAGTGGCTTATTACTGGACAAAATCAAACCTAGATCTTACAGAAAACACATCACTAAGTTACTCAATCAACCTTATTATGTTACTTGGTGATATAAGTGATAGACATTTATTTAATTAAAACCACTGATCTATTGTTATAGTGGGGTAATGCAAACTCCTTAATTATTGTATGCCGGTACCCTACGTAACCCTAGATTTTTTTCCAGATTCAACTTTTTTTGTTCGAAATTTTTTGCACAGAAATAGTTGGTATTGGTTCGTATTTTAGAAGCAGGAAACATTTCGAAAGTAATTTATAGACAGTACGAACAGAACCGTGAAGAAGTAATTTATAGACAGTACCGACAAATTTCCGACTAACAAGGGCATTGCCTAAACAATGAATTAGAAGATTGAAGAATGTTAGAAGAAAAAAGTAACAGAAATGTACATCACCCCACATTATTTTACTGTTAGACGATTACCACTGTCTATCTAGTACTAGTTTATACCTAACAAGTGGATAGCGTTTTCGCGAGCTCTGATTGGTTACTTGAACTTGGGATAGTACCTGCTATTCAAATCCGGGCATTTTTCTGGATTTCGCGTAAGAGTTTCCCCTTAATTCTCAGAAAAAATGAACTATTCGGTGCTGACTCTCCACTGGTTTGGCATATACTGAAACAATTATTCACCTCAGTGTCGGTGAAGAGTGGTAGATATTTACCTCGCCGCTAGGCAGCTCAGAAAATATCCACCACTATTTACTTCCACCAAGGTGAATAATTATTAACTAATCACAATTTAATTTCTCATTATTTACGCGTAACTTTAATCAATGACTAGTTTTAAAGGAAAAGTGTCACTAACTGAGGGTCAACCTTAATAAATCACACTGAACTTTTCAAGACTTCTCTAACCTTCAAACTCCACAATGCCGCAGAATAACGACAGAAAAAGAAAGGTCTGAAAGAAAAGAAAGGTCTGAAGTTTTTGGATTCTCACAAAATAAAGGTTGCTGATGCTGGAGGGAAAAACTTCACTTGTTAATCCATATACTCCTCCATGACACTTTTTCTTTACTTCTACAACAGAGAACAATTGATTATATACTTATAGTTAAATATCAAGGTGAAGCGTTTCCAGATTTCATATTAGTTCGCTTTGCATCGCGAAACGTTGGATTCAGAGCATTACACTTCAAATTCAGACAGAACTAATAACCCGCAGATAACCAGTCCTCATTTATTTTCTGCTAAGAAAACCAGTTTTTGTTAGTTTACTTTACATTTAAAGTTAAAAAAAACAATTTAAAGGAAAATATATCATTTTGTTAGCATAAACGTTTGAAAGGATCGAAACACACATTTCTCACACAGCTCCACCTCAAAGGCAAACTTATTTTACGACAGCTTTGGAATCTATTTATCATTTTTCTCTATTTTCTCTAATCTCTTTTCTTGATTGGTCCAAGAAACTCATTCAGGGAACAGTCTGTACCTTTACTTCTGGCAGTAGAACCTCTTCTGACTGGCAAGTTTTTCTTGTGTTACTACGACCTTAGTCAAACAGACACTTTGCCCCTATTTTCCATAAAGAGGTTCAACAGCAGATTCTTTTTAAACATTTAGCCTTAGGTCGAATGTTACAGAAAGACAATGTATTCAATGTTGTCGATGCTATTGTTGTTTTCGCTGTTGTTGTTATTGTTGTCGACGACGTTTTTGTTGCAGTTATTGTTGTTGTTGTCGATGTTGTGGTTGCTGCAGTTGTTGTTGTCAATGCCGTTGTTGTTCCCGTTATTACTGTCGTTGTTGTTGTCGTGTTGTTGTCGATATTGTTGTTGTTGTCAATGTTCTTGTGTTGATGTTATCACTGTTGTCGTTGTTGTTGCTGTCATTATTGTTGTTGTCGTTACTGATGTTGCCATTATTGATATTGTTGCCGTTATTGCTCATGCTGTTGTTGTTGTTGTTGCTGACGCTTGTTGTCGCCGTTATTCATGTTGTTGTTGTCGATATTGCTGTGGTTGTCAATGTTCTTGTTGTCGTTGTTGTTATTGTTGTCGTTACTGTTGTTGTCGTTTTTATGGCAATGTTCTTGCTGTTGATATTGTTGCTGTTGCTGTTGTTATTGTTGTCTTTATTGTTACTGTTGTTGTCTACATTGTTGTCACTGGCAATGTTCTTGCTGTTGATGTTATTGCTGTTGTTGTTGTTGTTGTTGTTGTTGTTGTTCAACTGTTCTCTGTTTTCCGGAGGATTTTTTCGCACCGTCATTGTGTTTCGTATACTCTTTAATCCACCTTCGAGCGATTTATCCATCCCCCTGAATAGCGTGTGTTAATAAAGTTCACGTATGTATAGCGTGCAAGAAAATCCTCCGGAACAAAGGGAATTGTTATAGAAATTCCCACGTAATCTTAAGTTGCTTTATGCAACTGGGGCCAGTCCCCCAGGCAATTACCTAGGCAGTAACAAGGCTAAATTATTAATATTTATAACTACTAATCTGGGATACTTCAATAAAAAAATTCAACATACTTTGCGTTTTCTCCTGTCCTTTTATGGTAAAATGTCTCCTCATATCGTGAAATGACATAGTAAGGGAATAATAAAAATCGGTGCAAGGAAGTTGAAAAACTTCAGCATGTCACGCGCGTTGACGTGTGGGGCAAAATCTGATTCCCCGACCGTACTCATATTTACTACGGTCATTGCTACACGCGTCCTGCATACTACTAAGATCAACAATCAATATTTTTCTGTCATACTGTCAATTCTACAGGGTGTTTTAAAATTTGATTATATGGATGAATCCCTACTGTTTGACATATTTCTCTCCATACAATGTGAGATGCTGGTATAGCACTATCGTTAGTAATCGAAATAATTATTTGATTGAGAAAAGTGCTCTTTGGTAATTGCTTCCAGACGTTTTGGGTATGACACCTTCATCAGTGGATTAAAACTAGCTCCTGAAAGTTTTAATTCACTGATGAAGAGGTCATACCCGAAACGTCTGGAAGCAATTACCAAAGAGCACTTTTCTCAAAACAATTAGTTACTACGATTATATTTCTCTGCATTATTGTTAATGGTGTAGTATAAGGTTGTTCTAACTTTCGAGTGTAATTTGCATTTCAGTAGCAATATTTGTTACAATGTTTGTTAAATAAATGCAATATCTAAAGACAACTGTGATTTTACCAAATTCCACCCTTGTTTCAAAATGTAAATTAATGTACGTTGTACTTATTTTTATTTGGGTATAATTTCGTCATTTCTTCAGGGTTTTTTTCTTTTTTTTTAATACTACAAAGAAATTTCAGTGTTGGATGCGTGAAATGTAGCCAGAAATTGAACTGTTCAAACCACAATATGACTTTTCTTTTAAATCTTCTTTCCAAAAGAACAGAAACATATTTTCATTTTTATTTATTGTATGAACAGATATATTTTGAAAATTTGACTTACAGTACTCGCAAATTGAGTTGAAGCATCCGCTAAAAAGTGAACAATTAACAGTAAGTACCGGCGTCATAGAAGTCCAATATGTCCCTTGGTTTTGTCAGTTTTTAATCAGAATCAATCGGATCCCTTAATGTTAAGAACTTTAGATCTGAAACAAGCCATACAGTTCAAAATTGCGTAACTATCTGCCAATTTATCAGGAACACGTTTCAATTATAAATAGCGTTTGCCGTATGCCTTTGTTTGTTAATATAGGTACTGATCATGAATAGTGGGAAGCTAAATAAATGCGTATTCAGATGGCAAATAACAACTGAAGAAATCCAACGAAAACCTCTCTTACATATAAACTTTGCGAACTTAGTGACAACAATAAACGAAGAAACGTCTATGTCGGCTTTTTTCAAAGCAGCATACAAACTCATTTTCTTAAATTAAAACTAAACCATCCAGAAAAATGTTTTTAACAACAACATAACTACGCGTAGCAGCTTTTATGATCAAATGAAAGACTGTAGACTACTGACTAAACCTTCGAGAGATCTAACAGCGTAAACTGGTGTTTCTTACTTCTTTTTTCCTCTGTTCTTTTGACAAAATTTCTTTTGGCAAAGTTGCATCGAGAAATATATACGTGCACCAAAAAACCTAGACAAGTAACAATTCAAAAGCTATCATTATGCTACTTAAAGTAAATACAATCTTCAAAACAAAAAAGATCATATACTTCGGCTTTTGGTAGAACGACTCTACACTTGTGAGTTTTCAGCAGCGACGAAATCGGAACCTGAGTAGGAATCGGAAGCTTAATGAAAGGTAAAGTAAAAAAGCAAGCAAATTCACTCACTCTAAATTACGTGACTCGTTGAAATGCTTTATCTATTACCCATTTTCGTATACGAAAAGATATGTACAAAAAAGAATAAATATTTCAGTATTAGGGGATGGATTTAAGATAACGAACAATTTTTCAATTAAGGTTACGGGAATTGATCTGGTTGTATTTACCTCAAAATGGATACGCTTTCGGTTTGAAAATAATATCGGAAAGGACAATATTGAATGAAAGAGAACATTAAGCTATCATTCCATTATTACATGAGTACTAACCTTCTAATATCTTGGATGCAGCCGATTATAGTTTCTCTTCCTTCACTTTCAGACAAACAATTTCCGCCTTCCGAAATAAGGATGACCGAGTCTGTATACAGAACTACCCGCCACTCAAAACAAAGTTTATTCGTAATTTTTCCGGAGCAAACGATCACGCCAGTCTAATTTTCAGCGCTTTTCTTTACTCTCACGAGAGCCTTTAAAACAAAATGGAGCTCCCTTGTTTTGTTTCGAGGTTGGAGGGTGGGGTTTTAGCGAGAGAAACGGAAAAAGTTTCTGACAGCAGGTTAAACTGTCTTTGATCATCATTTCTCAAAAGGATGTAGGGGCCTGGGGAGGAGCGGCAAAAAATTGACAGGAAACGAACAACATGATTTGAAGAAAACGGCTTTACGTAGTAGGAGAAAATTACGATTACGCACGGGCAACGTAACACCCTTCATTTAATCGCTAAAATTGGGCTTTTGAGCCATAACAGCGACAAAACAAGGAACTTTGAACTCAAATGTAATTATATTCCTCGCATTACTTCACGTTTATAGCACTTAATACGAACCTTTCGGTGGTCCCATACATTTCCTTATAATCCGAAACTATGAACGGCGCCCTGTGGTTGAACCCCCGCTGATGGAAACTAGCAGTAAGGGAGCACTGCTCAGAGGAGGAGGAGGACACCCATTTTAATGCCCGTAGAAGACAGCATAACCGCCATTAAGCGGACAGTAGAGATACAGCCCTAATAACAGCCGGAACCAGGGAACTTTGAAACGCTATTCCTGAAATGAACGACATCAACCTTGAAAGCTGATAAGGGCTCAAATTTGTTCGCTTGCTCAACGTTCAGTTGTCTTTTCCAAAGTCGATGAAGTTAACTGTCACTGTTTCGTTCAACTCGAAAGTTAAGTCAGTCTGTACACGTCATTCGGGTGTCTTAAAATAGCAGCCCTGGAAAGCAACAAGAAACCGAAATTTTGATGCACAGTTGTTGAAATAAAAATATGTCCAGGTAAGAGCATTGATGTTCATTTCGTTTTCTGATAAATGGGAGAAAACTCATCGGAGGCGACCACAGCATCGCTCGAAAGTGAATAGCTGATATTATTCCGAGTATGCGTAGCCTACCAGAGCGCGCCAAAAACACTTGTCTATTCACTTGTCTAGAACATAACAGTCCTCGTTGAGGGGTAGATGTAAAGGAAATAAATGTTCAGAAATTAATGGTCTAAAATCCATTCGGGTTGGCCCTTATGGTGTCTGGATACGGGTGCACAAGACTAGGCAAATGTCTTTTATAGACACAATGAACTCAAAAGAGAGGAACACTTTAGTCTAAAACTCAGTGGTTTATTACCAGGCAAAATCAAAACTGGTGCTTACTCACTCATTCATTCAACCGTCACACCACGTGGCATTTCAAGGCCTTTTAGAGAAAATACAGCACCTAAGTGCTAAAGGTCCGGTGTACCTAGAATAACATCCAGATACACACTCAAGCAAATGCCACAGAGATTTTTTTATATACCCTATGAAAAACATCTTAGGCCCGGTTCAGACGTTGTGCTACTGCTGTGCCGAACTCAGTTCATCGAACTAAATTCGACTTAAGTATGACGTTTGAAACCAAGTCGTGCTACTGCCGTGCCGCACTCAATTCATAAATGAAAAGTACGTTGGATTAAATTTATTTGGATTTATTCCTACAACCGTTGGTCAGTGTTTTGTTTTCGGCAACAGCTACTTTATTCGACTGAAGTAAATTCGACGTCCGAAGCCAAGTCTTGCTGCAGTCGTGCCACAGTCGAGCCAGCTTAGCACAACGGTAGCACGACGTTTGAAAGGGGTCTAAAACCCTAGCCTTCCTATGTTGCGTGACGTCCCAAATAACAGCTGCGTAGAAGACTATACCCTTTCCTTGTTTGAGTTGGCGTGAATCTGGTTGGGTATACTACAGTCTTCTAGAGTTCATTTAAGGTATAACTAAAATCACTGCAGCAAAGAAAATAAACCACCGAGGCATTTTAATACTAGTGACGTAAACAAGAAACAGTTAGTCAATTAACTAGCACGATCGAGTACACGTAAAGTTTAGTTGTTGTATAATATTACAGTGGCTTAACCCCCGTTCAGACTCGGTGCCCATCATTAAAGGAAACAGTAAGTTAGCCTTTCCGCTTCTGTGAGCATCAACATCAACAGACAAGACTAGTTTTCTTTGTTAGACATTTGGCAGTTTTGCTACACTGTAAAACCCAAGATGTACCAGGGAAGAACAGCGCCCTGGCACTACCCCTGAGAGTATTTCTTGTGTCCAGCTGGACACCGTACTAAATTCATGGTAAGGGCACTGACAGAAAGCTTTGTACATGTAAGCAGCCCTACCAAGCAGAATTTTGAGGAGCCAAGTCTGAACGGGCCAAGCCAGTTACACATGTTAGGGAAATTAATTCTATTTAAAGTGAAAGTATCGTGATTGTCAAACCTCAAAAGATCGGATTGCTTTTTTAAAGTTTGCTCTAGCCTACAAATCCAATACGTCACCGACTAGCGAAGACACAAAGCTCATACAACAATGGAACTTCACAAACATTTCATAACATATTAGGCTACTAACGACGAAAGGGAAAGTGGATATAAAATTCCCCTTTGCGTATTTCCTGTCATGACACTTTCTCTTTAACTTAAGACAACACAAACCGATACTAAGTATCAAGGTGAAGCGTTTCTATGTTAACATAATCTTTCGGCTTGTTTTGCTAAACGTTTCCGTCTTTCATAGCGCTAAAATAGTAACAAAGATTTGCTGATATCGAATGCAATGGAAACAAAACTTTCTTTTAAATGGTAGTCAGGTTTGCTCATCGGCAGATAAACTACTTCTGTAACAAAAAAATAGTGCCATTTTTTACTTAAAAAAGCTTTCTTGCTTTATATAATTAATTTTTTCTTTTATAAAAAAGGACAATAGCATCGTTTAATAAAAACAAGTCGAATGAACGAAAGCTAAAGCAATAAGCACCGCTCCACCTTAACCTAAGAATTCTTTTCCCTCGCAACCTATGAGAAAATCTTAAAATGTACGACAATAAATCAAACAATCGGGGAACATGGGTAATTGTTCGGTCAAGAATTTCTTCAGCACACCATTTAATGGGAAGTCTTGCAAGCAACATGATGCACACTGGATCCTTACAGAGTCCTGCTGGCACACACACAGCGTCCGGCAATCACACTCAAGAACGTCAAGGCCACTTCGGGTTTCCATTGCCTTGATAATTTAATCTTTTAATTAGTACACAAGGATGACATTTGTAAGAAACATCTGTAAGAAACGCACTTACTTTATAGAAATTTTTGGAGCGTGAAGTGCTGCCGGTGTGTCTTTGCCGTGTGCAGCCGGCATGCCTTTGCATTTGTTTCCCGATTAGGCAGAGGCAATCTATGCAGGAAGCTAAAGATTAAATAAACTAAGTAAAGAGTGACACTCCATTCCGCATCACTCACTTAAAACTCTAGTCTCTGAAATCACGTTAACCTCAACCACTGGCTATTGTATCACGTTATTCTTTTCAACTACATACTTTTCCTGATTACTTATGAATCAATGTTAGCCCTCAAAATTCAGTAAGCATTTGCTAAGGTACATAACAATAGTACAGATACGATTAATCAGTTTGTTTTCTACATTTAAAATTTCTATGGAATACAAAAAAGTCAACACAGAAATAAATGCTTGTGAGGTAACGAAAGCGCACGTAGAATAAGAAAAGATGTTCTCTGATGTTTCCACTATTTCTTTCGTCAATGAAGCAGAACAATTTAATCTTCATTCTTACGTTTGCCAATGATGGCTTCCTTACCCCATAATTCCTTTCCCTGACTGGTAGATGATCTTACTTAGCAGACCAGTCAGGAGTTCTACAGCGTTGTTTTACTACAGTGAAATCTCCACGGACGACCTTCTTTATCACAAGGCCACATCTCTAGCTAGCATGGCGCAATCATGCGTTCCATGTCCAAGAGAAATTTGCCTCTAACACATTGGCCTATGTCAAGTGGCCACATATACATTCAGAAGAAACTATTGAGATCCCAAGTTTTGTCGTCTTTTACAGCTTCCACTGTATTTCTTTAATGTTGGCCACTAGATGCATGTTCAAATGGGCCTCTTTTTATACGATGTTTGTTTTTATATGACTTACATATTCATTTTTCATTTTTTTTTTTTTGTAATCTGCATTTTTAACAAACTAGCTTGCGCACAGACGTCTCTGCGCGCAGGCTACAACAAACTAGATTCTGCTACAAGTTAAAGCTGAAGTTACAGTGAGTTAATTTTACCACTGCGCTTCTGCACTAGCAGAGTGTAAAACAGCAAACGCCATAAGAAACCAAACTTAACTTCAAACTTATATAGCCAATGATTGGTTGAATTTAAGAGCGACGTACCGTAAACAAAAATGAAAAAATAAAATCACAGACTTATATTACTAAAATATATTTTAACAAATCAAACATTTATTTTAAAGCTTAAATAATTATTGCAAATAAAACTTTGCGCTTCTAAGGTAAACACACTATTTTTTAAATAAAATAGATGGACAATAATTTTAAATTATGTACGTGCTACTTTACTGAATAATCTAGATCTTTAATATTTCACAATTAATCATTCCACGACCGCGTTTTGGCAAATAATAAAAACGTCTCGTTGGTTATTTGGCACATATCCAACAAGCGCACGTGGAATCCAATCAATGTTTTAGTAAATGCCAACTTCGGTAATCGTTGCAGCGAGTGGCAGTGGCAGTGGCAGTGGCAGTGGCAGCGGCAGCAGCGGCGGCGGCGGCGGTGGTGGTGGTGGTGGTGGCGGTGGCGGTGGCGGTGGTGGTCGTGGTCGTGGTCGTGGTCGTGGTCGTGGTCGTGGTCGTGGTAGTGGTAGTGGTAGTGGTAGTGGTAGTGGTAGTGGTAGTGGTAGTGGTATTGGTAGTGGTAGTGGTAGTAGTAGTAGTAGTAGTTCACAGCACACAGATAATCAGCGAATAACCATATAAGGAAACTGGAAGTCATGCCAAGTGCTTTGCCGTTTCAAAGTTTCATCGCCGCGAAGCAAACAGCTTGTCCACAAAATTGCCCAAGAAAATCAGCAATGATTACCGTAGTGGACAATTTAATAAAACAATGAATTATTCCACTCGTTTTTGTTGGACACGAGGTGATAATAACCAACTCAGCGTCATACGCGTCGTTGGTAATGTATCACCTCATATTGCAACGCGCACTCATGGAATATCTAATAATTATTATAGACAGCCCCAAGATATTAGCAAGCGCGTGCTCTGATTGGCTCCCTACCAATAGGCTATCAGCTGACACCCACCGAGAAAAGATGGCTAGAGAATGCTTTTTAACAGAACAGTTTGATTTGGCAGTTCAACAACATTCTTCGTGATTCAGGAGTTGTCTACATAATAATCATAATGAAAATTATTCCACTCAATTTCCTCGTCCATGAACTCAAAGCTATGAACTCAGTTACGACAAAAATAAGTGGTATAATTGTTATATACAGTAGATCCCCGCCATCCCGACCCTGGCTATCTCCAATCCCCCTGCTATTTCGCACTAAAACTCGTTTCCCTTGCCTTATTTTCTTACTTATTTCCTATTGGCTACCTAAAACAATTTTTGGTTACCCTTGGGCGTTCGAGATAACGGGAGTCTACTGTAAACAATAGCTAACACAAAATTAAATAAATCGTCAAAAAGTTCATTCAATTTTGTACTTACATAATCCCCCAATAACTAAACCGTTATTACAGTACCAGTACCTCTCAAACTAGTAACTACTTTTGAAAGACAATTTAACACTAATGATAGCACTTACTTACGTTAACCTGCACATAGTTATTTAAAGCCAAAAAAAAACGTTAAAAGTAAAATGCAACCACCTCTAATTGACACACGCCAATTTTACAATATTAATAATTTAGAAACAATCTTCCTTAAATAATAAGAACTTACTTGATATAATACACGAAAACTAAACAATCAAAAATTCGTTGTAGGGTATTCAGTTCCCTTCATATTAACGTGCGAATCTGAAAACCGTAACACCATGATTTGACTTTGCCATATCAACGGTGCTGCGATCGATCAAAGAGTTCAGCTGCACTTGGTAGCTCTGTTCTAGAGCAGACACCAAAAATCCCTATCCTATCCCAGATTACCCGAGAGTCAATTTCTATTATAGACTGAAGTCTTCACACCACTGAACAAGTTCCCGATGAACGATACACAACCTCTTATTTTCATTACCTACCCAAACAAACTGGTTGAGAACAATACTTTCACAGCGGCACCTACCCATGTCGCTTATATATGGGAGTACCTTCTCTGGGGTTTTGCATCACGAGACAACAAGTCATCTTATGGTCTATTCTAGAGTACGGCCTTGTTGGATTACCGTAATCGAAAATATATTGACGCATAAAACTTGCATTGGCACATCAAACAT
Organism: Siderastrea siderea; assembly: GCA_964030785.1. Taxonomy (NCBI): domain Eukaryota; kingdom Metazoa; phylum Cnidaria; class Anthozoa; order Scleractinia; family Rhizangiidae; genus Siderastrea; species Siderastrea siderea. The sequence goes on along the minus strand of OZ034966.1, from coordinate 33,067,743 downwards.
GGGCTCTCAAAGAACCAGTTTTTAAGTAAAAACCCTGCATTTCGGAAATAATTCAGGTGCTTACACTTTTCTGATTCGCATTGTAACAACAACTAATTGTCGCAAGATAGACAGGATGCTATCCACAGTTATGCCCTTATCTCTGATCCTTACAATAATAAGTAATAATTTAAAACAAATATAAATGGCTATGGAACCTCAAACAAACGTTTGTACTTCCTCTAAATGATAAAATATTCTTGTTCACTTGCTCTTCGAGCACTTGTCAAATTAAATTCCTGTTAAACCCGTTTAAAGAGTGTGCCTTCGCAATGACTGTTGCCAAACGGACTTCTAAGTCTGTAAAAATTGGAATCGAAACGTGAATGCACCGCGGCCATATGGTCAAACAAGTTTGCTGTTTTGCCGTTCGCGTTAGCATCCAAGAGTCCCATAAAAGTGTTAGCCCTCAAGCAGATCAAAATGGGTTAAATGTTGACAAAAATTTAAAAGAAAAACTGTTTTCACAACACGTCAGATGCTCTAACCACTAAGCCAAAGAAAAACTCGATGCTGCCTGGGTCGTTTTCACTAGGCTCACAGGTGACGAACGCCATGTATGCAGCTACGATTAGTATTGTCGAAAGCGACCTACGTAGTAGCAGCCGATATATGGTAGTGACAAAAAAGGGATAATCCGTGGCTTCCCTTACGTTATGTGAGCGAAGTTTCGTGAAAAGTTAATCCAGTTTTTTAACTCCTGGTTTCTTGATTGACATCATTCAGTTGATCAGAGCTCCAGCGGTTTCAAGTTTCAAACCGGATCGACTTAGAAGTCCGACAGGCGAGGCTTTGAGAAATGAAAAGTCCACTGCTGCATTGCAACCGACCAAATAACATATCAGATAAATAAGACCAAATTTACCCAATATGACATTTCTTGCTTTCTCGTCAAGTGCGACATATTTAAAGTACTCGTACCCCTAAGGAGAGAGAATATGTAGCATCACGCTATCCCTATAGTGGAATTCCTGACGAAAGAAAGGACATTAACGTTATGCGTTGATAACCCTTAAGGTAGTCGCACACGAGCCGGAGCTTAACCCGGTTTCTGAGCATGAATCGACTGCCAGAGTATTGCTACTCCCCCTGGACGGGATGCTAGTCCATCGCAGGGTAACCCCAAGCAGTACGTCGCTGGTACCCATTCATACACCTGGGTGGAGAGAGACAATGTGGGGTAAAGTTTCTTGTCTAAGGAAACAACACGGTGGCAGGGATTGAGCGTCGAACCACCGACCTTCACATCTGAAGTCCAACGCGCTAATCACCACACCACCGCGCCCCCACGATTAGCCTTAAGTTTACATATAAACGTTTGGTCAAGAAAATATAGCTTTGCGTGAACGTCTAGGCACCACAAAGTGGGTGCGACTTTACCTCTAAAGGCTGGTTTCCAAATGATAGCCAGCAACAGAGGTTGAAAGCACGTGATCGCTAGCAATTCCTTGTGATCGCAGAGGCCAGCGATCAAGAGATCGCAGCTTGGGAGAGACTGCGCAGTCTCTCTTTCCGCTCAGGGACAGTCGAGTAAACAGAACAAACGAGCAAGCGTGAAAACGCGTCACGTTTCCACGCGGCAGGCGATTTTCGCGTTCGCTTACGCGTTCCGGTTTTGCTCGACTATCTTCTCTGAGCGCAGAGAAAGACTGATTGATTGACATCACTAAGCCTGTATTAAGAAAGACTGCAAAGGGCAGCACTCTGTCGAGTAATTTTTTACATAGTAATAAACTAGATAACGATTGCAAAAAGTACATTTATACAACGTTCACTGCATTTAAAATTGGAATAAATAAATCTTTGGGGAAAACTCTATACACTTTTGTCTACGTCTGCAAGATAAAATCTTTTTCTGTGATATATACAAGTCCACACTTACTATAAAATTCCTGAAAAACAACAATTCACCTAGCAAAAATGTAAATAAAACTTCGAAAAATATAACTCTTGGAGTTCAAACAAAATACCACAAAGAGCTCAACATGAAGAAGATGGCGAAGAGATAACAGCGAAACAAAAGGCAAGAACCCTTTTGACAAGGTTAGAAGGACTTCCTGAAAAGTAAGACGTCTGAAATAATTATAATGCTTTTGTTACTGTGAATTAGGGAGACAAGCACCTAAGATAAAAACGTCCCTGCCATACTAATTAAATGCTTTAGAAGAATGGGCCAACGGCTTACCGTCCCTGCCCAAGGACGCGATCATCTCAACTTCTCTACGTTCAGCCAACACGATCTAACCAGCTATTTTACGATCTTGGTTGGTGGTTGGGCTACAAACAATCCCTCGATATTTGCTGTTAATTTGTTGAGCGTATGTATCGCGCGGAAATAACTGACTACAACTAGCTCGGTAAGATTGTGTTTGTACAGTTTTGAAGCCAGAGATACACGTTTCCAAGCTGATATTACTATACAGTTATTAAATAGGGTGCATTACTTTTCTTTCTTTCACTTCCTTCTCTTACGTTTCTTGCCTTTCGTGCATAAAATTATCTCCTCTTCAATCCCCTTTTTAATGTCCTTGCGTGGCAGACTATTTAACATAACGATAAATATACTGTATTTTATATATCGATAATTCGATTATTTTAACCGTTACATTTATATAATTATTGAGTAAAAGAGCTCATACAGCTGATTAATCTAACATACCTTAGCAAGAGAGACATGTTACGTTTCTTTCTTTATCTTTGGCTGCAAAATGTAACCATATCATCGCATTGAATCACCGATGGTATTAGACCCTTCGGACCACTGAGGAGAGTTGTGGATAGCGGAAGACTGCTCTTACAAGCTGCAAGAGGTCGTTTATCGTGGCATCTTGCCGCTGGACAGTAACTTCTAATCGATCAACACGGTTCCTTAAAGCTGAAATCTCCTGCATCTGAGCCGCATTGGTGTTATTCACTTGCTGAATCCCTTCTGCAACTCCGGCAAGGGCGTCAACCAAGGTTCTTAGCTCATCATCCAACTCTCCCAGCCGCCTGTAATGTGTTGACAAAGCACAGCTGTGAGCTTCAATTTCTGCTTCAGCTGAGCGAAGGACTTGTCTCACGCTGCCTTCTGGAGCGGCAGCCTGCTCCTGATTTTGATGGGAGCCACCCTCCAACAGCCGCACCAGAAGAAGAAGATGTGCACTGAAGCCTTCAGTCAGATGTCTGTTCAAATCTTGACGACTCATCAATTCCTGCTCGATTAAAGCAAACGAAAAAAAAAGTAAAATAAAAGTTCTTCACTTGAAAATGTTTCACACGTCCTGAAGTCACCATAACAGAAACTGGCACCCCAAGCCAAACTTACGTCACAGGTACATCCATATTTCCTGAAAGGGCAATAATTAGCAGCACATTCTCCGCCGACTGGGTCTTTGTGGCAACTCAGCTGAGAGGAGAAACAAAAAACAAAGGTCCGTTGTCAAACCTGTATTAAGTAGGAGTGGTAATATACCTGCTTTTTACCCCAATTTTTTGGCCAACTTTTTCTTAGTCAAACAAAGTTGGAACGTTTAGCACCCGACGCTGGGTAACGTTTGAACCAACAATTTTTGATGGCTGGTTGTTGGGCGAAGCTTTGCTTTCCATCAAACATTGTGCTTAACAATTTTGTTGGACGTGACAATATTGGAATACTAGCTTGACTTTTCGAAAACATAAAACTGTTGTATACCAGCTGAACAATTGTGTTTATTTACGGGAAAATCACATAAGAACATTGCCCATCCAGAGATGGCCTTAATAGCTTTCAGGGTCACAAAATGAGCGATCAAGACTATTTACCCGGAGTCCTCAATGCGGGTTTTAATGAGCTTTCAAACTAGTCGACGTTGTTGAGCAAGTACACCAAAGAGAAAAAGAACATGAAAAGAAAGGAAAAATTAGGAAATTGCAGGTATTTCAAAGCCAGGGAAAGTAGCCATCTCCGTAGTATTCCTTCAGCAGAGAATACCTAATCCTTAGTAAACAAAGCACATATATTATTTGGCACTGGATTTTAACCAACCTGGCCACGAGGTATGTTTTCTATACCACAGTTGGCACAGCGAACAGGAACATCAGGGCAAATTTTAAGGTGATCCTACAAGCAAGAAGTGTGATAAAAAGGCTGTTACAGGTAAATAGTTGGCGACAAGGAAGCATTGAGGTAACTATGCCCTACAGGGAAAGCCCGCAATTTCTTTTGTGAGTTGCACGAAAAGTAGCAGTCCTATGCAGGGAAAGCACAACTTACCAAAGGCATTTGGAATCCAAAAATACAGTTGGGTATAAACCACCCATTTTTCAGCGATAATTAAGCAACAAGAAGTTTAAAGAGCTCTAAAACACATGTACACAACAATAATGGTACTTTTTTACAAATCGAAACGTAAACATCTCTATCTAAAAACAAAAGCATGGTTACCCCAATTTTCTTCTTGGGTTCCAGAAGTCATTGTTGAGATCTGCTTTCTACTGCATAGTCATAAACTATGCAAAAATGCTTTTGTATGAGGGGGCACTGTCCTTTTCAAACCCGAGTTCCTCGGACCATCCTATGATGCACACAACATATGCGGAGTAACAAAAAAAGGAGACATCGTCCTTTAAAATAGGGTATCTTTTTTACACTGGTTCAAACTTACCATAATCGATTCCCCTTTACATAATTTTCACAAGAACCTCTCAGCATTTTCAAAAGCTACAGCAAGGCGCAAAGGAAAATCACACAAAAACATTGCCCATCCTGAGGTTACCTTAAGGTGATTCCATCGAAAAAGAAGTTGTAATGAGAATTCGTTGAAACTCTGCACAGTTATTAATTACACCTAGTACATTTAAAAAATAAAATAAAAAGAGGGGGTCACCGTGTCTGATTTCACGCTACGGGGCTGTAGTATATAGGTACTTTGCTATCTTTCGACAGCAATTTTAAAAAACCTATCCTTGTACCAGGGACACCATTATTTCAACAAAGTTATTACTAGCAATCAAATATAAGTATTATTCTGATGATAGACGAACAATGTTACAGTAAAACGTCTTAAAATTGCCATAAAAATGAAACTTATTTGATATAATAGGCAAATCGAGCGTCTGCACGGTTTCAGTGAAACGCCTAAAATCTGACTGTAATAGTGAATCAACCGGAATATTTCAAAACTGAATAATGAAAAATTCTTCAAATTTGAATATGTTATTTAAAGACTTATGGAACTAGTAACAGGGGCACCCAACGGTTTATTTCGGGGAATATGTGTTCGGAAGGCCTAAAATCGCCTGAGATTTTCGGATTTAATTGCAGTGAAAGCTAGAGATTTCTTCGGCGAAACATCACTTCGGACTTTCGTAACAAGAGGACTTAATAGTTCCTATTGTTTTTAGAGTGACAAATATGTCGTTTAGAGTGCGACATAAGGTCAGCTAGCATTTTCGGAGAGCCATCAGCAGCTCGGAAATTCGGTGGATAGGATTCTGTTCCTAAAATTTTATGCAGCCTAATTTTTCAGCTAAAAAGTCTGAACAGATCAATCTGTTTTAGCTTACATAAATATGCCTTTAAAAAGCTCTGAAACAATCTTAGAAAGCAGAAAATGATATTTCGAGTATTTTGCTAAAATGTTCTCGTTGGGTGCCCCTGTAGTAAGGAGAATTTGTCTAAATATCAAGATATCTCATCCTTGGGGATCACGTTCTTTGTTCTCATTACTTGATTGTTTGAAGAAGTAAAGAAAATGTAAGGGAAATTTTTAATTTCATCACTGTTAGGGCTTAAAGAGTTAAACAGGGCAGAAAAACCAAGAAGGCTGGACCCAATGGCACCTCCCTACCCAAACTGCAGGGTATAAGGCTTCTTTAATCTAACTGCATGAGCTAGTTACTTTAAAGCTTGCATAATAATTACATCATTTACCTGTAAGCTTCCCATAGTCTCTGGAGAATTGCAGTACTGACACATAACTCGCCCATGGCAGCATTCTTGCTGCTCATGATGTGCTAAATGGCATGCTGCTACATCACGGTTACAGCCATCATTTCCACAACGTATAGGTCGGAATGGGCAGCTGTTGACATGGTCCTAAATAAAGGAAAAATTTAAATCAGATAAAGCAGCAGGACTGAGTAGAATGCAACTTTAATTCTGAAGGGCAAGATTGTATACGCTTGCAAATAAATCACTAATTTTTAAGTGTTTCGTAATTGCAGTAGTTTTTTCTGCTTTGCCTGATTTTTTGAAAACATTATTATCCGATCTATTAAATACAAACCATTTAGTCCTTAATAAATCAAACAAACAAGTTAGGGTAAAAAAGTTTGCCTAATTTGCAACAACATCCTAACTCACATGTATTAAATACACTTATTTTATAACAATGCTGCAAAAATAACTGGGTTTAAATTTATTGGTTGAGGCTTAACCTTACACATGATATCACCTCAATTCTAGTAATAAGGGTGATAAAAGAGGCTACACAATATCCAGTACAGCCCAAAAATAATGCATTATGCTCATGCAAGAACTTCTTTTTGCATCTGCAAGCCAGCAACTTCTGTACTGACAAACCAATTAGATTGTATTTGTCATTCTTTTTTGTAAGTACACAAAAGGATAATGTTTGTGAACAAACATTAATGCAACAGCTACCTTTAGTGAGTAACCAAAAATTAAATTTTAATTGTGTGCTTCCAGAAAATATCCATATAAAGGCCTCCATGGGTACTTTTTGGTTTGAGCCCCTCCCTACCCTGCTGGAAATTTCTGTTTAGCTTCATACTTAATTCCTTTAAATGTTTTGGCTTTTAAGACCCCCCTGTGACCTCCTTGGAATTTCCAATGACCATCCATGGGGTCACCAAAACAGTTGTCACAAAAACTGGTAGCCTGAAGGGTACAAGCAATCTTGGCAGGTGTCCTTTGAAAAAAAATTGCTTGCACTGTAGTCACTTGTACAAAGCCATACCAAAATATAGACTGATGGTAAGCTTAATAAATTTAATGTTTGGAAAAATTATTATTATATGTTTTTAGTTTTCTCTTTTCAGCGAGAGGAGCCAGTAAATGCCAAAGCCATTGAGGGTCATTTGAGTGAATTTATCAGGCATCAAACATACATGTAGGTGCAGAACCATTGCCTGCTGTTAATCCCAAAGCATCACGACAATCAATCAACAAAATGGTGAGGGGGTCTTCCAACATTCTCATTGGTTATTGAGACATACACACAAGTTTGAGCATCGTAAAGCAAAATGTGAATTGTTTTTGACACTCAATTTAAATCAGTTCTATTACACTGTATTTATTACATACAAGTTATACACACATAAGCATACATGTACATGCAGGCCTCTTTGTACCTGGGGGAGTGGTGAACTTTCTGGTCAAACAATGACAACTGGCAGCCAAGTTCACTAAATGTATACATGTATGAAATGATGAAAAGCTTAAAAACTATATAGCAACAAATATCCTGAAAAAAACACCGAAATATCACCGACAATTCTCAAAAGGTCTAAATATTTTGCACAGTTCATTTGCCAGATGTTTGTAGCAAAAATTAGACATTTGCCCAAACAGTTTTGGGCTTCCCGCAGTTTGGGGGAGGTTGCAGCACCCCAACCCCCTTCCCCAGATCAGAAATCTAGAGCTTTTACCTTGTGACCACCCCCCTGTATTGACTGCTACCTTTTTTCTGGTACTTACAGCCCTCAAATTGCATTTCACTCAATTTTCAATGGTTGACCCTATTACAAAGTCCAACTTAATACAATTGCTCATGTGGCGAATGGTGTGTGCTGCCAGTTTCTGATACAGTAAAAGTGTAACAATCAAAGATTAAAGAAAGTTTAATATAAACCAGTTACTGGATATTCTGGAAAAAATAGCAGGTATGGTGGTGGGCAGTGGATGCTTCATCTCAAAATAGCAAACACTGACCCAGCAACTAGCTTTGGCCTGGTTTTTTTTTTGTTTTATTTTATGTTTGTTTGTTTCTCTGTTTTTGTTTTGTTATCCAACTTAAAAGATTAGGCACCATCTCTCAGATTCACGTACTACACTGTATGCCAGGAGCAGGGAATTTGTACAGTGGTGAGCAGTGTGCTTCCTATAGTTTTCAGGGCAACAGGTATTTAAAGTCAGTCTTTCTGACCCGTAAAGCAGCTCTGTTGAAAATCTTTACCTGGAGTAGAAGTGTCATCATGAGACCTGGAATGGTGCTCGCATCATCCTGACAGTTCTCCAGTTTTCATCCCTCGAGAAGACCGACACTAATGACTTATAATTATAACTCCCATTCTCTCTGAAATCCTAAAATACCTTGTCGGCCAGAAGACTGTTTACCCATCAAAGAAAACTGACCTGTGGTTCTTCCTTTCAAATAACCAAACTTAAATATAAGGCATTTATTTTTTTATAAATTACTGTAAGTTGTGACATTATGTTAACTCAGTTTTATTACTTCATAAATAAGGAAATTGAATGGTACTCACATCATAACATTCCAGGTTACCATTCCACCCACATCCTGCATTTATGCACGTAACTTTTAATGCTGCAACCTCCCTTCTCACAAATCTGTCAGGATAAGACTGTCAAGAAAAAAGGGTGAAAATTAGCATTGATTAATATGTCACAGGTCTCAAAATTAAGCATTATGTAGTAAGGTTGTCATAGTTTTATTTTGCTAGATTTCTTTGCATTCCGCTAGATTCTCCATTAGATTTTGTTAAGTTTCCTTTAGTTATTGTTTTAATTTGTTTTGATCACGTCTTTGGTTTCATTTTGCGCGAAATCTCATTTCACAGCTGAGTAATAATATTTCAATATTATAATTTAGCCAATCAGAGGCTGTGCTGTCAGTGGTAGTTGGGTTTTATTTCAGCAAGGATCTCTGCCCGGTAAGCCCTGGTTTATTTCCTTTCTTTAGGTTAGATTATTTACAGATCAAATTAGGAACACCTGCTGCACATGGGACTGGGATGAGTGAGCAATGGCGTCGGATGCAAAATTTGAGCTCCGGCAACAGTTGAGAAGTAGACGTGTAAAATGAAAGGAAATGGTGAGAAGAGGTCAAAGCAAAACTGGAACAAGCCGCAAGCAAGATGACCTGAGCAGTTTATACATGTAAGCAGCGAAATTTGCAGGGAACTCCGGAAGCAAAACGATCCGATCACACCCAAATGGCGGACATCACACAAGATGAAGCAACCAGCGAGAACGCAGCTTGTAGTAAGGAAACCAGGAGCTACTCTCAGGATCCAGCACTGGCAGCGATATGGGAGGCCATCATGCGTGTCGAAAGGAACACTAGCTTTCTTGTAAATGGACATAACGCATTAAAAGCAAACCTCGAAGCACTCCAAACGAGCTTGCAATTTATACCCAAGCAGACGTGGATGACTTGAAGAAAGAAAATCAAAAGTTAAAGGATAAGATGGCCGGAATTAATAACTAAAGGTTAATAGCCAGCTACAGGAGAAGGTTGAATTGCTACAGAACAATCTCCTGCAGTCGAGCATCGAGCAGAGAAATATCTTAGAGAAGGAACTAGATGAAGAAATAAGCACGCATGAAAATTTAATTTGGAAATACATGGAGTGCCTGAGCAGGAAAGCGAAGATACAGGGGAAACTGTGCTTAACATGGCCAAATGCATCAACGTCAACCTAGAACCTGAAGATACTGACATAACCCATCGAATGCAAAAAGGTAACAGCCGCCCCAGGCCGATTATAGTTCGATTTACGCACTAGTACATTAGAGATAAATTGCATAGAGGTAGAACCAAACTTCGTAGAGCTAATGTTGGAAATTATTTTTATAAATGGAGCTAACAGAGTCTTGATAAATGAAAACTTGACAGCATTAAGATCAAAACTATTTAAAAAGGTTAGAGACAAAAAGGAAGACCACAACAACTGAAGAACGTGGACCTTAGATGGAAAAATTTATGTAAATAACAGACCCTGCCAGCAATTCTGTGGTTCAAATTAAGCGTCAGACAGACCTCACAAAATTATAATATGCTTTCCTTTTATCTCAACCAGATGAACTTATTTTAATTTATTAAATCTACTGCATGTTTACTTCTTAACTAATGGTAGCTTGAGGTTTTGTTTATGCATTTGGTTATTTTCTTGGACGAATCTGCTGAATCCCAGGAGAGTAATTTATTTTAAAATTATTACATGTAAGTGTTTCTGCTTCTGTTTTGTTTTGGTTTTTTTTTCTCTTGGTGTTTGGCGTTGGCTTCTTGTTTCAGAAGCTGTTGATTAGTCTTCCAGTTATAAGTTTGCTTTTTTCTCTTCTTTTGTCTGCTTTAATTGTTACCCGCTATTGTATTGTTCATAATTAGCACTCCCATATTTGTTTTTTATCCCTTGTTATTACTGTAGCTATAATTGCCTTAAGCCTTTTAAAAATAGTTTCTCTAAATGTTAGATAGTTACGTAATCACTCTAAAAGAAGAGCAATTTTTTCATATCTAAAGAGCCAAAAAGCAACTTTATATTTGCTTCAAGAAACATATTCACTGAAAGAAGATGAGAAGGTGTGGTCTGCGGAATGGGGAGGTCAAGCTTTATTCTCTCGTGGTTCTGAACACTCTAGGGGTGTATGTATTCTTTTGAAGGTAGGTGCTGCATGCGCTCTTAACCTTGCATACCCCGACCCAAATGGAAGATATATTGTCACCAAATTATCCACTGGGGGACGAAGAACTATTTTTATCTTTAACATTTGAGGGCCTAATCACTACATTGAGCAAGCGAATTTCATTAGAAATCTAGGAGTTAGCCTTATCTCCAAGACTGGTTATTTCAGGCGATTGGAATTGTACTTTGACTCCAAAAGATAAGCAGGGTGGCCTTCCATGGAGAGGAACAGACTATAGGAATTCAATCACCGATCTTATGGATGAAATCGGACTGGTTGACATCTACCATAAACTCCACCCCAACCTGAAAGCCTTTACATATGAATTCAAAAGTCTAAAGCTTAAGTCAAGGATCAACTATTTCCTCATCTCGAGTAAGATCGCTGTTGATGCAAAAAGAGCCGAAATCCACACGTCAACTGCACCAGATCATGATTTTGAGATTTCAAAAAGGGTCCAGGCTCTTGGAAATTTAATAATTGACTTCTAGAGAATAAAAATTACACACAACTTATAAAGCAATCCGTTCCAAAAATTTTGGATAAGTATACAATACAATACAATACTTTATTGACACTCCCCTGGTGGGGCTTTGCAGTGACAATATATAAAAGTAAAAGAAATCTAATTTAAAAACAGTTAACAATTCATTTAAAAAGGTGAAAAAATATAAATAAAGCAACAAAACATTCTTATAGGTCACAGCTATTTAAAAGAGCTAAAAGAGCTGTATGACTTGAAGGGAAAAGGGGCAATATTTAGATCCAAAGCCCGGTGGGTTGAACGAGGAGAAAAGCCCACGAAATACTTCTTCAACTTAGAGAAGCAAAATTATGAAAAAAAGATTGTTAAAGAACTAAAAGTAAACAATTCTGTGACATTGACAAGCCTGGAAGATATTAATAAAAAAAAATCAAGGATCATTTCTCAAAAATGCTAACCTCTAAAATTGTGGACAATGGGACCGTGAACGAGCAAAACTCTGATCAGTTTATAAAGGATTTAGGAATCCCTAGGTTGACAAAGGAAGAGCAATTCCTTTGGAGGATGACTTGTCAATTGAAGAAATTAAGAAAGCACTCAAATGTTTTCAGAAAAACAAAACCCCCGGCAATGATGGGTTTACTGTCAAATTTTATGAGATGCTTATTGATGTCATTGGGAACAACGTGGCTGTTAGACTCTTATAATAAAGCTTTTCAAGAAGACAAACTATCAATATCTCAGTGGAGAAGGATTATCTCTCTGATACCTACATGTAATTAAGGTGATGAGAATTTAAATGACATAACCAACTGGCAACCCATAACTCTACTAAACGTTGACTACAAAATTTTGGCAAGAGTTATAGGTATGCATATAGAACCCCTCTTACCTACTCTAATCCACCTGGACCAAACAGGTTTCATTAAAGGACGTCGCTACATGTACATGTACATGTATATAGTTTGATTTACAGATAATTTATTGAAGTATGTGTAACTTGTTTTATCCTAGCCTTCGCCCAGTCATGTTAAAACGCAGACTGCAGACTGCAGACTGCAGTCCATGCAGACTGTGCAGACCATGCAGACTCCGCGTGCAGACTGGTAGTTTTTCTTTAAAGTAAACTTTGATTTGTTGTACTTTTTAGAACTTTTCACTTTTGGTCGTGTTAAGATGCCATGACCAGCAGCTTGGCACCAGGTCCTCAAAAAAATATATGCCCCGCAAGTAGGGAGGTGTGTTGCATGACGATGTCATAAACCACTGCATAGAACATGATAGAAGACTATGCAGTAAGAAATTCTCGAATAAATTCGATGTAAAGACAATTCACACCTTCTGGGAGTATTTCATTTTTTTTGCCAGACCATTTAAAAGTGCATTTTGGTTTTGCAGTTTATGAACTTTCTGAGCTTAAGCATGTTACTGTGCGGCACGTCTTACCTTAGCCAAAGTTTGCCAACAGACTGAGTGCACAGCTCGTTGCAAAGGTTTCCTTGTCACGCAAACTTGCACACTGCTTTGGTGGAGCTGAAGTTCTCTTTTTTCTCCCACAAACTTTACAGATCACCACCTTTATTTGGCATTAGAGAAGAATAAAGGAGCCTTGCAAAGCAAGATGAACCATTCACTGCCTTTCCAAACAGTATGAAATTTTTAATTTCCAGTATTGGATGTTGCCATGAAACTCGTATTGGTCCATTGTGGCTCCTTGGCATTTATATCGGAAAAAGTCTGTTCGCTTTTACATTCGCTAATAAAAATTGATTCACTTTCGCTGAAATCTTTTTTCAGTAATTTGAATGCAAGCTTTACTTAGGAGATAGCGACTGAGCAATTCTGAATGAATTTGAACCGATGCAAGCGAAATGTTTACACAATGTTGACGTCAACTTGATTATTCTTGTCTGTTTTGTGGTAGTGACACCGTATGACAAAACAAACCAGACTTAGCGTTCTTTTCTGTACAAAATTCCAAATCCATATCACTTGAGACAGTGAGAATATAGAACAGTGGAAATGTACATCTACATGTACATGTAAATTTGAGGAAACTCTTGCAAGAAATTGCACGTCTTTGTCACATTGTTTTGAATTCTCCAAGCTAGCAGATCCTAGAAATTCTTCCAGAATTTCTGACCGCTAAACACACCTTCGGCAAACCAAGGTAAAAGAAACTGAAAAATAACAAGTAAATCAACAAAAAAAAAATTATCAGTCTGCACAGTCTGCATGGTCTGCAGTCTGCACAGTCTGCAGTCTGCAGTCTGCGTTTTAACATGACCGGCCTTCGCCGCCCTTTGTACGCTATACAACCTTTGTTAACATCAGCCTTTGTAAGACCTTGGTCAAACTTCGTACGACCTTTGTTAACATCAAATAAATACAAAAATCAAGACTAGAAGTACTGGACTTAATTAGACTTGGTTACAATTACAATTTTTTTTACTACAACTTTGGTTTCAACGGTGTTCACCTATATGTGTAGGTGAGGATAAGTTATTATAAATATAAGCAGTGTACCTCCATCTGCTCCAGAGAGAGGCCACATTTAGAGCAAGCTGGATTATTTTGTCTGTAAAACATAAAAAGAACAACTGAAAATAAGTAAAAAGCAAAGCAAATTTACCTAAAAGTTGCTTAATACAAAGGTGTGCAGGCTTAAGATAACCTGAGCTGGCAAAAAAACAGTTGTGTTTCAGGCATGTAAATCATGATTAAAAAGAGATCAAAAGTCTAAATAAAATGACTTTTGATTTGATTGCAGTAAAAAAAGAAATTTCTACCAAAGATGCATACGTCATAATGGCATGAACTTGCAGGTATGACTGCATGCTTTGAGGGAAGGGGGGTGCATTTACTGTGGCCTTGATTAATGACTTCATCTTTACCTCTTGTTAAAAAGTGTTTTCAATTCGTTTTCATGGGGGAACATATACTTGCCAACTTTTTCCGAGTCCAGTGCGTGAGATTTTCATCTTCATATTAGCAGCTGGATTTTTCTACTATTGTCCAATGTTGGTGAAAATTTCCGAACATGCCACCGAAGATTTCCAAAGATGCTCCAATTATTTATGAACATTGCCCAAGATTTTCAAAGATGTTCTGACTATTTCCAAACATTCCTAAAGATTTCTTAAAAGATGCCCTGTTTCATTACGACTTTCTAACGTTGCCCAAGATGTTGAACAAAAACTCAAACACAACATGTAGTATCATTTTACTTGACTACTCTTTTTCAAAGCAAATTCAATTTTACATGTTATTGGGTTTGATGAAGAAGTATGTAGTCCAGATTTGAAAGGAGGTGTGAGAAGTTGGCCTGTATGTGTGAGATCTATGTTTTTGATCCACAGGTGTGAGAATAACCCATAATGTTTTCATGACTAGTAAGGTTTTCATGACTATCACTTGACTTGTAAATATATTTAAAATAAATCAGGGTACGAGGATAAGTCTGGATAATCAGAGATTAGCTGTAAGCCTAAAATAGTAAGTCAATTTGGATTTCAAAGCCAAATCATCACTAATTATACTCTTTTCCATTCAGTACTTCTTTCTTACCTTTTTACTATATCTAGGCAAATTTTGCAATACAGATGCCCACATTCAGTTTGCACAGCTTCTCTCAAAACGTAGCCACACGTTGAGCAGAAGAGATTGTCACTGATTGTGTTCAAGTTTGAAGCTGGAACTCTATACCCACCAGGGGCAGCCATAATTGAATCTAATTATAATAATATTGTTGCTGTAAATAAATCAAACAAAATAACAGAATTAACTCAAGGCAATTTACCTCAAACATCTTAAAATATTCTTTGTAAAGTGAGGGCAAAAAGCCATAATGAAGTGACAATAATAACTTTGTCACAACTAGAAATCAAACATACCATGCAAAGCCTACCAGAGCTGCAAATAACTGTCGGTCATCAGACAATGTCCGACTAAAATCGGCCTATGTCCAACAAAATCTTAACTTCGGTCGGACATTGTGTCCGCACAAATTTTTTACCAAATAATAAGTAAATAATGATAAGAAACAATTATCTCAAAAAAACTCCCACTTAAAAAAAATGATTTAAAAAATGTCGAACCACATTTCTGATTTGTCCGACCAAAATGGAGACTTGGTTGGACATAATTATGTCCTTTCAAGAAAGAAAAATTATTTGCAGCTCTGCTAACTGAATTTTGTTCAAATATAACTAATAATATACAGTAATAAAATCTTTTGAAGAATGACTGCAGTTGCAAGGCAACAATCCAAGAAAGGTCTAATTCCTGTTGTCAGGCTGAGTGCAATAGGTAAACAGTGTTCTCAGCAGTTTAATATGAAATATGAGCCTCACCTAACCTGGAGGGAATTATAAGCTCTTCAATAACTAAGTACTATGCAATTGTTTCCTCAGATGATATCATAAAAGAAATACAGAGCTAAAAATTAACTTCAGTGCTTGGTCGCCACTCGGGCCAGTATCCCTGAATTCTTAGTGGCCCAGGTCAAAATAAAGTAGCCCTCAAATTTCCTCTACTAACACAAAAAAAAATCAAACCATTTTTACTCGAATAAACACCTCACGGTTGTTTAAGCCCGTGTTTTTTAGTAGGGTGTTTGACTGAAACGCCAAAAGAAATTCGCTTGATTTTAACTTTGTCTTGAAAGTTCACATCTAACAATGTACTGCCGAGAAATTGGTAAAATTGTTATGCTAATAAAAACTCTGTTCGGTCTGTGTTGGGGATCATTCGTCTCGTTCTTGTTTGCTCTTTTCTTCACCTATAGGTTCTGACTTGGTCCTTAAACTCCCAAAGAGAACTGGACCATTATTTTCCAAATACGGACAAAACGATCTTGTCAGCATCTATAAACTTCAGTATCACGATTCTCAGTTTCTTTTGACTGCTTTTGAATTTAGGTAAAAAGAAAGTCTATTATATCGAGCAGTATTGAGTGATTTTGCCAATATTCCTGTTTGAAAACAGTTACCGCATTGAACTCTGGGTATGGCTGGATTCTCGTGTCAGTAAAATCAAAATGGTGTCTACATATCGGAGTGACCTAAAAAATCGATCACAAACGACTGTAAATTTTGCACTTTAGAACTTAACTTTTACTACAATTGATGAACTTAGAATCGAGGAAAGAAAGGAAAGAAAATAAAGGTCCTCCAATGAATGAACATTTTATTTTATTGTTATTGCTACTCTTTTTGTACTTCTCAAATCACAGTCGCCCTTTGGGTGATCAAACCTCAACTTTTAGTGGCCCTGGACACTTTTTACTTGCCACAGGCGACCGTGCGACCGCCAAGTTTTAACCCTGGAAATAACATCGCCACGCTGTGCCTGTAGTACAGAGCTTGAAATAATTTCCCGGCTGGCGCCGGTCAAGTTGTCCGGTCAAACTTATTTTTGCTCGGACACAACCCATTTTTGGCCGGACAAATATCCATTACGTCATATCTCTATAAAATCCCCCCTCCCCCCGCATAATGTTTACATATCAAGCAAGTACATTTTCTACGCCTTTATTGTACATGCAGCCTCGAACTCAATGCTGGAACGCACGGTACAGCCGCAAAGTTCGGCAGAATCAATATTACATTTGTGCATACAACTATCGCTTCAGTTCTTTGTCTTCTATACGGTTAAATTTTAATACCTACTTAAGTCGTGAAGTTGATGGAATATGTGAACTTTCTGTTTAAATGGTTTGTTTCCCTTGAAAATCACCTCTCAGGGATGTTTCGTCAATCTCGGAATTTAGACCTAGAGTGATTCACACAAAATGTCGACAAGTCGACAAATAAATGTAAACTTGCTTTCTTTTTATTGGACCGGACCTTTGTACCGACACTGAGAGGCACTGTTAATTCACACCGCTACACACGCTTTCTCCGGAACACCCGCTAATTTGCGGTGACGGCTTGATGAATGACAAAGCGAAAATTTGCAACCACCGGAAATTTTACAACCACTATTATGAATCATTTGTTAAAAGTTTTTGGTCTGGTAGTATCTCGTTCTGTCTTTCTCCTTTTCATTCACGAACGCCAATAATGTTGAAGCCTTAAAAATTTAAAATTTTCTTTACAAGGGTAAACGACCGGACAAATTGTCCGGCCATCCAAGGATTTGACCGGACAAAACCTATTTTTGACCGGACATTGTCCGTTGACCGGCCGTTATTTCAAGCCCTGTAGTAGCCGAGATAATGATAAGAAAGGGGAAAGGGATGACAGCCAGAGAGGGAGCACATTTTACCAGAGCTGACATTGTACATTTCTGAAATTATTGACCTGACTTTCACCAAAGGGAGTAATTCAGATGGTTTTATGGCATAGATAAATTATGCTAGCATTGGCACTGTATTTTGACTGCCTTGCCTCTGCCTCTGCCTCTGCCCCTGGCCATCGCTCAGCTAACTCGATTGCCCTTGACACCCCTACGAATCATGGACTTTGACCAGTGTAGGTCTTCTACCAAATTTATAATACACACAACAAATACACACAAAATCAGTCAAAACCAAACGTCAAAATATGCTAAGAAAACCTGCTGTTTTACAGAATATTTTCTTTCTGTGTAAATGTGAGTGTTATTTTCAAATAACAACTTGATTTCTACGCTTCCTTGCCCTGGCCTCCACCCCAGGCTTTTGCTCAGCTAACGCGATCGCTCTCGCCAAGCACATAAATCGTGGACTTTGACCAGTTTTGCTCTACTGCCAAATTTTGGGCTTTAACTCGGTGTAAGAACCTGTGAAACTCACGGATGACGTAAAACAAAGGAAACAAAAACATTTTAAACAATACCTTACAGCAAAACAAAAGCTAACAAACAAAGAAAATCTTGTCAGGTTCTTACGCCGAGGTAAACCCAAATTTTGTATACCGTACATTCAAAAAATACAGAATCAGAGCAGGACGTCAAAGTATGCTGAGAAAACCTGCTCTTTTTCAGATTATTTTGTCTTTCTGTGTAAATGTGGGTAATATTCGCGAATAACAACTTGACTTCCGAGTTTTCAGCATGTAAACTTGCGTGGGCGCCCATCTACAGCGTGTGCATGTTATTCGAATATCGTGTGCATGTTCTTCGAATCTACATCTGTTGATTCAACGATATTACAGCCTAAGAACAAAGTCAAAGCACCGGCAGTCATAACGGTCCTATTTAAGGCACGATTAATAACATTTCTGAAGAGACCTACCTTCTAGTGTAGAGTGTTAAATAGAATCACGGAAATCCAAGATGGAGGATAGGAAACGAAAGTCGCCCACATAGCCCATGAATCTATTCGGTCGCATCCGTCAAAGGGGAATCCCCTAATTACCTTGTCTCATGGCCCAGGTGCAGCAGGGTATATACGTACGCAACAAATTCTTTAATTGATTTCATATCCTTACTTCCTGTTCAACTGAAATAGTATGCAATGCAAGATAAACTGTCTATTTTGTTGAACTGCTCCACTATTTCAATGCAAAAGATGATGTTTTAAAGAAATTATAGTTCTCATTTCTGATTATTAGGGTTTCTCAGAAAACCTTGCAGGTCGTATAGTTGCTATTAATGGGCATCCACATTGTGCAAAATCAAGCACGGTGACCCATATTTTTTGATTGCATTTTTGAAATGTTCAAAACATAGTTACCAATTGGACCAAGTTTTAGGAAATTTTAAATATTCCTTCTATTTCGATGGAATCACCTTAAACTCAAAAACCTTCAACAACAAATTGGTTCGTAGACTTGAATTCAGGACTACCCTCCATCAAATCCAGCGCGTGAGGAGAGGGCGACTTCAAACCGAGGCCTCCGAAGTACAAGTCAAGCAGCCGCCTATTCCACTTGACCATGCGAGTCCGCAGACGGGAAAGGATCAAAGACATCTTACATGATGAGAGGCCGCCATCATCCAGAGCCACCCAACGAGATACCATGGTCCCTCCGTTCTAGAATGCTGTATGTTTTGACAGCGATGCAGCAAACAAGCCAGCGCACGCTCGTGGTTTACGTCTCTGCTGCCAAAAAAAAACGAATCTCGATTCGCTGCAATAGCTACCACTTTCGTGTGTTTGATGAAAAGTGTCTTTTCATCGAGGTACATGAAAGAATAACCAGTTCAGAGAAAATCTTAATTAAAAATACCATGTTCCAGGTGAGTAGATTAAAAAAATGATCAATGGAAGACCCGAAGGAGTTACAGCTGATGGTGACCTGGATGAAATGAACACCGTCCTAGCTAGTTAAAAAAATCGCTAAATATGTATCATTATACATTCTAACTTCTTAAGAAAATATCGTGGAAATAGTTGGAAATAGCATTTCCAAGTATCGAATTTTCAAAATTTTCTGGGGGAGTATGTTCCCAGACTCCCCTATAGAAAACAGCGCCTTCGAAAAAGTCTCGCTACTCCCCTATCCTGATCAATCAAGACCCGCGATCAAGAACTCTCAGAAGCTGTAATCATGACGTGTCACTGAAGGCTTTGCAGTTACAAAATCGCCAGTAGACCTTAAAGAGCACTTCCTTAAACTTCAGGGAAGATAAGACGCGCATTTACAAGTTTAGAGAACATGCACATGTTTCCGGGCATTTCCCGGTTATTCGCGTCCAGCATGCCTGTATACCTTTAGCCACGCAGTTTGAGCAAATAAAACTTGCATCACTGGTCAAATAATGGCATTCTTTATAAAAATTAACTAGTAGTGGTGATCCAAAGTCGTCAAATATATAAGAAATATATACCCAATACCCTTAGTGAACCGTCATGGATACACAGTAAGCCGTGAGGCACAAGAGAAAGAGACACCACAAAGCACAAGATTACGTCACAAATACAAGAATATCGAATAAACGTGGCATGATAAAAAACAAACAGAAGTTTGTTTTCCTCGTTAGGGCACCGGTCATTATTAAGCGGGAGGCAGGAGGGCTACTACTTTGCTCCTCATATACCAATCAGTTTCTCGTTGTTTGTCGGCTCTTATACTATGCTTATATACATTTTCCATGTCTACAGGAAAATTTTAGACACAAACGTATGGAAAACTGAAAACAACTTGATCGAATTTAAAAAAAAAACCTCACAACTCAATACAGAATTCGTATCTGGCAAAATTTTTGATATTGAAATGAACAAAAACTGTTTTCTAACACCATTTTTGAGCCTGATGTTAAGGTTCCTGAATAAAGTTTAAGTCTATGATGTGAAATTGCTCAAAAAAGCGGTGCAAAGGGCTAAAATCGAAAAGCAAGGAGTGCACCAACAGAAACTACTGTAATAAATGTAAAGAAGATCCTCGCAGTTATTAACGCAACTTATGCAGCTGCGAAAAGAAAGCCCGAAACAATCAGGCTTGCCGGGATTCGAACCCTGACCTCTGCGATACCGGTGCAGCGCTCTAACCAATTGAGCTATCAAGCCAACTAGGAGCTGGTCATTAAATTGGTTCGTAATATACCCGGGAAAGATGAAGATGAAATTATGAATATAAGAAATTCATATATTTGAACTGCGGAATGAAGAAATAAATGTAAAGAAGATCCTCGCAGTTATTAACGCAACTTATGCAGCTGCGAAAAGAAAGCCCGAAACAATCAGGCTTGCCGGGATTCGAACCCTGACCTCTGCGATACCGGTGCAGCGCTCTAACCAATTGAGCTATCAAGCCAACTAGGAGCTGGTCATTAAATTGGTTCGTAATATACCCGTATCGCAGAGGTCAGGGTTCGAATCCCGGCAAGCCTGATTGTTTCGGGCTTTCTTTTCGCAGCTGCATAAGTTGCGTTAATAACTGCGAGGATCTTCTTTACATTTATTTCTTCATTCCGCAGTTCAAATATATGAATTTCTTATATTCATAATTTCAGAAACTACTGTAGCAGCCACGAGAGAGGGCGAAGACAAGATTTGATCAAATCGTTTAGGAGGTTCGGGGGCATGCTTCCCTGAGAAAATTTTTATCTTTGGAATTGGCTGGAAATGCATCCAAAACTGCCACACGCTATAACATTTATTCATTTATACTCGCTACGAATAACCCTAGAGGTTATAATGGCGTATTAAAACCTCTGGAATGAAACTCGTCGTCATACTACAGCTGTAGAAGATGAAAACAAAAGGGTTCAAATTTGAAACACCCGCCTTTCTGTGTTAGCTTCCTTAGTGATCCCCAGGCGATGAATAATGACTTCTCTTGGCGACCATATGACTATATTAAGCCACCATGAACAAATACAAAAACTGACTACGTTAAGAAATTCGAGTCATTTTTTGTCTGGCGTCGAACTCCGGTTAATGGTAAAGAGTTCGGTTGGCAGTGAGATACCCCCTGATTTTCTAAATAGGGCGAGTATGCCTCAGCTGGCACAGTTGATCGGTCCTTCATACAGAAGGGAGATATAAACCTTTGAGGACACACATGAAATACGATAAATTAAATAACGCTTCCCCTTGTCGCGAGAACAAGTTGCTTGTACAGTGCACGCAAGGCGTCATTGAAAATTTGTGTCATTTTGTCCCGGCGACCTACCCTGCGAGCAGTAGTTCCCGCGACCAAACGCACGAATTCAAGCAGTTTTGAACTCATGCGTCAGGTTGCAGCGACAGTGCCTACTCTTGAAATTAAGCATGACACACGAAGGAAAAATTTTGTCGCTGCGACCTGCCCCACGTCATGTCGCTGCGAATTGTTGCCTAGTGTTTGCAAGACCAACTTTAGCCGGATAGTACAAACTGTACATAACCTGGAACGCGACTTTCAATTGAAGCTAATTGAGCTAACAAAAGAAGAACAACTTAAACTTTTCTTCACAAAGGAAATATATATCTAAGGCATTTTATGAAAGCTTTTATTACAAATTGAAAGTAGCTGAGAGCATGTACAAATAAAATGAATTGCGTCTTGATCCTCTCGAATCTATGTGGAGCCGGCTGCCCTTGAGAACAAAGCACGCGACGTCCTTGGCAGTTCCATAGCGAACGCACAAATGCTAATTCTTCATCGTTTCATGTAAACATTCTCTCACTCTTTTTGTCAAAGGAGGTTTTTGTCATAAGAGTTTTGCCAAGGAGACATCTCCGCCCTTCTTGTAAAGAAAACCGGTGAATGTAGTACCAATACTGATTTGAACCATAAATGCTGCATACTAAAAGAAACTTCACAATTTGTTTTTATCTATATTGGGAAACGTCTGCAGAGTGGAACCTTGAATTTGATCAAGAAATTCATTCAAATCTCCAGAATTATCTGGAGTTAAAACAGTTAAAAGGTTTAACGCAAAGGTCCTCAAGGCACTTTAGGTATCTTAGAAGCAGCTGAATTTCTTCTTGGTGACAAAAATTTTTAAGCCAACATAAGCAAATGAGATGGTCATGTACGAGATCTAGCTTTACTTTCTTTGTTTTTCGCGAGGCTCGGAATTCTTTGCTTGTGATCGTTTTCGAACGCGATCATTTCATATGTCCGGCGCCAAAATTTGGTTAAATATAGCACTCTGCGTTGGCTTTTTCTGCTATGATTAGAAAATAAAATGTAGTTAACATATTCTGTTTTACATAATGTGGGGTGCATCAGTTTTTGAATTAGTTAGCCTACTACTGAAGGAGGTGGAGGTTACCAAAGGAGTACTTTGTCCTGTGCAGTAAGTTGTATTTGTAGTACTGTATGTACCGTTTTTAATCTGTTTTTTTTTCTATTGACGGCAGGAAAGATCAACACCTTACTCGGTAAGAACAAACCAGCAAAAAACTTTTATCGCAATTGACTGAATTGAAGAAGTATTTTATCAGGCTCAAAATCACGGAGCGGAGGCGCGCTTTGAGTTTACTGAACGACGCCAATAAAATAATATTGAGTGAACACCGTAGCAGCATGTTCTACCAAGTTGAAACAATCCTACTTTTGTGAAAACAAAAAGTTAGTACACAAACTACAAAAAAACTTCTATCTAACACTCGTTCTGTCACAAATGTTCCTGAAACGCTATTGGGACGGAGAGAAGTGAAGTGGACGATTTTAATAACAAGAGAGCATAAAGGTCTGCTCCCTTGTCAATAATCATCTTAAGCAGTTAAAAATTAAAGTTAGCAATTGTGTACACTCCCCGGCAAGCAAGGATGATCTGTTAAAGGACCTGTATACATACTTATTATTTGATCTCCTGGAAGACATATGTTTTCCCGCAAATATCTTGAAGACACTTTTGGTATCTAAGATATAAAGCTGAACTCCCCTAAGAGGACCAAGACTTTTTTTACACAATAAGGTTTGCAGCCAATTTCGAATTTATTTAGCTCCAACTGCTAAAGGGGGTAGAAATTACCAAAAACGTACTCCTTCCTAGCAGTAAGTCACGTTTGTAGTACCGCGTTTTTAATTTCTTCTGACCAGCGGGGGAGATCATTTCATTCCTGAGTTACATTTGTAAAAATGCAAATGGTGCATATTTAAACGTACAAAGCAAGAGATGTGCAAAAATACGCAACTTATTATTACCTTTTATGTGATTATAAGGTAACTATATATTTTGTTGAGCACTTGCTTGGCTAGACGAAAGGTACTGAGACTCTGCTAGGGAAAAGCTTCTTTATTGCTTCTGCTGATACTAACTAACTAACTACTAGCTACAATCAAGCTTTTTTTATGCTGTGCTGTAAACATGTTTGCGACTCAAACTAGAGGAAGACCAGATGGTGCCACAAGAAGATAAAGTTAAAAAAAGATTCAAAAGAAGAACAGCTGAGACCAAGGAATTATTTGGCGAAGGGAAGACAGATAAAGTTCGGCCAATCCAGTACGAGAAAACCTTAAGTGTTTGTGAAGAAATTGCCCTTAAACTCAATGTTCAAGGAGGCCTTGGCAAAGCTTACAGGAAATCGCAAACCTGTCCACAGCACGCCCCCTAGTTACGGGGTGGAAGGCATTACACTTAGATCAACAATTACACTACCAAATTATTTCAAGGCTAGAAAAACAACTAAATCAATTCCCTAAAATTAGCTTCACAACATGCTCCCCTTGTTAGATTAGGCATCGTCCCTGATGCTCAAAAGTAGAAAAATATAGAAAAATGTAGAAAAATATTGAAAAAGCTATGAAAAATATAATGATTAATTGCTATAATACAAAATTACCAAATTAAATTACCCAATACATTACCAAATTACCAAAACATATTACAATTAACTTACATTCTAGCAAATCAAACAACAATATTGAGACGAAAACACCAAGAAAAGTTATCAACAAATAAACTGAACAATCAGCAAGCAAAATGTGGCTAAACAGGTTACACAAGGAAAACTCAATTGTGTCGGTTGTGATATTTGTACAAAATTAATTGGTTGTTCGTCAAAAGAAACGCCGTCAAGGGTAGCATCATGCAAAACTGGCTGGAAAGCTGAAAATATGTTTGGTCAATATTCACTTCGCCGGCATTTATCATGAAGGTCATAAAACTAAACATGTTCAACAACAACACTACCACGTTTTCAAATACTCGAAGAATTCTAATTTTGACGCCAATTTGTTCTTTTTTTTTTGTGTTTTGTTTTTTGTTTTTTTTTTAAACGGCGACATAAATTAAACAACTTGACTTTGTCGCCAATTTATTTCCTTTCAAAACAGCGACATAAACAACTTGGGGCTTTGTCTCAGTTGAACACTCATAAAAACTTGTACTTTAACTAGTCGAAACGGAAAACTTGGCGAACCAGTGCCAGTCTGAAAACTCAAACATGTTTCTTGAAAACTTGGAGGTGCGCTAATGGCATGACCAACCTCTCATTTTGTTTTGACTCCTCTGAACGCTTTCAATGCCTCAACTTAAACATCACTTTGCAGATGAGTACACTGTTTTGGCGATACATCTGCGACGGAAACACCTAATGTAATCTCTTGACGAAAATTGTTTTGACGAAACACCATCAACAAAACGTTGATTATCAATAACACGCAAGAAAATAAATCCGGATGGAAAAATACACGTTGAGAAGCACACTCGTGGTTAGAACAGTACTTGAAAATCTGATATATGCAAAATCTAACGTAACTTATATGATAAGTAGTAAATGGAAATTAACCATAGAAAGAAAGGTGACATTAGGCTGGTTGTTGGTAAAGGTTGCGATAGGTTGGTACTCAACAGGTGAGTCGGATAAGCCTGACCTCCGAAAATAGTAATCACACAAACCAGTCGAACCTTGTAATCCAAACGAGCTTCTAAAACAGAAAAGTTTAAAATTGCGGTTCAGTCGAATCGCCAAATGTTCTCTTGACGGGTGGCCAAACTGGAAGAAAAAGTAAAATTCGCACGCAAGAGATTGGATGCTCGGGTTCAATCGGATAACCAGACATCCCATACAGAGCGTTCACAGACCAGGCGAACCCTAAATCCCTTCCTATTAGGCCATAAACTTGTCATTCGTGTGTTTACATGAGACTTACGTAACTTATGTTAGAAAGACACGTGAGAATATTATTAACTACAAGATATTTGTGTGTCGAATACAACAAAAACATTCACTTACTACTTCTTACAACCACTTTCTTCTTAAGTGTGCTACTAATACCTTGTGTCAGCAAGGCCGTGTGTTTAGACAAGTCGCCAAAATATATTTTTTTAATGCGCAAACAACTTTTGTATAAATCTTTCTTAAAACTGAATTCTGTAAAACATTTGCTACCTTGAACAGTAATATCCTCTTCACAAAACATCTTAGTTTCTCAAGAAATCTGGAAATTTCTTCATTAATATATATATATATCGACATACTAAAGACTTTTGGCGTTGAGCAAACTTTAACTATTTATTCGTATTCGACATTTCAACTACGTATTCCACTTTACTCGTGATACTTCATCTCATTGTCTGAATAAATCTTACCAAACTTGTATTTTTTGTCAAATGAAAGCAATTCACAAACATTCAAGCTAGGTCTGGCAGGCTTTAAAAGAGTTTTTGTTTCGACACATACTTACCTTTTGTTAAACATTAACGTAGTTTTTTTAAAAAATAAATGACCAGAGATAGAATAAACATGTATGCAGAAATTAAATAAATTAAGCAGTGCGTTTGACTGGTACTCGTGTCAACCATAAGACTCCTTTGACTGGTGTGCTTCAAAAGCATGATCGTTTAAGTCGATGGACAGTTTTCCAGTTTAACCAATGCCTCTGAAAGTTTGTTAAGCTCTGCTTGAAGAGTCCTTTTCAAACAGGTCAAAGCTTGCGCTGCTGTGGAATCACTTGAGTACTTAGAAATTTCAGCCACGACATCAGTGAGCATTGTCAGCAGTTCAAACGTAAGCGAAAAATCAGCAAGTGTCAGAAAACGGGCTTCATTGTTCTTTTTCATTGTGTGTGGGTAAATGTCAGTTGCTTTTCTGCTTCCTTTTTTGTCGATTGCACAGACATTTTGTTTCTTTTATTGAAACAGTCGTTGACGTAACTGATCGCCCTTCTTACGAGATGGAGATTTTCGTTTTGTCCTTGTTTCTCTCAATCTTATGGCAAGCATTGTGGTAAACCAATACGACTGACTGACCGGTATAACGATGGTTCTATTTACAGCGTAAAAAACTAAAAACGGCTTGAATTCCTTATGAAAAGAAGCAAAGTTCCACTTACGAGTCAACCCATGTTTCCAAAGGCATTATCCATCAAGGTATACTAAGCAATCGGGCGCACAGGATACTCCATCAAGTTTTTTTCTCCACCAAGTTTTGTTTCTCGACCAAGTTTGTTGTACAAAGCCTATGAAAACCAAAGTTCTCCACCAAGTTTGTTGAGGATTGGATTTTCCTCCAAGTTTGTTTCTCCACCAAGCTGGTTAGTATCAGCAGAAGCAATAAAGAAGCTTTCCCCTAGCAGAGTCTCAGTACCTTTCGTGAAGCCAAGCGAGTGCCAAAAAATTTTGTGTGTGAGCTTGTTTTCTTTGTAGTCCTTAGTGATTGTCCACCAGGACAGTGGCAGTCCTTAGGGATTGTCCACAAGGACAGATGATGCACAAGGTCGCTGTTGTGTTTTTCCTTTTACGTATGGAGGGGTGTCTTAAAACCCCTGTACCACTGTCGGTAATGGAAACAGACCCTGGTGTTCATTTGATGCTGTTTATCGTGGACAATGGGCTAATTGTGGTAAGAGAAGAATTTGTCTTCAACTAGAAAAACTGCTTTCATACATGTATTATCCAGCGTTAGCCAGTTTCTGATCGTCGACATTTTCCAATCGCTACAAACTGTTATCTCAATTCAGCAATATAATCTGTCTCATATTTAAGAGATTAAAGGCCCATTTACACATGCGATTTTTTGTGCAATTTTTGTCGCACTTTTCAGTGCAATTTCTGTCGCGCTCGCGCTCGCGATAAAAATTGCAAGTGTAATAAACTAGGGGGCGATTTCTGTGTGATTTGTCGCCGCGATATCGCGGAGGTTTCGAACATGTTCGAAACTTGATGCAACTTGGCGGCGAATATCGCACTGGAATCGCAGCGAAATCGCCGCTAGTTTACTCTTGCGACAAAAGTTGTATTGGAGAGCGCGACAAAAATTGCACCAAAACTCGCATGTGTAAACGGGACTTAACAGAGGAAATATTCCTAACATGCTAAAGCCATATATTTTCCAGTTAACCCATGCACAAGCAGTCCTTGCAAGAATGGAGCAAACTGCACAGTGACTGGAGATGATAGTTACTCTTGCAAGTGCGCGGATGGGAATAAAGGATCTAACTGCGAAACAAGTAAGCAAGCTCCATCTGATATTGAATATGACACTCTTAACATTTTGATCTGACTGACAAGAGACAGAGAGAAAGAAGTAAACAAACAAACAAACAAACAAATGTTCATACTTATTGCATTTCCTATTTGGCAGGAATTCCGTGTCCACCAGGAAAGAAGACAGATGATGCACAAGTCGCTGTTGTGTTCTTCCTTTCACGTATGGAGGGGTGTCTCACAACTCCTGTACTACTGTCGGTAATGGAAACAGACCCTGGTGTTCATTTGATGCTGTTTATCGTGGACAATGGGATAATTGTGGTAAGAGAAGAATTCGTCTGCAGCTGGAAAAGGATGTCATAAATTCCTTTCAAAAATTTTTCTATAATTTGGAAGCAATTCAAACAGCTGACCAGTTTTATTGTCATCTGAGTGCATGCCCTCTGAGTGTTTTTATCGTCAAAATACCGTACTGTAATTTTACTACAGCAACGTTATCCGCTTTTCGGATAGATGTCAAAACTTAAGAATATGTTTCACTCTTTATGCTTTCATACCCTTACAATTTTTGTCAAGCAATGTTACCTCTCTCCGTTCCTAGTTCATCTGCTGTCATTTAATAGCTAACTTGGATATAATTGGCTGAGACAGAAATGTCAATGTCCGAAAGAACAACAACTCACAATTCCATTTTCTATATCACAGTAAATCCGTGCACAAACAACCCTTGTCAAAACGGAGGAACATGCACAGTAACTGGCGACGATAGTTACAGCTGTCAGTGTGCCGAGGGATTTTATGGCGACAGTTGTGAAAAAGGTTTGTACACGGCTTTTCATCGATGATTGCAAATCCGGCATAGATTGTGACATTTTTCATTTATCGTGTTTATTATGCGTTTTTAGTGAGTCCCTGCAAATCAACTCCGTGAAAAAATGGCGGAACCTGTTCTATGACTGGACCTGATTCATACTCGCGCAACTGTACCGATGAATTCGAAGGACCTACCTGCGAAAAAGTGAGTCGGATAATCGGCGACAGTACAGTCGTCATTTCTTTGCCTTTTGAGCGTTTTGTCAGCAATAACAAAAAAAACTTACTGTTTGCCCATTGCTTGCTCAACAGGGCTTCCATGTCCACCAGGAAAGAAGACAGATGATGAACAAGGTCGCTGTTGCGTTTTTCCTTTCACGTATGGCGGGGTGTCTTACAACTCTTGTACCACTGTCGGTAATGGAAACAGACCCTGGTGTTCATTTGATGCTGTTTACCGTGGACAATGGGCTAATTGTGCTAAGAGAACCAGATTGAAAATACCATTCTTGAAAACCCAGGAAAGTTGCCGTAGTCGGTTATCTAGATGGAAAATGCTTTGTCGGCATAAATTTGCGGTTGTCTTCTTAGTAAGCTCAGCCGGAAGAAATGTATTATCGTTAAATCAAATTAACATGGAAAATTAAAATTTACCAAGAGTTTTCCACGAAATGTCACCCCTACAATTTCAGGACTTTGAAGCAATCAACAGTGTGGTGTAAATGTTAAAAATGCTATTTACATAAGCAAATGGGTTAAGTTTAGTAAGCCAAGGAGTACATGGTTGTGACTGTAAACTAAACTCTTTTTTTTAAAGTAATATCTTTTTTACATTCATGTTCCTTTCTCCACATTAGACTAATATTAGTTACACAGCAGCCTTGAAATACTTCTATTACATTTTTTTATGGCTGGTATTCTGCATGAATGTCTTCTTAGGAACTACGTTTGCGCACCAATTCAATTTTCTTCGTAGCTGGAGTTTAACGTCGCATGTGTTCGATATATATGAAATGGACTGAGGTGGCCAACAAAAAGGTGGAAAGTTAATGATATTAAAATTATATGGGTGTATGGATATTTGTATGAAAGTAGACTTTATTCCACAAAGTGGTCATGGACCGGAGTGATAATCCTCCACCACTTGCTTTGAGATATGATCAAAGAAATCTTTATCTTTTGTAGTTGATGAATGCGCGTCATCGCCGTGCAAGAATGGAGCCACTTGTAAAACGACTCAGGATGGTTACAGTTGCCAGCCGTGTCCTGCAGGGTGGCAGGGAAAAGATTGTGATCAAGGTTTGATATCAACATGCATGTTCTCCTCATTGCTCTCCATATCCATATCTCCTATATTACCAGTTGGGAGAGTTGGCTTAAACATCAAGACATTATGTCTCTGGTGATCGTTTCCCTTCTTCTCATAACCTACAGGTTTGATTAAGTAATGATGTTGCGAGGAGAATTTACCTGCTTGTCACTATTGGGGCTTACACTATAAAGGGTTAATACGAGCCCTTATGTTCATACCTCCCATATGCATTATGTTTAGGTTATACTAGTGTGTAACCAGTATTCAGTTTTAGGGCTTCTACTTATCAGGTTTGGTTGTAATTAAATTCAATATGTTAACGACCATATTGCAGACTCCTTTTTGCACGTCTGGTTGATTTGCTAAATTAAAGGGACACTGTCAAGGATAAGCATGCGCGAAAAATATCAACTTCCGGTCGCGCCGATTGACTTTAGAACATTTCACCACTCTTTTTTGTTCTTTTTGGGGAATCGAATATTCGTTTTCGCCCAGAGTTTCTGCGTTTTACACCGTGACCATTTCCTCACATCCACGCCATTTTGAATTTGACCAGCATCAAACTTGAAAAATTCAGCCTGAATTCTTTAAATTTCGATTCGAGTAACCGACGCATGCGCTTCTGTGATATTGTCCTTCAAAGCTCCTTCAAGACCGTTCATCTGAAGCAAGAGACGATGAAGTAAGAGAGTGAATCCCCGTTCCCCATGATAATTATTTGAAATTTATTATTAGTTCGCACCCATGCTGTGAAGGTTATTTTTATCTGTCGTTCCCATGTCAACAATCTAAAATTACGTGACGTCATTCTAACTGACCAATGAGGTTTCGTCCTTAAAATAACTACGCAGTACGACGCAAAACCAAAATTTATTTTCATCGGAAGAGGCCCATGTATGGGGGACTTGCTCTCATCCATCATCCTCTATTGTCTGAAGGAATTAAGAAATTCATTTTCTCTCTTGCTTTAGTGTCCTTTTCACATCCACTGCGAGAGAGCGAGAGATACGCTTGTATGTTGAGGGGCTTCCACGATACTTTTCTTGACGTAGGATACTTGACTAAAAATTTGTGATCGGAACGCATAG
The DNA here is from genome assembly GCA_964030785.1 of Siderastrea siderea. Lineage (NCBI taxonomy): Eukaryota > Metazoa > Cnidaria > Anthozoa > Scleractinia > Rhizangiidae > Siderastrea > Siderastrea siderea. The sequence continues at coordinate 33,036,640 of OZ034966.1, read as the reverse complement.
CTTTTTGTGTGTATTTATGCCGATATCTCCCAAGGATCTTCGGTTTGAATGAGCTGAAGTTACCGACTCCGTGAATCATCGTCAAAATCGACAGCCAGTTTTCAGAATTCGGTATTTTCGACTGATTGCCCATAAAACACTTTGTTCGCCCCTTAAAATTTTGCGCAACCATTGTTTTCAATTTCTTTTCGGATGATTATCATTCCCAAGAGAAATTGAAAACAGTGCTTACGCAAAAATTTTCTTTTGTGGGGGGGGGGGGGGGGGGACAAAGTGTATTTTGGGCAATTCGAAAATACCGAATGAACAGTGACATAAGCGCCGGTAGAGGGGTGGCTGTAGTATTATCCTTGTACAGTCTGGTATCACCAGTCAAAATCAGCGACAAGAGTTATGAGATTACTAAATAACGATGAACTGTTGTTGGTTGTTAGCGAATTCACCCGGCATTCCTTTACACAGGCATCAACGAATGTGCAAGCAATCCTTGTGTTAATGGTGGTACTTGTAAAGACGAAATTGGACAGTACGTGTGTGTATGTCCTCCAGGATTTCGAGGAAACAACTGTGAAATAGGTAAGTAAACTGAGTACGTTACTAGGAGTTTGTTCTGTGAACCAAGTCTGATACAACTTATACTTTTTTTCCAATAAGAAGCCCTGTAGGCTTCCAAACTGAATCTCAAATTCGTCTAAAACTTCATTGATTTTAGTGTAATGTACCTGCAATTACACGTGGAACTAAAAAAATAAATAAACAGACAAATAAATAAATAAATAAATGAGGACTTCTTTTGTGGCTCCTTTAATGTGCACGAGTCAAAGATTCTGTGCAATCATAAAATAAATAAAAAAGAAAAAAGCTTTATTTATCCTGAAAAACCGGTCAGTGGAACAAAAGTGATGCTGGTATCAACCGGTGATCAGCCATACAAAATATGATTATTTACAAAATTCAAATATCAGAGATTATAAATTAGAAATCAGAAATCATAAAATCCGAAAAGGCACTTGCTCCCAGTATTTGAGGCTTGATTGGTGAGTTTCGAGGTCCTTAAATCATCTCCTCAAATGGCACACTGTAAATTCAGAAGTGCTGTTTTAGCCCCCAAAATGGGGCCATTTCGGGGAGTAAAATGCAGGCTAACTTGGCTCTTCATTTAAGGCCATAATAGCCCTATTTACAGGGGCTGGGCTGACACCAAAGGGCCTGATTGGGTCCCACGGTGGGTTGTTTCGGCTTTTAATGGGATTAGTTCTGTCCCAGCTGTGGGTGAAATAGCCCCACAGTGGGCTGTATCAGCTCCAGGGGCCTCTGAGGGCTAATTTGGCATTTTGGGGCTGAAACAGATGTTGTGAATTTACCTTGCAGCTTCATTGAAGAGGATAGTGGACTACTAAGGCTACAAAACTGTTCACATAGACAGCTGTGCAAGGCCAGCCCCTAAAATGCGGCGCTTCCAGACGTCGTTGCGAGGAAATACGGCAATATCTGCCTCCTCCACAGGCCCTTTGCATTTGAACAAGCGCGAAGAGCAATCGACTGGAAACGAGCAAAGCGGGAGGCGCGAGGCTCTATGGGAATGAGACAAACGAAACGTGAAGCGCGTTTCTCCTGTTGTCTCGTTCCCTGCTTCCTATGCGCAATCTTTTGCATATTGAGAGCGACATCTGGGTACGAGGCAGTGGTAATATGGACCTAAATTTAGGATAACGCTAAAGTCTCTTTAAACTGTATTCTGCCTTAAATTATTTATTTATTTATTTATTTAGGGAGGCAGGGTGGCCGAGTGGTTAGGGTGTTGGACTTCGAGTCCGTGGATCCCGGGTTCGAATCCCGCTCTGAGCACTTCATGGATTTGTTTCACGGCAGTCCCGAGCTATAAATCCTTCGGCTGCGCTTGTAAATAGTCAACTGGTTTGTCTCCCGCCAGTTGGATGTCTTAAATCAATATTTGTTTGTTATTACCTAGTTCTTAGAATTGTAAAGCGCTCAGAGACGTTGTAATAAGCGCTATATCAGCTTTGTATATTATTATTATTATTTATTATTATTATTATTATTATTATTATTATTATTATTATTATTTATTTATTTACTTATTGTTTCAGACATTGACGAATGCATTGATAGTCCCTGTAAGAATGGCTGTTCATGTGTTAATTCCCCCCCCCCCCCCCTGGAAGCTACACCTGTAATTGTGCTGAGGTTACAAAGGAGATCACTGTCAGGAGGGTAAGATTTATTAGTTGGTGATTATATAAAGTAAATTGCAACTGTCCTTAGCGTTACCTAAAAATCTATCACTGTAACGAAGGCAGGATTGAGTACTAGATTGGTGATTTAACATGTATGTATGAATTAACAAAAGAGGGCTGCTGCGACGTAGGGAAGACTATCTATACGTGTAGAGGGATTTGTCGGAGATCATAGTTTCTGAAACACGGATTACTCAATTAGGAAAATGAATTTCAAAGTTTAAAAGTGACTCACTAACAAATGTAACACATGTCAATCCTCAGTGTAACATAGAAAGAAACCATCTATCTCATAATTAAAATTGTGCAATATTTCTTCGAAATTCGTTAATAAGCAATAAACTGGATTGTGGATGACAGTTTTTATTTCTATCTTTGTAGTAGTGGACTGGAAATCTGAGGGATGCTTTAATGAAAAAAAGAGAAAGAAGAGGCTTCTAAAAAAGACATTTAAAATCGTACGCAAAGATATCAATAAGAAAAACCCCGATATTGAGCTGATGTTTAGCAAGTGCAAGGCTATAGCGGAGAAAAATGGATACGAAATTTTCGCTATCGGGGTAAGACCTGTTTGATATGCTGTATTAGCACGGTTTTCAATTGAGTGTCGAAAGTAATTTGCGTTTTGCTTTGCTTTTGCTCTACTTTGCTCTTTGATTTGTTAAAACGTATCGCGCCACTTTCCCGACAAATCAGAAGTAAAACTCAGACCAATCCCGACTTGCTCGCACGTGTTTTCCCGCGCTTGGCGCCTGTTATATGTATTTGCTTCGTGTTCTGATTGGTTCATTGGATAATTTGTGTTTTTGTGTTTTCGTGTTTTTGATTGCCTGGGGTAATTACTTTGGTTTTGGTTTTATGAAAGTCATTTGAAAAGCGCTCTAATTGTATGATTAATTGAATAACCTACAGTAAGAAAACTTTTCTCAGAGCTTTATAAAAAAAAAAATCCGTCTTGCTTTACTGTTTCCCTGTTTCAAAAACACAAACCATTTAACTGATAACTTTAAAGAGAAGATTACGGTTGACGTTCAGCAGAATTAAATGGCGAGAGGAAAGGGTAGGAAAATTTTCATCAGTTACTAACATCCAGTTGCTTAATTTATTCGGTGCTATGTATTACATTTTCCATTGTAATTGCTGACATCCAGTTTTGTTGTTGTTGTTGTTTTTTAAGTAACCAAATCCTTTTGCTCAACAGGGCGTCAACCGCTGCTATACTTCGAAGAATGGGAAGTTGGTTGACTTCAAAAAGTATGGCGCATCATCAAAATGCAAGACTGACGAACGTGGCCACGGCGTTGGGATGAATGCCAAAGCAAACTTTGTTTACACTAGGTACTGATATGTACAAGATGGGGACAACACTATGACTGCGATGCTTAAAGGAACCTCCACTGTTACAACTAATTGACGTCTAATTGTTAGAAAAAAATCTAAATTTTAATTCTTTAACTTAACAAGTGGAAAGAACGATTTAGTGTACCAAAAAGCTCAATTTCCTCGGGCAGCCATTTTGAATTTTCATGACGTCGTATGGTTGTCACTGTTGTCAAGAAGTAACTTTCTTTTGTATGCAGCAATATGGGCAACCGTATGACGTAACAAAAATCAAAATCAGCAGCGCGGGAGAAATTCAAAAGTTAAAATAGGTGGCATTCATGTCCAATATTTTGGCACATTAAAACCTTTTTCGCGGCATGCTAACTTAAAGAATTGGAATTTAGGCTTTATCTCCAAAATTTAATGTCAATTGGAGATAACAGTGGAGGTTCCATTTAATCCGTTCCATATATTAAGGCTTCACCCAATGAAAGAGGTGCTCGTAGGAAATTTTGAACCTCTAAGAATCCTTCAACAGCACTAGCAGTGCTTATTGTGGAGGCCGCTCAATTTTGACAAACTGTTGTACGTTTTCTGTTAACGTTTGTTTTGGCCGACTCCTTTCCCACGTAGGCTAATCTTTACTATGGTCTTGTTGGAGGTCCTCGTCACTTTTGCATGAGTGTAAGCCCCCAGGGTGGTGGGGGGGGGGGGGGGGAACAGTCTTCTGACTGCAATCCATTTGGGCACATTTCTATAAGGTATGGGGAAAGGATGTTAATTTAAAAGTCCAACACGATATTGCTGACAAATAAAGACTTAAAAAGGAATCGAAATGATAAAAATCCAAGTATCCAAATAAGACTATGCATTTCGGTTTTGAGACAGTTGGTTTTGTTTGTTTGTTTGTTTTTTTGCCGGCTTTATCAGATGTCGTTCTCTTTTCTTTTTCCAGGTAAACAGGAAACGTATTGAAGGAATGACGATCGATGAGACATGCTTAAATGGACCAGTAACAGACAGCAAAGAAGTTTTTTCCCTGAAAAACTCAATATGGATGCTCAAAGCCTGGGATAACTGAGGGTTTTAATTAATTACTGGGTTCTTTGTTTTTATTTTGTTTCGCGGTTAACGTTTCTTGTGCAACGAGGAAGAGCTAAAGGATGTTAAAATAAAGCAAGGGTTCTAAATGGAAGTTATCGTCTCTGTACTGAGGCCGCAATTTTGTACATTTTTCGTTAATCATTTCTTGATGATTAAAAATGACCACTGAAAACAACAAAGAGCGCCAACAGTGCTAGTGGTCAGTGGTCGGTCTGGAAGCGCCTACGACGTAGTTCTCAACATCTTTCATGTGGCATATGTTTGGGCAGTGGTTGGAGTTTTTTCAACCGGCGTTGTTCGCCGAGAGGTTTCTCAGGAAGTCCCCCTCCCTCCCCTCCCCCCTTTTTCTCTTTCCTCTGATCTCTCAGTGAGACGGGCGCCTGTTTCCTTGTGCAGGGGCTCATGGCTGGTTTTCGGGGAAATGCCAGCTATGAGGGCGTTATTCAAACTAGAGGCTGTCTGCCAAAACGTGGAAGCCCCTAGATATTCCAGGCGCCCAACATCCAGGCGATGCAGTTGTTAATGGAAGGAAATTAACTCAGAACAGAGACTAACATTAAACTCAGTGGTTTATTACTAGATAAAATCCATACCAGAGCTAAACGATAACACATCAATCACTCCAGCACCCATTCCACCATTTACAGAAAACATAGCACCTGCTACTATGTCACGATCAACATCACATTCGCAAATGACTACACTCGCACACTCTCATTACACTAAAACCACTGATCTATTTATAGTGGGGTAATATAAAATTCTTAAGTTTTGTACGCCTGCTGCCTAACAAACTAATCACTAATCAGTTTCAACTAAGTAAACATTCTTACACAAAAAAGTACAGTGCGACTGTATTGAGGGTTCAGGAGTAACCCTGTCTGAAAAGGCTCTGTTTCGAATTGCCCCGGAAGCTTTACTTAATTACATTAGAGACAGAACAAACGTTCTAATCACACTTCAATTATGATGCACACGTTTGCGATTGACTTACGATCTATGCTAGGCCGACAATTTTCCAGCTAAACAACACATTTCCAAGTCGTTGGCAGATCAGAAGATTAAAGACTATAAGAAAACAGAGCAGCACAATTTTACATCACCCCACATTACTTAACAGTTATACAATTACTTAAGTCTATCTAGTACCCAATACAATTCAATTGCTATTACGTTTAATCCAGTGACTAAGTTTAAAGAGAAAGTGTAATTGAGGGTCCACTTTTAACTTTACACACCAAACTAAAACCCTCAAGTCTCCTCTAACCTACAAAATTCACAGTGCTACCGACCAGCGGCATTCAACGGCCTCAAAAGGAAACACTCCAGACAACCTCTAGAGTTATTAATTCCCACATAACAGCAGCTACTGAAGCTGCAAGAGCAACTTCGCTCCTTCACGCATGTATCCCGCAACGACACTTTCCCTTTGTTTAAACATGGACTAAATGATGCTTTGTTAAAAAACTAGATGGAGCGTTACAAGAATAGATTTTAACATTATCTTTCGCCTTGCCTCGTGAAACGCTTCGGTGAATCCGTGTTTTCATTTTATAGCACTAGGCTTCAAACGTTCATTGACAGTTGATCAGAGCTGCTAATCCACAATAATAATAATAATAATAATAATAATAATAATAATAATAATAATAGCTTTTAATTACTGTTTCAGAGAAAACATACAATTTTTTGAAAAAATAACTAAACGAACGAAACCTATTGAAAGTAACTAGTAATGCTCCATCTTAAAGAAAACCGTGATCACTTTCCCTTCACCAATAATATTTATACACAACCTTAAAATCCACGTCAGGGGCAATCGATTAAACAAGTCCTTTCCTAGTCCTACTACATGTATACATAAAGTTAAGAAATCAAAGATAACAACTGTTGCCCAGAGATTAAAAACCAACTTAAAAATTAAGATTAAATTTAAGGTCCGCACAATTTTATTCATTTAATTTTATGAATAGTCCTACTACACAGAAATTAAACTTAACAATTGTTCTCTACGGATTAACACCAACTTAAAAATGAAGACTAAAATTAAGTTCCGCACAATTAGAAAGATAATAATAAAATTGTAACCACATATAATTCAGCACCCTTCACCAAATTTTCTAAATTACATCACCTGGTGTACTCTTAAGTTTTAGTCTGAATCTCTACAGAAACATCCTTTCCTAATTGGGGGAAGAAGTTTATTCCTAGACCAATCAAGTTTTTACACCATCGATAAGTGTCAGTGGAGCTTCCTTACACAACTGCCTCTACATGGTTACAGAGGTACTCTTCTCCTCTATACCTAAGCTTCCAATGAGCGTCCACCTCTATACCAAACAAACCCTAACCCAAGTAATGAGGGCGGCCGTCACTAAGAGGTTCCACAAAAGTTTTCTTTTTTTATGTTTTGGCCTCAGGTGTTGTGTAAAAAGGCCGCGTTTTCCATGTTGTTGTTGTTATCGTCGTCGTCATCTTTGTTGTTATTTTTGTTGTTGTCCTCCTCTTTTTGCTGTTGTTTTTGTTCTCGTTGTTGCTGTTGTTATTTTTGTTGTCGTCGTCGTCGTCCTTTTGTCGTTGTCGTAGCAGTAGTAGTAGTTGTTGTAGTTGCTGTTGTTGTTGTTCTTGATGTTGTGACATGATGCCTGCCGGCATCCCAATATAATAAGTTAACTTCAATCTTTATAAGAAACTACAGATTAATATACGTTAGAAGACTTCACACTAACATGCACTTTTGAAGCTATTAGTACTAATGTACTTGTTTTAAAAACAAAATTAACACCAGTAACATTAAATAGTCAATCTTCGTCACGCGAGAAGATTCAAATGAAGTCTCAAAACTCACGCGTCAGTTTGAATGAAATACTACAACTTACATTACAACGTTCCACGTCAACTAGAAAAACTTCCATGGAAATTCAAAATCTCGCAACAAATTTTCCATTCTTCTTTGCAATCTTTTCATTCCAACGGACGCGTAGATTCGGAGAATGATTACAACTTTGAAATACTGTCATTTCCGAAATGTCCTTACCCTCCTTTTCAAAACGAAGCCTGGCGCACACCTATTCTTACAGAAAACAATTTTCATTCACATACAAAGAATCTCATTTTCATATATGAAAAGTTGTGAGCCATGCCTCGCTTTAAAAACGAGGGTAAAGACAGTTCAGAAATGGCCCACTGTTACTCACTCAAAAGGTACCTCTTACCAACCCCTCACCCCATCCCCCTCACACGCACACACACAATCGTCACCACAACCACGTAAAATATTAGGTTCCGCCCCAACAATTAGCCAGTATATCCGTTTATACACCTGGCCCCAGTTGTTCAAAGAGTGGATAACTTTAACCAGTGGATACGTATCAAGAAATGGTCTATTGTACAGGATCAAATTCGCACAAACAGTAGCCTTTTATTCACACATACTATCGCTATCCAAGGAAGCAATTTTCCTTCAACTTACACATTTGGCCAGATTTTTGCAAGGCCGCACACTTTATGATAGATACACTCTTGCTCTTTTCATAAATCATAAGGCTTTATAGAGTTTTTCCAACATTTTGTATCTGCTGGCTTACGGCTTGCCCAGTGGATAAAGTTATACGCTCTTTAAACAACTGGGGCCTGAGTGTTAAGGAACAATTTGGGGTGAAGTGTCTTTCCTAAGGACACAACACGACGAACAACGACCAGTCTCGAACCAGCGACCTTTAGATCGCAAGTCCGATTGACGGTGTTAACCAGTAGACCAGTGCTCCTTCAGAAACCTCACCTATTCTCCCTTCATAAGAGAGCTTTAATTAACAATTAATTATTAATATACGACTAACCAATTCTACAATCCATTCCAGCTGTCCCACTTTGCCGGCAAATTGTGGACAGTTTAGGACTTAGAAGAAATTTAAGCTATAATTATACTTGTAATCAAATAAATAAATAAAAAATAGTAATGAACACAACGCCAAAATACTTTTGCTCTCAATTTAAGGCCTTCAGAAACTAGACCCAGTCGTCATCATATTGGCGACGACCGGCTAAAAGTATATACCTATAGATTCCAGAAGAATGAAGACTAGCAGACCCTGAGGTTACACTAACTGTAACAACAGGAACCGTATACCCAAAACTTACACGTAAATAGCTGTTAAATAATTAGATTTTTAATAACTTATGGGTGACGTTGTGAGTATATGACGACCCTGTGTCAGCTTCACGTATTTGTGTACCTCTATCCGAGGCTAAAATGAGAAGTAGTCACTTAACATGCAGTCAGATACTATAATAAGTGCAATTTCTATATAAAATATTAAAAGCAGGTAGGCTTACAACAGGTGATAATTCACACAAAAAAATGATCTATACAAAGCTTAATGCCCAGTTTCTGTTTTTCCTAGAGTGACCTACATGCAAACCCCTTATACATGTGAAAGTAGAGTGTATCTAAAATTTTCTTTGGAAAAACTACCACTGCATTTAAATCCATATAAAATCTGGAAAGGTATGTGTATTCAACTACCGGAACGTAGAATCGATTGATATAGCCTCATCAGAGACGAACTCGTCCGCCAGCAGTTGAGTTCGCCTGTAGTGGAGGCTATTACTTACAATTAATGGACCTGTTTATTGTATGTGTGAAAAGACTGCATGCCACTGACAGTAGAAGAGATCGGAAGTGTAGGATAGCATCATAGCTAGAGTAGCCTCGAACAGCGATATACAATTGGTCAATTTACAAACTTAAAGCCTGGGAAGGGTAAATTGGTCACTGTTTGAGGTGACAGGAGTTCTATCGCAAGCTGAAAACTTTCTCCAGAAACGATTCTACCTTCACATAGGACTGACTGCGAGGTAGGCCTCTTATCGCTCCCAAATAACTGATGGAAGAAATGTGGAAGGTGAGCTACCATGCCTCAAGCCGTGGCAGCACGGATATGGCGAGTTTCAACCCTGGCGGCTCTAGTTTCATGTTGGTTCCACAAGTTAATATTAATTTAAAAATTCGAAGATTGCTAGCGACCTTTGCTCAGAAGACAATTGCATCTAACTGCCTATGGGCATCTGAAAATACACCTTTTAGTTTAGGTTGCATACTCTGTCCCTTTCCAAACAGTACCATAAATGCACACAGTCCCAGTCTTGTTTCGATTTAAAACTACGTGTAATAAATGTATCAAAGATGTATACGTACTTACTAAATTTCATCAAAATGTACCTTTCCAATGGGAAAATCAGAAGTGATGAAGGTACTCGAATTCCAGCACATAGTAGCCTTCACCTTCTGTCCAAATTCGTCTGGCTTCAGGAGACATTAATGAGTTCAATTTTCATCGTGTTGGTCTTCTTGTCTGGCATACCAGGACAAGTTGAGTTCACTACTGTAGAATGAAAAAACACAAAGATACCAAGTGTAACAGTTTCGGGCTTCCTGTGCATTCACTTCTCATGTACTATAACTTTGACAAACATAGTCTCTTCATCAACAAAGACTTCACTGCGAAGGATTTCCAATGGAAAGGCAAATTGAGCAGCATCTTCTGGCACTTCATTCATTCCTCGAACCGGTCGTGCAAACGATGCATCTTGAGGATGTGGTTGTAAATGCACAACTACATCATTACCTGCATTCACACCTTGCCCCATCAACGTGAATTCGATGTGACGAGAAAATGGCCACTGAAGAATTTTATCATATTCGCCTTTCATCAGAACGAAATAGAAGGACATTTTTGCGCCTCATTCTCGTCCATGACCATTCAAATACAGGTAGACGCGTGCTTTATAACCACTGCGACTAGTATAAAAGGGAGGGCTAGCGAGAAAGCTGTCTGGGTTGCCTCTAGCCTCGGCCCATTTCTGAGACACATCTGAAATTATCCACACCAACTCCCCATTGTATGAGTGCACTTCATTCTGGCAGCGCAATTCCTGGACACTGCGTGAGAGAGTACCACAGCATGCTCGGGTGAATCCTAACTGGTCGTGTACATTGTTATTCCGAAGCTCAGCTTGGGTTTCGTCTGCTTCTACACGACTCTTCAACTCAACAATTTGTTGCCTTAGTGCTGTATTTGTGGCCTGTACTTCTTCAAACCTTTTTCCCACTTGTGCTAGAGCGTGAAACAAAGTCCTCACATCTTCCTTTACCTCGACAAGCTGACAATGTTGGGTGCTCAAGGCCCACTTATGAGCTGCGATTTCCGATTCAGCTGCAACAAGGCCTTGCTTCAAGTCGCTACTTGTAGTTGGGGGGCGGCATTCTTCAGCACTGTGTAGGAGATTGGCTTCTACAAGGCGTTGCAACAAAAGCAGATGTACAGAGAAACCTTCCATCAAATGGTTGTCTAGTGTTGCTTGGTCCATTAATTCCTGGTCAGTACATACAAATTATGAATTAAAAAGTAGTTAGTTTTGTTTTCCCAAGAATCAAGATTTTAACTAGTTTCCTGAGGAACGAGTCATCAATTGTTTTATATTAACAAACAATACAGAAAACTAGAGACTTCCTAAGCAAAACGAAACCAGTCTGATCAAAACATGTTGATTCTTACAAAAGCGCTTGGCTATTTCAGTTTTAAATTTATTGATGACTTTATTATGGTTAGCCTGATATAAATGTTACAAAAATATAGATGAGTAAAATGGCAGGAATACCATAAAAGTTAATACCAGCGAGATCATCATTTAGACATTAAACTCTACTTGGAACGACAAAACGTTTACCGCCGAATTTCTGGAAAATAGTCCAGAATCACTGAATGTACAGTGTTGAAAGTAAAAGCACAAAGACTTTGCAGAATGACATGTGGGATGAGGTGCGGAATGACATGCAAAAACAAAAGACGTGAATATTAAAAAAGTAACATGCCAGCCTTTTTTTCCCTCCATTGAGTCCAAGCGATGCCTCTTTGTGTGAAATTGCGGGTAAAATCAGTTGGTTGCCACGAAATCTCGAAAAATTTTAGCAAAATGCAGCACACAGTAGACTTCTTTGTTTTCAATGAAGACCGGAAATTTCTTTTTTCAGGCTCTAAGTATTAATATAACTGCGATATCTCCTTCTCTTCGAATCTTTCTCCTTCAGTTCAAAATACAGTCAAAGCTCTCGTAAGCGACCACCTCGAGAATTCAGAAAAGTGGTCGCAACGAGAGCTGGTCGCTTACAAGGGTGGGCTCTTGTAAACGACCACGTGGTAAAACAATAGAGGGTGGTCACTTACGAGAGCTTTCAGCATAAAGCCTGGCACATGTTGATGGTTACTAATACAGTAAAACCTGTATTAAGCAAACCTGCATTAAACGGTCACCCTCTATGAAGCGGTCACTTGTCAAAGTCCCGGAAATCGCTTCCCTTATAGGCCCCAGTTGTTCAAAAGTAGGATAGCGCTATCCAACGGATAAATCACTATCCAGTGGATAAGTGTTAGGGAAACCAATTGCGTTATCCACTGGATGGAGATTTATCTGGTAGATAGCGCTATCCAACTTTTGAACAACTGGGGCCAGTACTGTAAACTAAACCTCTATTAAGCGGGCACCTCTATTAAGCGGTCGCGGTCACCCTTTCCAAGGTCCCACAGAGCTGTTTCTATTGTTTCAATCTGTATTCAACGGTCACTTTGTACAAGAAAATAATTTGAAGACATCGAACGTAATAAGAAATGAAATTTTAATGAAAGCAAAGTGTGAAAGCAAAGTCAGAATCTACGGAGTTCCATGGAGCACATAACAAACATGGTGCAAGTTCGTTTACAATAACCTTATTATAAACATTGTACGTCAAATTCTTTTTTTATTAGGCTCTCTTTTAACTAATTGCATGAAAAGTATTTGTCATTGCTTCTTACAGAACCGAGTAAGCGCTTCTGTCTGATTTCAGGTAAAGTATTTAGCCAAAGACCAGAGAGTAAAAAAACCACATGAATACAGTACACATGAACAAGACAGTTTATTGATAGTTCTCTTTGTTCCCCCTTTTCACATCGTTACTGTTGCTGTTTCTAATATAGCCATGTGCGTGCTTCTTATGATGGAACTGTACACTATGTGATCAAATAAGAACCAAAATGCTGTTTTTAACATGTATTTCGTGGAATTTTCTAAAACCTGTCTTTTAAAAGCGGTCAACCTGTATCAAGCCATTCCCCGTGGGCGACCGCTTAATACAGGTTTAACTGTAGTATCGTAGTAACGATATTAAATAGTTTATCATTGCCTATTACAGGAAAGGTTCGCGAATGTACAGGTCAATGAACCACTGGCGCTTCATCAAGAAGTGTATGCTTTTATTAAATCGTTGACTAAGTGGTCAATTACGAGAACTCAAAAACAAAGGAAAAGACCAGTCAGTAATTCATGAAAGTGGTCGCGGTAGCTTATGGGAACGGTCGCTTACGAGGGCTTTTAATTACAGAGTTTAAGTGGCAATTCAAACTGGGTTTCACAATGCTCGTCGTAACTAGAGCTGGTCGCCTAAGAGAGTGGTCGCAATGAGAGCTTCGACCGTACACTTTTTAGCGGAGCTCCTTTGCAGCCGAAAGCCGCAGGGCAGAGCACATTGGGTAAGGAAATTTGGTAACCTATCAATCCAAGAAATTTTGGTTCTGACGTCAACGTACGCCCGCCTGTACAACCGTACAGACTCTGGGGTAGGGGAAAGGGAGTCCCAAGGCAGCCCAACGGAAGGAGGAGAATGTCGTCTTTTCTTGGTGGGAAATCGCGCGGTGTTTTTGAGGAACCAGCGTTTTTCTTGGCGGGAAATCGCATGACCACCAAAAAGAGTTTTTTCTTAAAGCTTAAGCTTATCTAGCAAAACGATTGTTCGACAGTGTCGAAGTTTTAAACTTGAGGAAAAATATCTAATATCCATAAATTGAAAGAAAAAGTTTAAAAGGATACTCAGTTGTCTTTTTGGTGGAAGGCGAAAAGTTCAAGTTACGAAATTTGCCTTCGAGGACTTTATCTCTGAAGTGTCCTTCTGTGATTCTCAGAGGGGAACATTAATTTTGTTTCGTTTTTTCTTTTCTTTTCTTTTTCTTTTTTCCTTTTTTTTTTGACGACTTCAGTGAGAGTATTTTCAGAAATTCATAAGTACCAACGAAAAAAAATGTGGAGCTCCACTTTTAGGCTTAGCTAAATCTATATATTAAGTGAAATTATCTGTGTCATTTGATGGACATTGGGAGTACAAGGACATAATTTACAATTCCTTTTGTTTCTTTTTTGATTCATTTACGGAAAAATAAGCCTAGAAGCATGTTAAGCATGAGTTCATTCCCTTGACTTGTTGGGCAGTGATACGATACAACACAGTCTTCTATGATTTCGCTAGACATTTTTACTTGCTTTTTCCGACATCTGATGAAATGGAAATGGAAATCTTATTGATCTGTTTGCTTTTTCTGGAGTTCTCTGGAAAAATAGTCACTGAGAAAAAAACTTGCACATAAACAAAGTAAACCTAAGTTTGCTTTTTTTAACTACTGCGGGTTTCAGCCGACAATAACACACATACACCTAACAGCATGAAGGCCTTTATTTGTATCGCATACTAAAACGATACCTGCCTTTAAGAAACATTAGAACCGCTTAAGTTTGTCTGGAAGGTTGGTTTTCGTTTTTGAACAATTGTCATAGGGGAATGAGAAATTCCAGCCGACTGCGTAAGGTACACTCAAAGTGGGCGTCACTGGCGCTCTGCTATTTAAAAAAGAAAGGCAGAAATGAAACACTTTCACGTTCGGAAAGATCCGCAAGCAGACTATATGAATCTAGTTTAGTTATCTCAGTTTAGTTTAACTCAGAAATCTAGTTTAGTTAACTCAGAAAGGGGAGTAATAAAGCAAGGGAAAACCAAAAGTTTCAACCGGACATCACACTCCGTGCTTGTCATTTTGTTATGAGAATTTGACGGTGTGATCTGAAAAGTACAGTCAGAAAATGGCGTGTAAAAAGTTTTTTTTTCCACATGTCTGAGATTCTGCACGCCATTCCACACGGCAGTATGCCATTCACCGAAAGTACAGGCACTGTTCATTGAACACAAGATAACATGGCAAGGATTAACTTACGTCATGCTGGCAGCCACGCTGTCTGAAAGGGCAGTATTTTCTAGGGCAATCTCCATTAATTGCATCAGTGTGACACTTCATCTGCAGATAGGAAAAACAAACAAAGTCGTCATGTTATAATTTTAGCACGTCATTTTGGAGGGGCTACAAGTCACGATGGTGTACAGTGTAGCCTGGTAATTGCTTCATTACATAGAGTAGTTTTCAACTGAGTGTCGAAAGTGATTCGCGTTCGGTTTGGTTTTGCTTTACTTCGCTCTGTCATTAAAAAAAAAAACAAACTCGCACCACTTTCTCAAACAATAAGACAAACCAAAACCAGTTGTGTCTTTGTCGCACGCTTTTTTTTCCCACATTTTTTCGAGTTCTGATTGGTTAATTCGGAAAATTTGCGTTTGTTATGATTGGCTGAAATAATAATTAGCTGTCAAAGGCTAAATACTCACCCTGACACTTAAATAAAGTTATTCATTCATTCATTCATTCACACTCAACTGAAAAGCGTTCTAGTTTATTGCATGCATTATTGATCACAATTATATTGAACCTTCCGCCAGCCACAAATCTTCACCGGTATTGACAAAAATTAATTTTTAGCAAATGTCCAATAGTTTATTATGATCATGCTAAGTTTGTCTAAGATGTGGAGGGGGTGAATAGGGATAAGTAATCCGCTAATTCGCTACAATTGTGCCAGAATGTTCGAGGCAAATTCGGAGCGCACCTTAAAGGTCTCCTGTGTGGTAGGTGAGCTAATCAAATGCCCTTGTTTGGCGCCCATTGGGAATCGTGATTGGCGGGCTGAGACCCTCAGCCTCAACTTTTAGGATCGCTCCGTGTTTAAGGTATGCGATCGCATAATAAATTTTCCATTCAGCTTTAGGTGACAAGCACAACTGAAGAGGATTGTGCACGTGAATGAAAAAGAGACTCACTGTAAGTCCCTCAAATCATAAAGACACAAAATTAAATAACTAACCTGGCTTCTTCGTATATTTTCTTTGCCACAAGTAGTGCAGTTCATGAGAACTCCTGGACACGTCATTAAGTGGTTCTACAGGAATGAAAGAAGAAGCATTTAAACAAACGGGGACGGCTATTTCTAGTGTTATTTTTTAAGAGTTAGGGCGTAGAGTTAGTTGGGGTTAGGGTTTAGGCCTAGGGTTAGGGTTAGGGTTAAATCTTGAATTCAGGATTTTGGCTATTCAAAATCTTGAATTCAGGATTTTAGCTATCCAAAATCTTGAATTCAGGATTTTGGCTCTAACTCTACGTCATAACTCTACGGAAATAACTATGTTGCTAGTTTACCTCCAAACAAACAAGGCAAAACTGCCTTTTTTATTTCATAGATTTAACAGATGGAACTGAGACTATCGCAGTTCTGTACACAACCAAAGTAGGTACAAAAAAAAAGTGAAAAAATTCAGGCTTGAACGGGATTCAAACCCATGTCCCTGCGACACCGGTTCAGCGTACTTACCAGCTGCGCTATCAGTCAAGCCAAATGGGAACTGGTCAATGTTCACGGGTGTATTACGAACTCACTAAACTTTTATGGTTCTGTACGCAAAGTTGCGTATACGTGTACAACTGCGGTGGCCATCCATCTAATAAATATTTATTTCGCACTTCACATATACGATTTTTCATATACTCACTATTATAAACTAATTGCGATTTTGAGACAGCAATTCTGCATTATATTGACGGCTAGTTGGAAGAAAATATATTCCGTATTGGGCGGAGTCGCAAAGCGACGGAGCCCAATACGGAGAATTATTTTCTTCCAATGCCGTTAGTATAATGCAGAATTGCCGTCTCAAAATCGCAATTAGTTTTGTATCACGATTCAATCGTTTTTCGGGCAAAACAAACACAAAACTGAGAATTTCCTGCACGGATTGAAAGATACATTCTTACAACTTGTCAAGTGTTGAACACGAATGTTTGTACGCGCTATCAAATCTTTGTTTTGCAGAATAATTATCAAAATATGGACTTTTCTCACCATAAATCTGTGCTTCACACAAATTCAAATTCATGTAGTTTTGTAAGGTTCCAGAAGTCGACAAAATAGGTAAAATAACGCAAACTCGACGACCTTTTCGTTCAAAACTATTTCAAAAACATGATTGCGTGATTAGTGCACCTCGACAAAAACAAACTGTCTAAAACAAATGAAAACACGTTTTAATTCTCGTCTTACCTAATCCCTTTTCGATAACATGGACTCTAAAGTTGAATATCTCTTTCCTTTATCTTTCAAACGGCCAAGTTATTTAGTTTCTGGCCGCTTTTTGACGAGAAACCTTGAATTTCTGTTTTGAATGGAAGGAGCCCAACAAAAACGGCGCGAAATCTTCAACCAATCACTGGCTCGCTTTTGAGACGTCAATACGTAATTAATATTGACGCCTCAAAAGCAATCGAAAGAAACTGAGAATCGTGATACCATATATAGCAAATGAGGTCACATACACGTACATGTACATCCTACATATGCATGATGGTTTCATACTAAATGTATAGAGGATATTACACGACGGCGCGAGGATATGAATTTTATTTTCGAATGGTACAATATTGTTTTTTACCACGAGAAAATAAAATTCATATCTTCAAGCCACCGTGTAATTTTCTTTTTATTATATAGATAAGAGTATTTTTGCACAAACAACAGTGTAAGAGCGGGAAATGACGTCATCGATATCCTCACTAGTGAGGATATGGAAAATACGCCACTCGAGTCCCAGATGTAGTTTCGTATGAACTTTACGAGTGGTCTGTTTTCCACTAGAACACTCTTGTCTATATAATAAATATCATTAAAACCTTGGAGGAACAACAACATAAATTAAAAATTGTAATATTAACCAAAAATCACAGGGGTAAATTAAATTTACAGAGGTTCCCCTATACATCTAACGTGACGTGTGACTGGGGTCATTTATTTTTCCGTGAACGGTGATGGAGGCTCTTACTTATTTGTGATGTGAATGTAATGACAATTTTTTCATTCAATGAGACCCGTGAACCAGGCTCTTTAAACGCGACTACTTTGCGTGAATTAGTACTAATTAACTTTTGTTGCACACAATACATAGCTTTAGCCAAGCCTAAAAGCGCAGCTCCCCCTTTTGTTTTTTTTTTTGCTGCCACTTATTACTTTGTGAAGATCCTCTAATTCAAGTCGTTAAATTAAAAAAAAAAGAAAAAAACAAGAAATAATTCATGTCCCCGCTGGGTATCGACCTCGACTCGGTGGCGTCGTATCCCAACGTTTAGTCCACTAGGCCACGAGCGCTAACGTTATTCACAAATGTTGATTTTACTAGTTATTTCTTTTTCAGTGACAAGCTGCCTATCAAAATGAAAATGCTGGTGTTTTTCCTGGCAAACTGTGTTCGGACCGCCGCAGAAACCATGGTTGTGGACAGAAATAAACCAGAAGGCACTAGCTCTGCTATATTTGGCGTCGAAACCGCTGCCAAATGCTGCGAACTCAACCGGTGTGCCGACTGAGTTCGCAGCAGAACCGACAACAAAGATGAACTCCTATTAAAGGCAAATTTGAACTTCTCGCCTGAACGTTTTTGCCTAAATTTTTTCGCCTAAATTAAACTTTTCGCCTTCCACCAAAAAGACAACTGAGTATTCTTTTGAACTTTTAATAAAATTAATAAAATTAATAAAATTGCTTTTGACTTTTTTTGTCTTTGCTTGTTTTGCTAAAACGCGGGTCACCACGCGATTTCGCGCCAATAACGCGGGACACGGCACAGAGTTATCACCTCATATTGGTGACCCTGTGGCACGAACGGA
Organism: Siderastrea siderea; assembly: GCA_964030785.1. NCBI lineage: Eukaryota > Metazoa > Cnidaria > Anthozoa > Scleractinia > Rhizangiidae > Siderastrea > Siderastrea siderea. The sequence goes on along the minus strand of OZ034966.1, from coordinate 33,018,054 downwards.
CAGACAGACGGTCACGTGTCTATTACGTGACTACCCAAATTTCTTGGCTTGATAGGTTATCGAATTTGCTTAGCAATGGTGCTCCGCGCGCGCCAGCGCGCGAGCTCCGCTATCATTTCAATAACGTAAAGGTTTAGTGTCGAAGAGAACTGATGGCACGATAAAACTGAACAACAACCATTTATTGCGCAAACTTCTTGATTGTCTCAGCAAAGCAGATCACATACTCATTCTTTCACAACTGGAGGTGAGTGCACAACCCCTCTAACGATATCAGTAAAAGACAAAACTAAACAACGTGCAAACTGATAGTACCTGACTTCTGACCGTCCGACCCAGAACTTTGGTTAGCTCCAGCGGACGCGTTGTTCGAAGCACATTTACAACATCACACAACAAAGAGGAAATTCGGCCATGTTGCTGCCGTTCTTCCAGGACAACACGCTTCTGCAGTATCGATAAAGATAGTCAGGTGGTGTATTACGGGTCCACGAGATGGGTCGTCCCCCAGAAAAAGTGTAACTAATGATAACCGTACTGCAAATAGAACATAACAAATTTAAGAAACCCAACTGGCAGGCGACTGACCAGTTGGTTATTTACAAGCGTGAATGAGAGGTTGAACTCTGGACTATCAGGAAACAACTTCACCTAGTCATCAGAATAGGATTTGAACCCAGGACCTCCAGATTCAGCACCTTAACCACTCGGCCACGCTACTTCCCACAAGTGCGTGACATTATTCCACATCCAACTGAGGATCCTTACATGGCTGTTAAAAGAAAATAACAAAACATGTTCGTCAAAATGCCAGCAGTAACAACAGCTTCTTCATTGTGGAGGCCTTGGCAACCGGAAAACTTTGCAGCTGCTATGCTACGTTGGAGCTTCGGGGACGTGCAGGAGGGAAATCTAACAAAGGCGAGATTTCCTGTAACCTTTTCCTTCAGAGAGAACCCCTTCCTGTTCACATACCACTGGCAATTCACAAGGAAACCAGACTCAGTGATCTAGCTGAAATTGCCAACACCGTGGTTGAGGTACTCGGCCCGCGACAACAAGTTTGCGAGTCCAGCGCGCAACTTGATTAGCAAGAAGATCCAAAACATAACAGCGATCTAAACGGAGCTACAGATCATCTGTGGTGTACTGCAGTCACAGCGAAGACCTAACCGTGAAGAACAACATTCTGTCGAAAAGTTTGTTGGCACCATGACTGCTTTTGTTGAAGATAACATTGTGAAGACCACTATTGTACCTCCCTTTGGCCTCCGTGAGTTCTGCCGAATGCCCTTCGTTTGCAAAATGATGCTCAGACCTTCCAAAGTTTCATGGATGTTGCCCGCCGTGGTTTCGTGGTGTCTATATCATTACTCGATTACACCTTTGCGCCCTTGAGCACTCTTCCAGCAAACATGTGATCATGGGCTTGTCATTAATCCTCTAAATCCTTGTCTGGCCAGGCTGAACTGAACTTCTTGAGCCATACCATTACCGCAGATGGTACAGTGTATTTGCCCATTCCTGGCACGCGTCGATACTATTTTACCCCCGCTTCCCCACAACAGGAAATCCTTGCACCAGTTTGTTGACCTGATCAATTATTACCAGCATTTCTTGCCAAGGTGCACTGAGATTTTGCAGCCACTGCATCAAACTTTAGTATCCGACACCTTCACCTGAACCGCCTCTTGCCAGAAAGCCTTTGCCGAAGCTAAGCAGACCATGTCGGATGCTGTGACGCTGGTCCACCGGCCCTCACTCGCACTACTTGCATCACGACCGATGTATCAAAACTGGCTGCTGGGGCTGTTCTTGATCATGAGTAGTTTATAGATGGAAGATGGAAGCCCATCTTTTTGTTTAACAAGACGCTAAGCCCTGGAGAACTCAAGTACAGCGCCTTCAATTGGGAGCTCAGTTGGCTGTTTACCTTGCTGTTCGCTGTTTCCAGTACTTCACTGAGGGACAACGTTTTCACCTCAACATTGACCACAAGCCTTTTACCTTTGCACTATAGTCCAGTGATGACCAACATTCACCCTGACAGGCACAACACCTGGTTTTATTTCCGAATTCATGGCAAACATCTGTCACATTGAAGGACCGACCAGCCATGCAATGTCCATGTCCTTGAACAATCCCAACTTGACCTGCAGGCTCTAACTGGCACCCAAAACCACAATGATGACCTTCAGCAGCTATCCAAATGCAACACCTTATTGTGTCTCGAACACACTCCCAACCTCAACTCGGAACACCCGGAAGACTGTCTCATCAGGACATCAAGTCATCACATAACCTGGTAGAACACGATTTGTCGTCGTGTTAAGGCTCTAATGCAGGCATTCTCGTACCTGAGGCTCGTTTTGATAGAATATTCACGTTGATATTGTTGGTCCCTTGTCAACATCCAAGGGCTACACGTACCTGTTTACATACACCGCTGGCCCGAAGCACTTCCGATGGGTGATGCTTCTGCTGAATCCTGTGTGTATACCTCAGCTTTATTGCCTGCCTGGCCATGACTGGGTCTCCAGCTTTGGCGTTCCAACAATAGTAGCCTCTGACCAGGGACGACAGGCAGTTCAAATCTTCCCTTTGGAATCCACTTGTGAACCTCCTGGGTATGATTCGCAATAGCACCACAGCCAGTATCATCATCAAGCCTATGGACTGGTTGAACGGTTCCAAAGCGGACACTTCAAAGAGAGACCCAAGGCAAGGCTGGCAGGTAACAACTGGGTCAATTAAAAATTAGCATTGTATTGTACTTCTCGGCTTCCGCACAGCCATCAAGCACATCGGCTGAGCTGGTCTATGGAACAACATTCTGTCTGCCAAGAGACTTCTTCTCAAGCCCAGTCTTAGAGGACCCTTCCTTGTTCTTATCAAGATTGTGTAATTCAATGCAGCGTCAGCAGTTTGCTTCTATAAAGTGGCATAGAACTCGTCATACCTACCCTCCTTTCGATCTCCACACTGCTAACCATGTCTGTGTCTGGTGCAACGCCCATAAGCCACCTCTCAGACAACCATATGTTCTCTGATGTGATTAAGCTTTAAGCCTTTTTCTCAGATTGTTCCAGATCAGAGCAATGGGCCAAAATGGCCCGAAGAAAATCTCACGATCAATAAATAAAACTAATTATGCACATCATGGACAGTGAAATGTGCGATTATTTTATTCCTACACAAAAGTGTAACAGAAACTCAGCTATTATTTGCTCAGTGCTCTTTTGTACGTTATTTGACACAAGTCAACTCATGAGTAAAAATTGTACACACACATTTTCCATGACATAATCTCATGATATGTTTATTTATAAAAATAAAAAGAACTAAAAAAAGTGAATATTTACCGGCAAACTTCCCAATGTCTCAGGACAATCGCAGTATTGACACTGCACTTGGCGATAACGGCAGTTCTCCTCATGGTCTTGCAAGCTACGTGCTGGTATTAAGGAACAGCAACCATCATTTGTGCAACACATTTGTCTGTATGGGCAGATGTTGCTATGTTCCTAGTTAAGATGAGATCATTTAACATCTCAAATTAGACAAACAGCCTGATTAGAGTTTGAATTTTAAGCATGCAGGTGCTTAAAGATAAAAGTTTAACTTGGGATACCTGCAGTCTACATGGCCATTAGTGCCTTAATTATTTGTAACATGGTTTCTGTAGCATAAAGCAACTACATGCAGGAGTAATTTCAAGTAGTTTGTGTAACTCTCCCGAAAGTGATTGTCTAGTACATTTTTTTTACTATAGCAGATCAGTAATCCACAACATTTTCATTGCTCCATTACGTAGGTTAATTTTCCTTACTTAATCATTTATACAGCTGGGTAGTAAAGGGAGAGAGGCATTAACAATGTGGAATAACGTTTCCTGACTAAGGAAACAACATGGCCAAGCAACCTTAAATAAAACCTGAACTGCAAACAGTTTCAGCCCCTGAGGACAAATTAGTCCAATTTTCACTTATTACCGTACCCAAATTGTGAATGAGCCAATCAGAAGCCTTGTTTACTGTCATGATTCTCTATGATATCAAGTCACTGACCTGATATCCTACGATATCATGGACAGTTTCTAAAATCCGCACTTTTTTGCAGACTTTACTGTTTAGAAATGAAAATTACAACAGAAATAAAACGAAACGTAAAACTGTTACATTTGTTAAACGAGAAAGTAATTTATTTAATGCTAACAGAGAAAAAATACAATTTCACGCCAAAATTGGGCGCGGCTACACTGGCGGGCGCTTGTGTGTACATTTACGGACAGTGCTGAAACTTTTTTGTTTCAAAATGGAGCCGGATTTTCCAAATTCCTCTCTTAATTGATTCCGAAAATGAAACTCCAAACAAAAGAATTATAAAAATGACAGATGAGGAGTTAAGAGAAGAGTGTTGACGCACTATTCTTCTCACGGTTCACGCGCCATATGACTAGAACGCCTGACTGTTCACGGTAACTGAAAAAATAACGCAGGGTTTTAGGACGAATTTGAGTACGGTAAATACCTAATCGCACCTTTTTTGGTACGCTTCGGCAGCATATCAGGCTCGTTTGGTCTCACCATGGGTATTTTGGCTCGACTGCAGCTTGCCAAAATACGAACCATGGCTCGGTCACACTCGCCTGATATGCCACCGTAGCGTACCAAAAAGGTACGATTAGGTATAAATGTACAACTAGAGCACTGCACCTCCACATGTTTAAAAAAACTCATGTCACATCAATAACTAAGTCCATGCATGAGACACTACAATTTCTTACATTGCAGGAGACCAGATTAATAACTAGGCTGTATAGCTAAAACAGGGTTAAAACTTGGTGGTCACACGGTCGCCAGTGGTGATAAAAAAGTGTCCAGGGCCACTAAAAGTTGAGGTTTGATCGCCCCAAGGGCGACTACAATTTGAGAAGTACAAAAAGAATAACAATGAAATAATTAAAAATCTTCTTTCCTTGGAGTACCTTTCTTTTTTTTTTCCTTTCTTTCCTCAACTCTAAGTTTATCAACTGTAGTAAAACTTTAGTTCTAAAGTGCAAAATTCAAAGCCTTTTGTTATCGAGTTTTTAGATCGCTCGGATATATACAATGTATGTAGACACCATTTTGATTTTATTGACAAGTGACTCCAGACTTACCCAGAGTTCTATGTGGTACATTTTCAAACGTGAAAATCGGCAATGCTCGATATAATAGACTTACTTTTTTCAGAGCACAAAAAATAATATTGTGTTACTTAAAACAGTTCAGATACATCAGTATGAAGAACTAATCCATTTGTGGGGGCATAAGTTAAAAGCTGTGGGTGTTTATTCAAGTAAATATGGTTTAGAAATGTTTTTGTGTTAGTAGAGGAAATTTGAGGGCCACTTTATTTTGGCCTGGCCCACTAAGAATGCAGGGATACTGGCCCGAGTGGCGACCAAGCACTGAAGTCAATTTTTAGCCCTGGCTAAAAGGGGCTTGGGGCTTAGAGATAGGGAAGCCAAGACAAGGACTGCAAAATGTAAAAATGCATTTGGGGACGTGGAATGTGGGGACGCCAGGATGAACGTTTGGGGACAAGGGATACGGCAACACAAGGTCAGGGATATGATGTCAGGACACATTTAGATCTTGGGTTTTTGCTTAACCCTTTAAGCCCTTATATAAAAATGCATATTCTCATTACTGATCTCCATACATTTCTTATGAAACCAGTAAGGAGAATTTGTCTAAATAACAAGACATCCTATCCGCAGTGATCACTTCCTTTATTCTTGTCACTTGAATATTCAAACAAGTAGTGATCATGTAAAGAGAAATTTCTTTTTCGTCAGGGCTTAGGGCTTAAAGGGTTAAAGTGGTGCTAGGATAAAAAAATATTTCTACTGTTTCTTTGGATTTTGAAACTTTGTTTACTAAACACTCCCAAGTTTAAGCCTTTATTTTGAGAAGAAGACTTTTTTTTTAAACTGCAATTTTCCGATTTAATAGTCCGTCATTATTACACCAGAAAGGATATAATGACGTCATTCACTCAAGAGCTTTAGAATGCAGGGTGTGTGAAAGTGCCTTATTTAGTATGCAGCACGGGAGTTTTGAGCTTTTCAGACTCTCAAACTCGTGTTTTGCATAATATTATGTAAGCTGTGTTCACACACTGCATTCTACAGCTCTTGTCAGTGAATGACATCATTGTATCCTTTCTGGTGTTTACTGAATGGCGGACCATTAAGGTCATTCCCCTGTATTGCATTACGCATCCTTACTGCACACCATTTATTGCGTCATTTGCGCATGCTCACAGTGCGCGCATGTCCAGGGAGTATAGGTTTCCTATGAGGCTATTAGCTCACCAGAGAAAAAAATAGTTATTTACTCTTAAACAAGTATGCATGGGGACCTATCTTCTTTTCCAAATATTTTTGGCCTACCATTCATCCTCTTTTTGTTAAAGAGTCAGAAGAAAAACACATGTTCAAAAAAAAATTTATTACTAGAAACGCGTTACTCACGGAGATGAAATCACGACCTCAAGAACACGCACGTAAGGAAGGTTTTAAGTCAATTTCGTCTGATCGTTCAAGCATCTGCCATAAAACGTCTAGTAACTAATTGTTCCTTGTTATCAATATTTTACATCTAGTACATTGTTTCAAGATTTGCTTTAATCTTGTGCTTCCTCTTCCTATGGAAAGTAGCGTAAACCGATCAAACAAACATGTGTTCGTTAGGCGAAACTGCAAGGAATTATGGGGTAACTTGAGACGATGATATCTCGTAAATGAACATGGGGACCTATTCATTTTATTTTATGTTTCGAAACAATGCACGATAGATAACAATTTGTGAAAGTTTAACAAAAATCTTATGTTTAATTTTATTTCAGGGGAATTATGATCTTAAAATGGAAAATTGCAGTTTAAAAAAACGGTCTTCTCAAATTAAGGCTTAAAATTTTGCTTGGGGAGTTTTTAGTAAACATAGTTTCGAAATCCAAAGAAAAAATAAAAGTGATTTTTTGATCGTAGTACCACTTTAACTTGTACATGTACCTCTGGCTTATTTCACAGTCATTGCTCTCATTTGGGCAGTGAAGCTTTGGAAGATTTCTTCACCCTGCTTAATTGCTCATTAACGTCATCTCTCAATTTAAAAAGTTATGACATCACAAGTGGAACAATTAGCACCGTCACCCAGTGAACACACTCAGGTGACTTAAGGTCGGTCGGTTCCAGGCGTTAATGTGTTTTTTAAGATGCGTTTATGCAATATAAATTGTAACAATAAAACTCCATTCTCGTTTCTGTAAAAGATTACATTTCATATGCAATGGAAGATAATTATCAAAGATTTATAGGTTTATTTATATATTCATTAATAGGTTTATTTATATAGTTTATACTTACTTCTAAATTTCTCAGAGTACCATGCCAGTCGCATTCATTATCTTTGTTGCGGCATGTTACATTCCAATTTAAGACATCTCTTCTCACACATTCATCAGGAAAACTCTGCAACAAAATTGAAAGAGTTCTATTTATTTAACGACTTTTAAAAATTATGTTTAAAGGCTGTAATATAACTCACTCTCTGAATGCAACATTTGTTCTACCCTGAGAAAACAGCCCACGTTTCGCAAGGTCGCCACTTGAGCCCTCCCAAAACAACGTCTGAGTAACAAGCACAGAAATTCCATACTGATGACATGCACTATCCAGATCTTGGTAGTGCTTCAGATTGGTTGAAAGAAAATTCCCTCATGGCAAAACCAATCAGAAGCACTACCAAGATCTCGGTAATGTACATCATCAGTATGGAATTTCTGCGCTCGTTACTAAGACATCGTTTTGCAAGGGCTCAAGTGGCAACCTCGTGAAACGTCGCTTGTTTTCTCTGGCTACATTTGTTCTTCTCCCTTATAAGAAATGCATTAAGTGATAGTATAATCTTCCTGTGGGCCTGTGCCATAGCTGCCTTAACCATCTTGTACATGAAGGTAAGCATTGTTTGTTAATTAGTGTGACACTGAAACATGTCTGAGAATCTTTTAAATGTGCAGGTTCAGATTAACAGAACACAAATATATAGCACCATCTTGCTATAATAATTACAAGAATAAAAACTCTAGAGTAAATGTTCAAAATGTCATCCGTAATTATCTACCAAAAAGAACAATGCAATTTGAAAATACTGACGATGATTTGTTTCACCACCATAACTTAATTTTAATGTCAGCTGTCTACCCTAATAACTAAACAATTCTTTTATCCATTCAATTGAAGACTGACCAAAGCATCAGCAGCCAAATAGACTGTAGGATTATAAAAACTTACTCAATAAATTGAACAATTTAGTTTTTTTAAAGATCCATGATCTTTTGTAATGTTAATTAACACATTAACACATCTGTGTTACCTGGATTTGCTCCAAAGGTACCCCACAGTTAGCTAAGCAGACTGCGTTATGACATGCCTGTAAATAGTACAACACATTGAGGAAGCAAATATTTAAGTATTCTAAATTATTGCTACACTGTACATGCTGTACATGTATTGTATGATGTACTTAAAATGTCCCAATCCCCTGTAGGACATAGCTCTCTTCCCAATTTCCATATAACCGCACTAATCGCAACCCTAATTTTGCCAGTCATGATGCTCTATCCTGTCTCAGCATTTCTCACCTACATAGGTTGCTGATTCATACGAAACAAAACAAACTAAGACGCGACAGCTATAATGCAAAGCAAGCATATCTGGGTTATAAAAGATGGAATCTCAGAGATTAAACTGAGATAATTAAGGTCATATAATTCTGTTTAGCATTGACATTAAAAGGACTTTTGAGTCACTTAGGAAAAAATCAAATTTAAAATCTTGTCAGAGTATCACCCTTACCCCTCCCCTATGGGGGGGGGGATACCACAAAAATTTTGGTCAGGGTGTGCAGCTGGGAATCTGAAACCCTTAAACCTATACCAGACCACTTTTAGGTCCTTTTTGCAACCCTATACTAGACTAGATGCCAAAAATCCCTACCCTATCCCAGACTAGCTATGTTCCAGCTATCTATCAGAAACATAACCACACAGTGCTTTTAATGGAAACCCATCTCTTGATCACAAAATGTTATCATGAATTCATTTAGATTTTATATTTCTGAGTTTTTCAAACCCATTTTGGACTAAATTTTTCACACCACCTATTAGTTTCCTGGTAATTGATAGTCCCTATTCTAGACCAAAACTCCCTGATTTCTATACCCTATCCCAGACCAAACTACTTGAAAACCACACCCTTCACAGCGGCACATACCTATATAGGTTATATATGGTAGTACCCCCCCCAGCCTTACCCCCACTCCCCACCATTGTTTTTGTCACATTGCATTCCTTATACTGTGCTTATGCAGTTGGTTTAACATTCAAACACAGTGCTGTAAAGCTTGTGGTACGGGTACTCAAGAGCGGTACTGTCTTTATATATATTAGACGCGTGCGCACATTTAAGTCTGCTAAATGTTACCTTTGTGTGTTCTATAATGTCTTTAATTTACAGTATTTAAGATATGAATGGCAAAGGGTTGTTAAGTTTAAGGTTTCTGTATTTGTCTTGCATGTATAACGCATGCGCAACTGAGTAAAGCAGCTAATAGGATTGAATGCGAAATTGGCTGTGTTGTCTGATCTAGTTAGTGGTTATGGTTTTGTATAGCAGCGGTATAATATTGTGCTGCGTGAGAGGCAGTTTCCCTTGGCGTTTTATGGGGGGGCAGTTTCCGAAGTGGATTGTAAGTTTTCTCATTATAGGTAACCTGTATTTTACAGAGGAGAGAAACGACAGCTGTGTAATTTGCAGCTTATAAGTGCGGTAAGGAAACGGTAGCTTAGGAAGAGAAGGGATTGGCACTAGTATGATGATGCAATTGGTGGATTGCACCATCAAACATTATAGTTCTTCAGAAGGGAGAGACATGAGTGTTTATTTGACACGAGAAGTTGATTTTAATTGCATAAAGACGAAGGAATCGGTCATTAATAAGGAGATCAATTGAAGGGCCCGGTGGAAAAAGGGCGTAAGTGATGATTGCAGGTTGAAAATCTTAATTGCTGCTATTCAGCTGAACGTTGGCACACAGGCTGGTTTTCCTGTAAGGAACATTAATTGTTGTGCAGTTATTTCTTGACCTGAGAGCTTCAATTTGAAGAATTAGCGTATTACTTTTGCTTAAAACTGACACAAAGAAAACAACAGGACTGCGGATTCCAGGTTGAATTCCTTTGTTTTAGTTCAGGCAGAGAACAAAAGAAATCTTTAACGCATCACTTGAGCGAGTTCAGTTCAACAAAACTTTTCACGCAAAAGTAATACGCTAATTCTTCAAATTTTAGATCTCAGGTCAAGAAATAAGTGTGCAACAGCGTTCCTCACATGAAAACCAGCCTGTGTGCCAATGTTCAGCTAAATAGGAGCAATTTCGATTTTAACCTCAGATCATCACTTACGCCTTTTTCCACCGGGCCCTTCAATTAATAAGGTAGCTGTTACGAGCAGTCTTTAAGTTAGAAAATAACTGACTATTATCAAGCGATGTGTGTGGTTTGCGTGTGGTGTTGGTTGGGTTTGAGGTAATTTTGTAAGTGCATTGTCTGGTACGTAGCCGTAGTAGTAGTACGTAGAATCAACTTGTTTACTTTGCATGGGGATTCCCGGGTTAGCAAACAGGTCATTCAAACATCACGTCATGATATGCCTTAACATGCCCCAGACTCTTACGATCTGCTCAAGCTCGTGTTTATCAAGCATTATATTTTGATTCTACTGCTATGTTCACTGTTTGTATTCATGGTTTCGGCACAACAGTAAATACATGTATTTCATCATCCCTTTGTAAGCATCCTCAGTTGTGGGCAAATTTCTACCGACATTCAACGTTTGAGTGAATTTGCATTTTTCAGTAGAAATAAAAGCGATTAGAAAGATAAGCTGAGTCATCAGAGTTTGAACATTACATCATTACGTCATCCAGTAACGCTATAGTCAAAATAACTTATTGTGTCACACAACCACACTTTTCGTCACGCCGGTTCGTATAAATACAGGATTGCGCTAACATCTGTGAAACTTAGGGGAGGGAGGGTCAGAACGGCCAGTTAAAATGCCCATTGGTCTTTCTTGCATTTCTATGGAGCAATAACAGACAGTATTTGCAACCTGGAAGTTCAATTGCTCAAGCTTGTACCCATGCACATTCCTAAATCTGCATGGCGCTTAATTTTCAAAGCTAAAACCACTCATAAGCCAAACCACTTCTGAAGTGCAAAATTCCCTCCAATAATAAGTACCCCCTTAAATAAGCCCTTCTGAAAATAAGCCCACTAAAAAACCTTTTTGACAAAATAAAATAGTAAGCCCGCTAGCTTATAATCAGAATTTTACAATTATTCAGGGTTGTCCACGACTTTTCAAGTAGCTGGCAAAAATTTCTAAGTAGCCGGATAGCGATTATCGAGCACTGATGGTAATTCCTTCCAGGGGGGTCTGGGGACATGCCCCCCCAAGAAATTTTTACATTTTGAGTCCCCAGAAATGGAATTTCGTTGATTCTGAGCACAAATTTCCAATAATGTCAGTTCCAAAAGTAATCGTATCTTTTCAATTTTAAAATCTCATACTGTGTTCAATACAGGGCTTCTGAAATTTCGCGCGGTCGCGGAGCCGCGAAATTCAGGTATATCCGCGAAATCCCGCGAAATTGACAAAAACACGTGAAATACTGCGAAATTCGCTAGAAATTCTACCAAACACATGTCGGTACAACATATTTGAAACTTATCTTGGCTATTGGAGCTGTTTACTTGCCGTAAACTTGCAAATTTATCTTGAAATTTCGTCACTGCCATGAGTAAACATCGTACCAAAACTACCAGGCATTCTTAGATTAATGTTGCGAAAACCTGGGGACTGGTAAAATAAAAGAGAAGACTTTTCGTTGACACTATACGGAGTGCGAAAGGAAACTGCTGTCTGTAGCAATGCAGGCACACGTTTAATCGTACACGAATGAAGACACGAGAATGTTTTGACTTCACAGATGGATTTAAACCTTTGATCTAAAACAATCTTGCCTTGTAAACTGCAAAGCAACACAAGAGAGCGATGAGGGGAAAGAAGTTTATTGCGTTGCTGTTTTTGACTCTAAATTGCAGCTGAAAAAGGAGGTTAACTGGCCAAGCGTTTCGGTAAAGCTTTATATGTTCTTCTTGTCGCTCGAAACAAGTACAGTTGCCTTCAGAACTGTCTTGGATGAACTTTTGTGTTTCTTTCTTGGCCTGAATTTGACATCCTTCCAATATTTTTGTCAGGAATCTTTCTTTTTTGCTTTCTTGCTTGCTTTTCAACGAAACTTTGGCCTGAAAATTCCCGCAAAAATCCCGCGAAATCGGCCGTTTTCTCCGCGAATTTGTCTCTTCAAATCCCGTGAAATTTCACTTTTTTTTCCGCAAATTATCAGAAGCCCTGTCAATATGTCTAATTTTTAGCCAAGTTGAGTACTGTAAACATGCCTCTATGTAATCTCAAGAGTGAAGAACTTGAATGTTAACTATTCTTTCCAACGGTTAAAGATCCTCACACACAGAATACAAAGTACTATGTGCCTTCAGGGCAAATTCCCAGGTACGATGTAGTTCACGCCTCTCTTCTCTGTTTCAGTCAGATCACGACGAATAACTCGAACAGTTAACCTTAAATGAACATGTCATCGTACAGAGAAACGTTGGAAAGACAAAGGTACGGAGAAACGTTGAGAAGTCATATCAAACACGTTGGTTGGAAATGCACTACAGTAGGGAGAAACGCTGCCAACGTACCAAGATACGGAGATTAATAAAATACGCAACCACTAACTTACAGAGAAACGTTATCAGGCAAAACTACTGTAATTCCACACACTTAGTAAGAACGTGTGTGATATACGGAAAAACGCCAAACAGACAGACTGAACTGATACAGTGGGACAATAAATAATACAAAGAAATGTCAGTGAGACAACTAAAATCGCACTAACGTACGGATAAACGTTAAGAAGACAAGACTAATATAATGCCGTATGAACATACTAACGTACAGAGAAACGCTAAGCAGTGTCGACTTATCGTACGAATGTACTAACACACTGGAAACATTAGGGAGAGCAGAACAATGTCGTGCAAATGTGCTAACGTACAAAGAAACGTTGAGAAGGCTAGACTAACAAATTGACGAACCTACCTACGTATGGAGAAACGTTGTGAATTAAGACGTTACGTAGAGAGAAATGCTGGGAAGAGAAACTATTGTACGAATGTAGCAATTAATGTAAAAAAAGTTGATAACAGAAGACTAAAGAATTGTGTGAACCTAATAACGCGTAGACAAATATCACATAAACGCACTACTGGACCTTTCAAGGAAAGGTATGGTGAAACGTTCTGAAGTCACGGCTAATTTCGTTCGAACGTAGAAATGAGGGAGAAAACGTCGCCATCTGAGACGGGAATTAGTAGGGAAAAACGTTGAGAGGACAAACAAGTATCATACGAACATTATGATATCCTTCTACAGAATAGGTTTTAAAATTCTGCTCACTCAATTTGCTTTTGGGATCCAATCATCAGAAGCAATATTTAGTTTCAATTGGTTTCCATCCGGTGCTTTGTGCTTTGAAATTTTCATTAGCCAAAATGGCTAGTGAAAGTGCACAACCTACTAGCCAAAATGGAATTTCTACTAGTCTCTGACTAGTTGGCTACCCTTAGTCTAGAGCCCTGAATTTTCTACATGTAATTCCCAGAACTCGACGTAATGAACTAATAATCGTGTATCTCTGTGCCAGCCAGATTATTTTTAAGTCACTAAATTGCAACGAGAAATAAGTTTCATTTTCATATACCTGCGCCAGTAAAGGAACAAATAATTTGTCTTTAATATATATATATATTACTTCAGTTTAGGGAAAGTAGTAGCCGACTTCTTTGAGCGAATTTGCAGACGCCTTTCGTCGGTCGTCGGTGCTTATTGAAAGCACTGATAAATCACCAACTTCAAACATTTGCACCACTTGGGCTCGTATCTTGAGTGACAGTAACATATTTTACACCCTTTGGGGAGTCAGCTAAAACAACTGCCAGGTCTAACCTTTTTGGGGCTTTTCTTGTTACAACAAACCCTTGTAAGTGAACCATAACAAAATGTAATTTGCAGTTAAAATCAAAGGTGATTATATACGTGTACACTGCATAATTCTGAACAGAACTATTTACCTCTGCAAGTTGACAAAACAGGTTTCACAGTATAGATGACCACAGCCTGTTAATTGCACTGCGTCACACAAAACGAAACCACATGAAGGGCAGATATACTCCACATTAATTGCACCCAAGTCAGAAAATGGCACCCTGTGTCCAGGCATGCTGACAATACTAAGCCAATGTATAATAATTGTTGGCTATTGGATATTAAACCTGTGAAGCAAAAAAACAACAGTCAAAGAAATGTATGTTTTTAACTTTTAAGATGATTGTTGCAGTTGAGCCATGCTAAGTGCAAAAAGCTAGATGCAGTTCTGTATATCCCCTGTGGATGCCTTGTTTTACCACAGGTGTTGCATACAAGTGTAAATTGTACAACACCTTGAGGGCTTCTTTTCAAAAATTTCTGATGAGCACCCCCGTCACTCGTATAGGGCAGTACACATCACCCCACCCCACCCCCGCAAATAAATGACACATAACACGCATGGGACCACGCCGTTTCGAATGTATAAGCTTATATTAACAAATTCCAAACTGATCGAGAACTCCGAGATATTTGCCCCGCAGCTTGTCTCTCGTACAACAGCCGATCTAACAGCCTAAAGCGTATGTTTTCTTTTGCAACTTGAACAATCGTTTTCCATTGGTAACTTACCGTGTACTTCTAGTTAAACTTTTATACAAACCGTGTTAAAAACCTTTTTCATCCTTGTAATCGACTCTCCGATCGACAGTACAGAGAAATTAAAGCACGAGTTCATCATAATTTTTCGAAATAAATTAAGTGTCTTAGTCGAAAAAAGGAAACGCCTCCCTTAAAAGGTTTGCAATGCAAAAATGAAGCAATATAAAACGGCGAATGAAACAATATTTGACCCAAATTTACCTCAGGTACGGCAGAAGATGGCGGCGAAGTGTGTTTGACATCCCAGAGTTCAACACGCGTAAAGGGGAATCCCCAGCTTTACTTACCCTAGTGTTCAGGCTCCGCGCGAACAGAACCCTTTGGTGGTGCGTTGAAAGAGAATATGAAATATAAAAGGTAAAACATAACACTCGCTCCAAATGTGAACGATGCGTAATTTTGCCAAGAAAACAAACATTTCACGGTGTGGGGGATTAAAGTGAAGGTAACTGTCAGCCACAAGTTTTATCGGCACAAAATTTGGTTTGTCGGGGCATTTCCTACACCGTTTTCGTACCAAGTCTCACGTTCGTCAACTTATTCCAAGAACCGGAAGTAACGTTGCTGTTTGCGATCAGGACTGCTGGATGCTGATTTTCGATTTTTTTCAATTTTGGTATCCATAACCGTCACACCGCATCCGCACCATACACCTTTTTAGCCATAAATTTTTAATCATAAAATAATAAGTGGAAGTCGCTAGTTTGTGAATTTTCTATTTTAAAAAAGTTCTAATAGAACTCCCCGGGAGGCCTTAAATGGACTCCTGTCAAAAATCTTGGATATTTAACTAGCGACTGTATACTACAACAACTGGTAACTCAACCCAGGCCGTTGCTACGTGCGTCGTCAGTTTACTATTTTGATGTGGCGAGTTTGTATTGGCCAAGAAAAACGAACAACTTTGTTTGATAATAACACCTTACCTTTTGTTTGGCCTCCGCTTAGAGTCCAGGCAACGTAGAAAAGAACTGATCAACAATTTTGGAGCAACTCATGACCGGCTGTTGACTTTTATAGAACCTGAGCCTGATGTGATCCGATGCGAGCCACATGACCGACTAGCCGTGTGACCAATGACGTGCGAAGGTGATACGTCGGAAAGTCTGCCGGCAGACGGCACTTTGGATGGCACTCTTTCACAAAGCGGCGCATGTTTCACCGAGTCATGATGGCTTTCAAATATCTTCATGGCCAAATTGATTTTAGTTTTAATATTAAATCTAGCAAAGATGTACACGATTATAACACTAGAAGAAAGATGGACATTAGATTGCCCTTGGCTAAACGAAACTGGGGTCAACAGAAATTTGTTTGCTCTATTTTTGGAGACTGGAACACTTTGGATCCGTCTATTCGGGATGTTACCTCATTACATCCAAATCAAGTTCGCCATATCGAGGTTCTGTGTACCAAACGCAACAAGTCGTAAAAAAACGGTACGAACACGACACCACTAACGTGCTTAAAGGTAGATATTTAAAAAAGGGACGAAAAATTAAGAACAGTACAGAGTAAATGAACTTACCACAACTTTTCTTAAACAGTGTCAGGTACGATCTTAGAGGATCTTCGCCCATTTGTTTGTTGCTGCTTAATTTAAAAAAGTGCTTACGAATATATATATGAAATAAATGTAAAGAAGATCCTCGCAGTTGTTAACGCAACTTATGCAGTTGCGAAAAGAAAGCCTGAAAAAATCAGGCTTGCCGGGACTCGAACCCTGACCTCTGCGATACCGGTGCAGCGCTCTAACCAATTGAGCTAACAAGCCAACTGGGAGCTGGTCATTAAATTGGTTCATAATATACCCGGGAAAGATGAAGATGAAATTGTGAATATATGAAACTCATATATTTGAACTGCGGAATGAAGAAATAAATGTAAAGAAGATCCTCGCAGTTGTTAACGCAACTTATGCAGTTGCGAAAAGAAAGCCTGAAAAAATCAGGCTTGCCGGGATTCGAACCCTGACCTCTCCCAGCTCCCAGTTGGCTTGTTAGCTCAATTGGTTAGAGCGCTGCACCGGTATCGCAGAGGTCAGGGTTCGAGTCCCGGCAAGCCTGATTTTTTCAGGCTTTCTTTTCGCAACTGCATAAGTTGCGTTAACAACTGCGAGGATCTTCTTTACATTTATTTCTTCATTCCGCAGTTCAAATATATGAGTTTCATATATTCACAATTTCAATATATATATGGTCACGCAACACAGCCACAAAGTGTAATTCCAAATGAAACCAAGAATCTGGGTCTGTAACAGTAAGGACACTTGAAATTTTATTACTATTTCTACCCTCTGTAGATGGTTTCTTAGGGCCGATTTAGACAGTACGATTTTTCCTTACGACTGTAGTATGCGACTTGCTCACCTCATGTCCACAACACGAATCGTGTCGTCTAAATCAACGTAAAGGCCGATTTACACGGTACGATTTTTGTTACGACTGTCGTATGCCAATTTTTTTAGCGCGCGCTGCTTGCGTCAGGCAAAGATCGTATACAACTCGACATTCTAACATTTTGACTGTGGCTACGACTGTCGTAGGGTTTTAAAACATGTTTTAAGACGATTTCCGCTCAACGTTCGAGCAGTGAGTGCAAAAATTAAGTTACCAAAAAAATACTTGCAGCACTGTCACATTTTGAGAACAGATAAGAAGAACTTATCGTTACTTTTGCTCCCAAGCTGACCCCGCGAGAGAAAATTGGATTTGAAGTTATCCATATTTCAATTAAAAAGACGCTTCATGTCAGTTCAAAACAAAATGATGCCCGTTTTTAGCATACTTTTACGAGATTTGAAATTAATTTTCTTGAGAATGCTTGAGAATTTCATCGCGGGGTCACTTGGGCAAGTAAACTAGAGTGAGATGTTTCAAATAGCATTTAAAATGTTACCGTGCTACGAGTAGTTTTTTGGTAAATATTTTTTGCACTTATTGCTCGAACGTTGAGCGGAATCCGTCTTAAAATCCTACGACTTTTTTCGTGTTGCGTGCGACTGTCGTAAGGATGTTGGTTTAATTTACACGACACGATTCGTGTCGTAGGCATGGCGTAAGCATATCGCATGCGGCAAAATCGTACCGTGCAAATCGCCCTAAACATCTTCCACGACAGTCGCACACAACACAAAAACTGTCGTAGGATTTTGAAACATGTTTTAAAACCCTACGACAGTCGTAGCCACAATCAAAATGTTAGAATGACGAGTTGTATACGATCTTTGCTTGACGCGAGCAGCGCGCGGTCCAAAAGTCGCATACGACAGTCGTAAGCAAAAATCGTACCGTGTAAATCGACCCTCACAAGTCTCTAGTTTCGGTAATTGGACCAAGAATGGGCCTCGACAACCGTATCAGTTTATTTTCAAAGTGAATTATCGAGAAGTGCGCGCACAGTACTGAATACAGCGTGAATACAGCATTAAGACCGAAATCTCTATGAGCACTGCTAGTGAACTGTGAAAACGAGTTTTGCTCTCATGAATTTTGATTGAGACCGTGGAATGTATCCCAACCCAAAGCTATTTCTATTTAAGAAACACGAAAGTATTGAGTCTAGCAAGTTTGCGCAGATCAAAGTATTTCTTTTTTATTTATTTTTACTCAATAAACACGTCAGAGAATACTGTTTATAACTCAAACGGTAATACAATATACTTGTGATGCAAAACCAGAAATTCAAAGTTTGGTTTGATCAGTCGCACCAACCAAACAAATTTACGAACTAAAGCACATCAACATCATGCTGACTTTGTCATCGAAACTTAGCTGAAAACAACACTGAGTTCCTAAGTTGATGAGTTTCTTGAATAAGTTGCCGAGTTTCTTGAATAACGACTGCCATCTCACGGTATGTGAGCGACACCAGACGTTTCTGACCAACGACCGTTGTGTTAGTCAATCGTTGCACGCGATTTCGATCACTACAACACACGCTTTGTTTCCAAACTTTTTGTTAGCAGTTGATGCACTCTTATCGTACACTCCCAAATAAAATTTAAGTGACAAATACCCTTCCCCTCCTGTGAAACTCCCTCAGGCTTATATGCTATAGGCTTTGACGGCAATCTGTATTGTATGTACGACCAAAACAAGAACCTAACGTGCTACAACAGTCCGCAGAACAAGTACCGATTTGTGGACGGATCTGATTGACCAATCAGCACTCGTGAGCGCAAGAATGTCTCAGAATGTCTCAGTTAGTTCACTGACCAAAATGTTTTGTCTCCCAGAGGAGATTCTCTAAGATGAGAGAAAACGAGTGAATTTGAGGTACTGATCCTCAATGGAAGTCAAATATCGTACATGCAAAAAGAAAAAAACACCGCTAGTCAACAGCAAAACATGAAATAGCTGCCCACACCCATGTAGGGTATAACCAGCAATTCCGCATTGTAATAAACAGAGAGAGGAGAAGCCGCGAGGAGACTGGAGAGGAAGCCTGGCTAGACCAAGGCATTTCCACAGCCACTTCGCATAAACTGATGTTCTCGGAATTATGTGGCGTCTTGGAAAGTTGTATCACAATGCAGACCAAAACACAGGGTCTTTACCATTGCGACCTCGCTACTTACGGCGTGTGCGGGGGATTGCGTAGCGTCTCGCTTCTTCTTCTTCCCTTTCCCAGCTCCTCCTTCCCCCTTATCACCGCTAATATCCTCACAACCCCTTAGGGTCCGGTTTAAAGGACCCAAATCGAAAATACATGTGAAACGCGTTCTCCCGTGCCAGCTGACTTTACAGATCTGAAGTATCCACAATTATTTTGAGGAACATGGTATCGTCCCTAACATAAGCGTGGTTGTTTAGTTCAGTGAGTGAACAGAACATCGGACAGCCGCTTGCGATGTTTGTCTCTCTTCTCGGTCTCTGAAAAGATGAACTGCTTGGATCAGGCCTGAAGGCATCGATCACGTGTTCAACATTGTCTTGATCCAACAACATAAACGTGACCTTCTGTCTGAATGGCCAGCGGAGTAACGCATCATACTGACCGCGCATGACAACAAAGAACACGGAGATGTGTGTTCCTCGCCCCATACCATCTCCGTTCAAATAGATGCGTACACACATCTTGTATCCATAGCGACTGGTGTAGAAACACGGGCTGTAGAAAGACACCTGCTGTCCGCTGACCGCATCATTTCTCCTGCGTGTATATTCAGTAATCTTCCACAACAATTGACCATCATAGCTTGAAAATTCTTGTTGTCTTATGTACTCCTCTAAATCAGCAAGTGTGACATTTCTAAGCGCCAGTGTGTGTTCGACGGAGTCAATCCTTCGCTCCAGCCTCCTAATACTCTCTTGTACCGTATCAAGCTGTCGCCTGATGTTACCCACATCTCGGTTTGCTTGCTCTATTGTGCGGTTATTTTCAACCAAAAGTACCTCGTGGTCAGCGGTCTTATTTTCGACGTTGATAAGCCTTCGTGTAAGATCAGCGCCACTTGCATCACCAGACCCTTGAACAGACGGCGCGTTGACTGAAAAATGTCCCGAAGCCACTTTTCGTTCGAGCGAGGTGATTCTTTCGCTGTGCTCGCGACACTTCTCGCGTAAATCCCTATTTTCGGCTGAACCGGTTTGTACTTGAGCGAGTAGGTCGGAGATCACGCCGTCATAGTTTGTGAAAATGTGCGGGTTTCTGGACATCATTCTAGGGTCACGCGTCAAGAGTGCTTCCATTTCTCGGCTCATTCTCAGAGCATATTGAAGTACCAGGGTGGTATGGTGAGTGTTTTCTTGCTCCAGATGCTCTTTCTTTTGCGTACGGTTGAGAACCTGTCACCAAAAGAATCCTTAGTGAGAACAGATGCTATCATTGATTTATATGCTTAATTCTAAATTCATCACGAGAAGTGGAATGAACTACATACATCAAAGACTACCTTTTGATAAAGTTTGTTACCAAGGCTGAAAAGCGTAAACATTACTTCGGTCATTTATATGCAAAGAACCAGATGCTCTTTCAAGCGGAGTTGAGACCTTAATAGAAACCCACGATAAACCTCTTTTTTCAGTTAAGAACAAAGGATATGACATGTAATATTCATATACCAATTTCTGAATTTTCTCAAACATGTTACATCCTCGATAGGTTTTCGCTTAGAGACTGGCAGAGCCTGTCTTTAATCCAGTGTGCCGTAAATGATCTGTTAGACGCCCTGGTCCTCTCTAATAAAAGCCTCGTATCCAAAAACGCCCCTTTAAAATAGGCATACTGAGGTAAACGCCCCTCTCTAATAAACGCCCCTTAACTAATAAACACCCCTTTGACTATCTGAGTAAGACCAGCTAATCCGTCTAAATCATCCTGGAGCTCCGTCATGATTCTAATATTGACGAGGACAATGAAGTTAAACATAATAAACGATGATTTATAGTGTTGTTGCTATCGAGAAACTCGTTGTAATATAGAGTTTTTTTCACATTCACTATATACAGCTGCCTTTGAATTTAAGAAACGTTGAACCATTGTTTTAATACTTGTTCTGACAATTGATGTCAACGCTTACGCTTTGACATAACTCAGGGCCAGTGCTAATTGTCTGTGGGTGGCTGGCGGTTTGTGTTAAATTTTTCCATGGGAAGAAGTATGCTTGAATTCTTCCAATTCCTTGCAGAATTCCTTGGGTTCACTTCACCATGCAGTACTTGGCCCGTCTCCCATGCATTGGGGAGGAGGCAGAATACAATGACTAGCCGAAAGAACAACTGCCTGGAAGACAAGCGCTTTTGTTTTTGTTTTTGTTTGTTTGTTTGTTTTTTCCCAAACTTTCGTATTTCGTACTCCTATTTGCGGATTCTGTACACTCGTTCGCAACCTTAGTGATAAGAACTCGTTCGGCTTTCTTTACCTCTGTTCTTGAGCAGCCAATCTGTGAAAATGGGCAAGGTCCCTGAACACCATCGCAGTCTCCAATCGCTGGATCTTGGTGCTCCAACAACTGAAAAATCATAAAATAGAAAAGGCTCAGTTAAGAAGGGATATCTGGAATCTACCGCTCTGTTAATGCTTTGGGCTCCACTTTAGTCTTGCTACCATCAAGCTGACAAGTTCAGAATGGGTAAAAAAGGTTTGCCAGTGTGAGAACAGCAAAGACCTCAGTCCAATTCATTTATATTCAAACATCTGCCAAGGTCCCTAATAAACTTGTACACTTGATTACTATGTTGCGAACTTTATTACGTTTGACAGAAATTACTAAAGGAAACAAGGGAAATAAGGAAAGTGTGCATTAAACGTCATTTCACCTTGGCTCGGGGAATGCCATCTTTACTGCATTTCTCACATACAACTGGATATGCTGGGCACTCCTTCTCATGGTGCAGCTGCAAACAAAGATCGTCATTTACATGATTGCATTTGGAGTTACTCCATGGCTAACGGGAGGAAGTACAATGGTACATGCACTGAAATGTGGTAAGCTACTGAAAAACCTCTTGTACTCTCTCTTGAGACACGACTCTCGTATCGAGAGACAAGGGGTGTAAATAATATCTAGTAAGTCTCAATAAGGACATCTGACATCAAAATTGCCGGTATGCCGCAGTTTTAATTATACGAATGCTGCTTTAATAAGCTAACATGTGCTGTATTAAGCTGGGTTAAACCCATCAACAATGCTGGTACAAGTATCAGTGAGTACCCTGGGTAAATAGCATAAGTAACAAAATCATGGAAAAGCACAACTAACTTTTTCTGGCTTGTCGCTGTTTCAGCAAAAAATTATTCAGTAGTATCGTCCCCGCCAGGGACAACCTTGAACAATGTACTTGATTAGTATTCATTCTCACACCTTGTAAGTTTTTTGTTATAAGTACTGAGAAGTGAGTGAAGTCGAAAAAGGACAGTCCAGGAGTCAAAATCGCGCGCCAAGTCAAGGAGTTGAAATCGCAGGTCAAAATTGAGGAGTCGAAATTGCAGATTGCACAAATCGTTTCTAAAATTCGTTAGAACAGTTGCTCTAAATTGGTTGACCAGTAATTGTTGCCCCTTAATTAACAGAAAAGAGCACTAAAAAGAAGAGGTCTTGTGCCTTCAGTGACATTGTCAATTACCTTCATCTTGTTGAGGTTGATTTGTCGTTTGCAGAATCCACAGCTTTCCTGTCTACATTTGCAAGTTTTTTCCAGGTGCTCAGGTAGATCAGCTTTCTTTACCAACATGCCACACTCAGGATGTACACAGGGAATTTTAAGGAACTCACAGCTGTTTGTGTGGCTCTGTATTGAAACAAAGACACAGGGGTTTCAATAAAATTTGGAGTAGGCAGCTGGTTTGAGTAAAGCAACCGACTGCATCAACAAGGGTTTGAAAGAATCTTCCTGTAATTACTTCAATTTAGGGAAAAGTAGCCAATTTCTCTGAGTGAAAGAGCCGACACTTTTTGTTGGCTCTCGGTGCTTATTGAAAGCACTGAAGACGCTATTAATGTCTGCACCAGATAATTCAAACAAAGAGGTATTTATAACTGCACATTATAGGGTTTCAATAACCATTCATTTTACCAGTTCCTTTAGATTGCAATAAATATTTGTTAAACACCATACTTTGGCACTTTTCTCGTCTGAGGGCAAATTGAGGTAAAGTTGAGTGCAAGTAACTACATGTATGTACTCCCCTTTCAATATGGCTCTTTGTTCAGAGCGAACTACTGGTATCTATGCTGTGGTCTAAATTTGGTTTTGGCTAAATTTTTATTTTCCACTGTCTTTCTCTGTTTCAAATAATGTTAAATTATCATGATAGTAAGTATAAGACAATTAATGGGCCAAGACCAAATTTGAACCACAAAATCTAGAAATATAGCCAGATAATATTCACACTAATTTAAAACCTAGTCTCTTCAAACCTACATGAATTTAAGAACTGCACCAAGAGTTACACAAGTCCTATGTAATACCCAACGTGATGAGCTAGCTAGCCGTATACCTCTAAGTGTCTGACTTCCCCCTTCCATTTGCATCCATCATCCATAAATGCGCAGTGGACAATAAAGGCTTGTACTTCCCGTCGCATGAAGTTATCTGGAAAAACCTACAAAAAAAATAACAGACAAAATGCGCATTGGAGAAATGACAAAAAACAGGCCTTATTCTGTAAAATTAAGATTGACCTAAATGACATATAAATTCAAAACTTTGTTCTCGTGTAACATACGCTTTGGTTGGCTCATTTTACATCGGATTATGGGCAGGCATGCAGTTTTGACGTTTCACCAATTTTTGCCAACCTGCTATTTTTGTGTGTGTGTATGTCTAGTCACAGCCTGATTCAATCACTTGAGGAAGTTCAGGGCTAAAAATTAACTTCAGTGCTTGGTCGCCACTCGGGCCAGTATCCCTGAATTCTTAGTTGCCCAGGCCAAAATAAAGTAGTCCTCGAATTTCCTCTACTAACACAAAAAAAATTTAAATCATTTTTGCTCAAATAAACGCCTCATGGCTGTTTAAGCCCGTGTTTTTTAGTAAGGTGTTCGACTGAAACGCCAAAAGAAATTTGCTTGATCTTAACTTTGTCTTGAATGCTCACATTTGCCAATGTACTGTCGAGAAATTGGTAAAATTGTTATAACAATAAAAACTCTGTTCAGTCCGTGTTGGGGATTATTCGTCTCGTTCCTGTTTGCTATTTTCTTCACTTACAGGTTCTGACTTGGTCCTTAAATTTCTAAAGAAAAACTGGACCATTATTTTCCAAATACGGACAAAACGATCTTGTCAACATCTATAAACTTCAGTATCACGATTCTCAGTTTCTTTCGATTGCTTTTGAATTCAGGTGAAAAGTAAGTCTATTATATCGAGCAGTATCAAGTAATTTTGCCGATATTCATGTTTGAAGACGTACCGCATTGAACTCTGGGTATGTCTGGATTCTCGTGTCAGTAAAATCAAAATGGCGTCTACGTATCGGAGCGATCTAAAAACTCGATCACGAACGACTTTGAATTTTGTGCTTTAAAACTAAACCTTTACTACAATAATTATTGATGAACTTAGAGTCGAGGAAAGAAAAGAAAGGTACTTCAATGAAAGAACATTTTATTTTATTGTTATTGCTACTCTTTTCGTACTTCTCAAATTGTAGTCGCCCTTCGGGCGATCAAACCTCAACTTTAGTCGCCCTGGACACTTTTTAATCGCCACGGGCGACCATGCGACCGCCAAGTTTTAACCCTGGAAGTTGTCCTGAATCTGATGTAGTCTTAACTGCTCAGGACACAAAAGTACATCAGCAACCCTTAGTTTTCCATGTAAGAGATCCCTTAAACCTGGGGAAAGCTGAGAGCATTACGTCATCTAATTGTTAATCAGATAATGGAAAGAAATCAACTTCTTAATTTGGCAAAGAAGTCACAAAATCAATAACAACATCTACACACAGCTGTATGACTACAAGTACATATATGTACATGTAGCTTTCTTGCACTTATATGTATAAGTTTACCACCACACTGAAAATGGCAAAATAACGGGTTACCCAAACCGCTAGCACAAAATAACTCCTACTAATTCCTTGCTTACTAATATTTTACCTCATTTGGAAGAAATTCTTCCCCATCTTGCAAGCAAGTCATTTTAACAGTTCCATTTCTAAAAAGGGCAAAAAATGCAAAATCTAGTTATGGTTTATATCAACAATAAAAAATACATTTTTTGTGTTACTATCAACCATACATGTATAAATTTATACCTGACAAGGTTCTATGTTTTTGGCATCTGTTCTCTCTTTACACTCTGTACTTGTTTACAGAACCTCACACTGTTATCATTGAACTGAACCAATACAACTAAACCTTCTGCAAGAAGGCTATACCCTGAACACGTCTAAGTGTCTGTTTAGGATAATATTATGTGTACGCTAGACTTGCAAGGTCAAAATAAAACGTTTTTGTAAGGCTATTACTATGATCTAGTTACCACCTATGAAATATGTCCACTGACCTACAGGTGTCTG
This sequence comes from Siderastrea siderea, assembly GCA_964030785.1. Classification (NCBI taxonomy): domain Eukaryota; kingdom Metazoa; phylum Cnidaria; class Anthozoa; order Scleractinia; family Rhizangiidae; genus Siderastrea; species Siderastrea siderea. Next base: position 32,992,097 of record OZ034966.1, on the reverse strand, counting down.
TTAGCAGAGTTTTAACCACACTAGCTACATGTACAGTGCATCAGAATATCATATCCGCAGTGTGATAAGAGTACTCAATTCAGTAGATCAGTGAGCTGACTGAACTAGAATTGGCAACTCACAATCAATATTAACAGTAGTATATCACTCACTGTGACACATACCAGTAAGAAATGTATAACGTACTGTACATGTATTAATAGGATGAAGAACGTGTAAAATTACAATGGTCTGAAATTGTGAAGTCTAATCAGTCTGAACCTTGTACCACCATGCACTTTCAGTGATAAACCTGACCATCAAAATTTTGCAACTTTTTCTGGCCAACTTTTGCACTTTGAAGATCAATTTAACAATTGACAAAAAACTGTGCATTCAGAACTGCAAATCAAGCTACAGTTTAGGGGCATGCCCACTGAATAATTAAAAATCTGTCACTACTTTTGTCTTTGTTGGTAAGATTTGTGAAATTCCCCTGATACAAAAATATGGCATGTTCCCCATGGGAGTGCAAGGGTTAAAACACAAAACTACATCCCCTTAAAACATACATGCACATGTACACTTTTCAAGCTCTTTAAAGACATATCTCCTCTTAACCTACGCATTGATAGCTGAAAAGTAAGCTATAGTTTGGAGGAATATCCAACATATTCGTCAATTACAGTAAACTCCATTTCTGAACCTTTTTGTTTTTATGTTTAAAACATCTTTCTCTCAAAGGCATTACGTCTTTCCTTTGTGATATGAGCTGTAAATTACTCTCACCATAACCTTTCAAATATCAAAAATGAACAGTGAGTTTGTATTTAACTGGGTTGAAAAAAATGGCATTTGCCTTGGATAGGACAGGGTTTATGGGGGCATTTATCCCTTACTACCCAGTTTGGGGAGGGAGCGGGTTGTTTATTGGATGGATTGACTGCAAAATGATGACGGAAATTTGCTCATGAAAAGAGTTTGCAGGGGACACTTGACACAATATAAACAACCATATAAAAGTGAAAGCTCTGCAGATTTCCTTACCCACTTTGTAAATATCGGCAAGTCATGACAGACGAAACATACTACAATTTTCAGTGTAGTAAGGAACGAGACAAGTTTGGTCACAAAGTTTTAACGTTCAAATTACCATGTTGTCAAGGGCAACTTGCTCCATTTCCAAGGGAGACTACATGAATCGATCACGTCACGTCATACAAGAAAACAATTCATGCAGTCTCCCTTGGAAACATAGCAGGTTGCCATTGACAACATGGTAATCTGGACATTAAAACTTTGTGGCCAAACTTCTCTTGTGCCTTACTCAACTGAAAATCGTAGTAAGCAACATATCATGACTGTTTCAAAACCCAGGACTGCGCCATCTTGCTCAATGTAAAATGTTTACTGATACCCCAACTAGCTCTCTTCTACTCTAGATGCTTACACTTTTAATCTAAATAATACTGTTGTTAACTCTCTAAATATGCTTACAACAGCATGACATGCAAAATATGCTTACACTGTAGCTAATGATTTTCATTGAATAGCAATTACTCCTTTTGTGTTCATATGCCTCATTCTTCAAAGCTTTAAGAGATATGTAAATAAGGGGACGGGTATTTTAAAGTTGCTCCATGTTCAGTGCATAATTATTATACACAACAGTAAGGCTTATAATCGTATGTGCTAGTTCAAAGCTAAGACGTCTCCCCCTGGTCGTCAAGAACATGTATATGTCTTTCACTCGTAACTAAACAACTCAATGGACTAATGGAGCAAGGACAACTAAAGAACCAACGGCAACAAAAAGAAAGGCCAAACAATGCGTAGTAAACACGAAATCAATAACTCAGACTTACTTCACTAAATTGCCAAGACATGAACTACAGTAGAAATGTCCACATCCAGTTTGAATTGCGTCTCTTAACAGCAGGCCACATGAGTTACACATGTACTTTGCTCCAATACTTTGCTGGTCTGAACTGGCTAAGCTATAACCAGGCATTTTTACACCAGATTAAAGCTTTTCTCACTCTGTTGTTCCAGATGACCTATCGTGACCCAAAATGGCGGTAAGCTTAGCTTCAGGAGGACATGGGATTTGTGTTTTCAACTGCAAGAGAAAGGGAAATAGTTAGAAAAACAAACTTTCATGTAAAATGTTGAGAAAATACCCTCCCTTGCAACCGTATTACCGTTTCAAATTGTCCACAACAGAAAGTGCTTTCTTTGCACATTCTGTTTCCCACCTAATCCAGCAGGACGAACAGAGGAAGACTGAGCATGAGCTACGTCAGAACAACATCCCCTCTGATGTCGGGGGTGGGGTGAGGTGGTGGCCAGGTAGAGGCACTCATGCCACTGGCTCCTTGAAGAATGAAAGCCGTTACATCAGCTGTTAGCCGAACAAATACTTTGTAATGATAAACCCACAGCAGATCAACTGGCTAACGAAAAGTACACGCAGAAGAAGTCATTTTTCATTTCTGGTCCAATATTCATAGGTTGATAAAACAACAACAACAACGTGGTTATCATGGCTCCTTGTTTTTTCCCGTTGGTTAAAAAGAAAGGCTGCATTGCTTAGCATAGCATAGACAAACATAGACAAGAAAGCTCTACAAAACTATACTGTGGCAACTTTGTTGAGCTGCAAGGTGGCTAACAGACATTCCACGAAAGTCTAACAGACGGCTTCAAGTGCAATTTTTCACACTAAGGAATAAAACAACGAATCCCAAACGATATGTGTGCTAATATATAACAAATAAAACTTCGACTCTAGTTAAAAATTTGTGATCGAATATATGAAATAATTAAACGTTAAAAATTCCGACGTTTCGGCAAAACTTCAGCTTTCATCAAGTAGTCGAAACTGAAATGTTAACCCGGCTGAGCCACTTCACGCTACAATTACACGGGAGTGAAGATCGCCAGTGGAAAAATAGCTTTGGCAAATTAAACTGATTTGCATCTGATTTGCATTTCCACTTCCCTACAAACTTTTTAGCAAGTATTATCGGTTTTCTGTGACCAAAATAGAAGGACAGTGTTAGGGATCGTCGGGCCCAAGAGAAGATTAACAAAAAAGATCGAGTTTATCCCTATATATGTCCTATTATACAGAAAAAAGAAAACTAGCTTGTTCCAGGCGCTCAGATCGTAGAGACGGCGAAAATAGAAAGGGGTCGCGAAAATAAGACCCTTGCGTTTTTCACACTCGTTTCCTCATTCGCTTTTCCTACTGCCTCGGAGACTGGAACAGGTAAGAAACCAGAAAAACGTTGTAAAATGCGTTCCCGATTCTAATAATAGTCTCATACGCCGCCGTTTTTAGTGGCGTCACGCAACGCTTCCCCAGCGTCGCGCGACGCCACTAAAAACGGCTGCGTAGGAGACTACGATTCTACAGGGTGGTAAAGGGGTTATCCGTAACGCGTGATTTGAGCAAAAATCAGTGCGTGACACGTGAAAGCAGCTCAAATGTTGCCGTGATCCGTGAATTTGCGGTCTAGTGTGATCCGTGATCTCCTTATTTTAAAGACCGTGATATGTGATTCCGTCAGAAAATATTCGTGAAAACCGAAACTAACTCAGCTACTTATGAATCAATTTACAATAGTAAGCAAGTAAACAATAAATAATGTAAATAAGCGTGTTGGACGTTGTTGAACCGTTTCTGTAATATGACACAAGTCAGACAAATCATACATTGTAAATGATACCGTATTTCCTTGAATAAGTGCCCTCCCCTGAATACGCGCCCACCCCCAAGGCCAAACAAGCGCCCCCCTCGAATAAGCGCCCCCTCCCCTCCCCACTCACTTTATTAAATAGTAAGGATACAAGGAAAACCTGTTTCTATTGCCACTTTATTTATAACTTTTTAAGCTTCAACTACAGCGGCAACAGTACAGGAGAATAGTTTCTTCTCCACTAAGTCACTTCCAGTTATTTCTATCTCCATGCGCTTGCAGAGTTCTTTTTATGTGCGTTACGGCTGTTCTTTTAATTTTTGCCGTGCTCTTGGTAAATGCCGTAAACTTCCCAGGAACAACTAGACTATTCTCTAGTCTACGATGTTAAAATTATTGGGATGCGTCACGTGGATAATGTTGTAATTTTTGTTTTTCTATTAAGGATTTGGCCAAAATAAAGTTACAGTTCGTTGAAAGGAAAACTTGATAAGCGCCCCCCTCGATTAAGCGCCCTCCTTCCAAGAAGCGCCCCTCCTTTTAGCCGAAATTTTAAATAAGCGCCCGGGCGCTTATTTGAGGAAGTACGGTATCTATCTTATTGTTAACTCATTACACGTGTCTGCATCAGGGCTTCAGAGCTCCGCGAGTCGTGTGCGACAACATTACAGCTAAAACAGTTAGTTCTAACGTCATTCGTCCTGGCAGCGGAGTCTGGACAAACCTCCACCCACCCACTGTAAAAGAAAAGTTTAATGTTCCGCTAACCGAAGGGGATCATGAAGAGTTGCACAATTTCAAAGCACCATTTAATTCAGTTTACGGGTCTCACTGACATTGCGTTTAGCAAAGGTTTAAGGAAAAACGTCGAAATTACAATTCCCCGTGTAGTAACATTGCCAGTGTTAGCGGGATTGAGACCTATTCTTTACGAACCCAGAAGGCGTGGAAACACGAGTTTCCAAATCTTATTGATAGGAAGGGGAATTGATCTGAATACAACGAACAGCATACCGTGTGGCAATAAATTTTTGCGGAAGTTTAATTTTGCGGATTGGCCATTTTTTGTGTTTTGCGGGAACTAATTTTTGCGATTGGAAAAGACTGGTTTTTCTTACTGGGAATTAATTTTTGCGATTCCCTGGAAGTCGCGTTCAAATAGAACTGAAAACATTTTCGTTTTTTATTTGAGCACATGCAAAAGAAAGACGGGAAAAAAAGTGAATGTAAAAGAGATTAATCAATGTCACTCTACTACAATAGATCGACAATAACTAGGTTATCTATAGCATTTTCTCCTTCAAACCAGTAATTTTGTATATAACTTCTACAGTGGAGTAAATTTTTGCGGCAAAAAATGTTGCGGTAATTTTACTGATTTTGCGGGAACTTTTTCTTGCGGATCGCGAAAAAAGCAGCAAAAATCGCAAAAATTATAGAACCCGCAAAAATATAGTGCCACACGGTAGGAGAGAAGCAGTGTGGTTACAATAAACTTTCTTTCAAAGCAAGTTACCTTGTATTGTCAAATAGAACATTGTCGTCCTACTAATGAAGGTAAGAACAGTTTAATAAGCTAAAATGTCTACGACATTCCGGACATTAAAGCCTAGGAGAGACAACTCGTACGCGTTTCTTAAAGGACACTTAAAAGACTGATTTTGTGTAAAGAACGCGTTTTCTTGACTCATTTCATGCGTATGAGGCCCTTTTTTCATACTCGTAGCTCCCCTAAGACTGTGTATTGAAAACTAAACGCAAAGCAAATTAATTACGGTAGTCAATTAGGGATAATTTTCTGCAATGGTGTATGTTAAAAACGTGATTCGTGAAATGTTTCAAGAAACGTACATGATTCGTGATTTGAATGAAAATAGGCTCGTGATTCGTGATGGGGACCCCCCCTTTACCACCCTGATTCTAAGGGCTTGCCGAATTTGCAAGACAATGGTTGATCCAAAAATTAATCCAGACCGATTACCCTCAGAATAGGCCATATATAGAGGATATTATACTGCTTTTTTACCACGAGAAAATAAAATTCATATCTTCAAGCCGTAGTGGAATTTTCTTTTTATTGTACAGTCCAAGCTCTCCTTGCGACCACTCTCGCCGTCCAGCTCTAGTTACGACCGGCATTGTGAAACCCCCTTTGAATTGTCACTTAAGCCTGTAATTAAAAGCTCTCGTAGGCGACCGCTCCCGTAAACGACCGCGACCACTTTTGTCAATTACTGACTGGTCTACTCCTTTGTTCTTAAGTTCTCGTAAGCGATCACTCAGTCAAAAGTTTAATAAAAGTGGTCACTTTTTGATCAAATTTAAAATGGTTCGTTGACCAGTACGTTCGCGAACCTCTTCTGTGCATGGTAGGCAATAATAAACTATTCAATATTATTACTACAATGTTCTAGTGACCATTAACATACCCCAAGCTTTATTCTAAAAGCTCCCGTAGGCTACCTCCCTTTATTGTTCCGTCAAGACCATCGAGGAGACACTGCATTCAACGACAGCTCTTGTGCCGACATGAACATGACTATATATCGGATACGCCCATTTGTTCACGCATAAAACACTGATTTCGGCACGATTTTTTAGTACCGGAGCGATGCTGCGCCCCTCCCAACTTGTATGTGAGGATACTATAACGGAAAGCTCTTGTGCCGGCACGAAAATCATATCGGATACGCCTTTTGTCCATACACAAATCGCTGATTTCGGCACCATTTTCTGCACCGGGTCCGCGAATTCACTTTCTCACCGGCCAATCACGAGCGTTTCCGTATTCATTTGATAATGTTTATTGTCATTCACGTTATTCTATCCGGCGTTTTAATTGGCCAAGAGACCATTACGTCACATTCTCGTCCCCAGAGCCCACGATCCTTTTGGTCTGCACCAAGGATCGAGACCTCTGGCAGGGGCCAGGTAACGCGCAAGCGCAATAGCTGCCCATTTTTGTAACCGATAGTAACCGTTATTGTTCAAATTTCTGAGGCTGCGCACAAAAGCCGGAAGTCCGTGATTAGCGGACTTCCTGCTTCGGTCCCTGCCAGAGGTCTCGATCCCTGGCGCAGACCAAAAGGATCGTGGGCTCTGGGGACGAGAATGATTACGTCACTGCAAATAACTGCCTACGAATAATTGTCTGCTCATGCGCATTACGGTGCGAAGTTGTTTTGCTGCGAATAATTCTGCTCGTGCGCAGTTGAGTCACCTGTTCAGAGCTCAAACTCAAACGAGGGCAAGTAAGCCATTAAAGTGCGGAACTTTGCGATTTTTGACTAAAAAATTTGAAGAAAAAAGTGTGAATCTTCCTTTTGAACACTGTACTTTTTGGCAAATCAGTTGATGTATTCGTTTTAAAGCAATTAATTATTGGCGAAAGCGGAATTTACTAATTTTGTATTTTTTGTGCAGAATATTTTAAAAGTTTTGAACAAGATGAAAGCGCGCACTTGGTGTAGGAATAAATAATTGTGAAACAAGCGTGCTGGTTAAATGCATAAACACATTGTCTTGTTGAATGATAAAACAATTATTAAACTCGATTTCGCAAAATATCGTGATTTGTCAGTGTCTCGCAGATCAATTATCTGCCTCTGCCTTCGGCATCGGCAAATAATTGATTTGCTCGCCACAGACAAATCACGATATTTTGCTCAACCTCGTCCAATAATTGTTTAATATTTATAACCAGGCGACGATTATTTATACAGCTTTTCTGGCGATACCCGGCGCGCCGTTATCCGTGAGGATCGCCGGCAGCAAAATATTCATGGCAGCAGAATATCGTACAATTGCCTCCTAGTACTTCTATCCTATGCCCCCCCTTGAAGCAAAAATACCGGTACGGTTCACCAAAATAACGTCTTAAGTTTAAATATCGCATTCACTAGTAAAAAAAACGTCTGTAGAGATGAGAACCGTCCACCAAAGATTAAAGCTTCGATTCGCTCAGTTCAGTCCATCGAGTCACGAAAACTTTATTCGTTTTCCCCGTGTTTCTTTCTCACTTTGTGATAGATCTAACATCGAAAGTAATCAGTCATTTAAACATAATGGCCGCCAATGCAACAACAACCCTACTGAAAAGTAAAATCAGAGTCGCCGGCATTTTTTCTTTGCCATCTTCCGTCTCGAGTCTGTTTTCTTCACCGTATCACAACGTTTGTCACATACTTGAGTTTAGTCTTTTGACGTAGAATGCTACTTACTCTCATCTGTGTACATGCACACTGAAATGATCCTTTTTCCTAACAATCGAAGTAAAAACCAGCCGTGTAAAATCAGTCATCGAGAACTAAAGAATTTTTACCGTAATTGTTGAGCTAGGAGGTTCAATTGTATACGTCAGTCAGTAACCTTGGGTACGATGAGTGGGTGGCATATTTAACAAGATGGGTCGATTGCATGTAGGCGATGTGTTCTCAGGAGCTTTCCAGTCCGGAGGCCATTCCATATGCAGCATTCTACAGTATAAATTTTAGTTTAACAGATGAAAATTGATGTCTAATAACAACTGCAAAGGTATAGATTGTTTATGATGCTATACGTCACCATAGTATTCCACCCCTTTTGCTTAGCGGAATTCTATTTCAGGTGGACAGTATCCACCATTGCCTTACACCTCACGTTTAGTTCGTTTAAGCTGTTCATTGTCAAAAACAGGCGGGAAAAAGGTGTCTTTAGAAAACTCAGGCTCGGGTATGTTCTTCATATGTTCTTACATTTTAGCCCTTTACAGGCCTTGACGTTCTCTTAAAAATGGTTCTTATATTAGTGTATTTCTACCGACTGATCGATTAATAGAAAACAGACAGGTCAAATTTAACGATTTTTGTCAGTCAATTCGTGACACTGGGATACCTTGGCAATGATATGTAATTGAAAAGAATCTATAAAAATGGTACATGGGTAGAAAGCATACAGTCGAGTGAGTAAATTCGAACGAACCGAACGAACCCGATTTCAAATTTCTTTCTGATAGTCCGACCTAAAACCATATCAAAAGCAAAATCTGAGGGATAAAAGCGATGATGAAAAACTACAAAAGTGAAGAAGACAGCAGCTTTTCAGTTCGAGATGCATGAAAATTAAATTCTAAAACGTTCATAATAAGGCTCAGTACCACAAAGCTCATATTTCAAGACAAATCTTTATCGGTAAGTGTCATGACAATATGTTGCTTTGCATTTAAAATAGAACAGTTTGAAATTAGTCTTAAACTAATGGCAGCTCGAAACACAGGAATTCTCAAAATGTCATAAAACCAAATAACAGTATATACTTCCATCACATTTAATTTAATTTTTCATGTACGATAATCGTGTAAAAGTTTCATCATAACCTTACAAATTGTAGTTTTGAAGAGCCGCGGAAACGACAGTAGGTGCTTTGATTTCAATATCTGTTTTAATTTCTTTAGAGCTTGTACTGGAATTTATGGCTGCCAGGTTTGTGCTTGTAAGGCGAAAATGCAGTTTTTTCTATGGCCTTGTTCTAAACAATAAAAAATACTATCCACTATCAAATCAGTATAGCAGTGCACACCTATTCGAGCAGAACTGGACTCGGCTGAGACAGATAAAACTGAGCCTTTGTCAACGGCAACTTTGCAATAATAAATAGAAAAAATAAAATAAAAAAGTAACAGCCATTTTAAGATTTGCTTAAGTTCAAATATATGTATATTTATATATCTCCTTCAACTTACTCCTCGCATGTTAGACTAATGTGGTAACCAGATCAATCTAGTAACTTTATTCAACTGATTTAATCAGTACTGCATGGCTAGATTATTTACATCTGATCGATGCATGCATTCAGTGCAACTATTTCTGTGTTTTGGGGGTAGAGTTTACAGTAGGTAATATGCACATGTCAAAATAGAAATTCTAACTTGTTACTGCTAAGGCTATAGACTTCTTCCTTAGTGTCACTACCAAGATGTTACTTATAAGTGCAGGCTAATTTGTAATAAATGCTAAAAATTTGGCACCTTAAATTTCGTTATACCTCAGTTGTAACTCTTGTTACACCTAAACAAGAAAATGACCAGTTGGAGAGATCTCCCCTTACATTTCTAGAGGGTCCACAATAGGTTTGGCGGGATGCGGGATTTGGCTTATTTTTGTGGCGATATTCGGGATGGGAGCTGAAAATAGGAGCGAGATGCGGGAATTTCAATTACGAGCGGGAGCGGGATTTTGTGCTTTTGAGAAGTCGGGATGCGAGAATCGCAAGGGAATAGTAATGGGATACGATATTTGAATTTTTATGAGACTACATGATTTTACCAGGGCAGGCTGATACAAATGTATCCTTTGTGGTATGAAGTGTGTCGTCTTTCAAGTAATGAATGGACCAAGGCAGGGTAGCCTGAATGCCAAACTAGTAAGAGTCCTTTTGTGGTGTTTTGTGTTGATTTCGGACATTTCTATTCTCGTCACTTTCATCACAAGAAAGAGGTATCAAGTCACATGTCGTGTTGCATTTCTTGGCCTTGTCTGCGTTCATGACTTTTCTGACCCTTTCCATTGAGCGTTGGTTGGAACAGCTATGGTTAGCCTAGCCGGTATGGCAACACGGGCGGACGGTGATGTAACGACGGTCGCCGTAAACGAGGTATTTGACATCACAAGTTTTGTTGCTATATATTATGAAAAGAGTGCGAGTAGGAATGCCTTTCTTCGAAAAGAACACTTCCAAGCAGAGATTTTCTGAAGGCAAGTAAAGACACTAAAAGCTTTGAAATAGACTGTTCGGTGAGTCGACTTTTATAAATCACGAGTCACGCAATAAAAAGGTACATACACGATAAATAGTGTCAAGAGGGACGCCAGAAAAATTACGACAACTACAAAAGTAAATTACTTACCATAACTATTGTTAAACATTGTCATGTACGGATTTACGGAATCTTTATCCATTTGCTTGATGCTTTCAAATTTTGAAAATGTTCTAACGAAAACTTTCTTTAGCCATATCAGTTGGTTTCATAGCAACAGCATCGCATTTTTCAAACTGATACGCATGCGCTGATGATATCAGTCCTATTATCAGGAGCCTTTCTATTATTTTTTTTTGCCGCGTATAGTTACCCCAAGAAACATTGCTACTACTCGTTGTAAGGGCATCAGACTGACGGCTTATGAAGTATTTCGACCAATATCTATATTCCACAGGCAAAAATAGGACTATTCGTCCTTTATAACCTGCTTATGCCTACACATTGGACTCGGTAGCGACAAGTAAGCCCTCAAGTCTGCATTTTGTTTTACTGCGAAGCATGACTGAACCTGTTTCTATTAGTTTGTCGGACATATCAGATATAAAATGACGTCATCAAAGTGCAATAAAACAGAAGTGAATCCTCTGAACGATTCTTTTGAAACCAAAGGGACAGAGACTTACGAGGACAGAGCATAAAGTGTCGTCTGCATGAAAGGTACGAAATAAAAATACCTGATTACACTTCCGTGAAAACATGAGTTTCTTACCTCGTTACAGTGATCCTACTTCCATTGATTTTTCGCTGTCGATGCATAGAAAAAGACATTCGTCGCCTCAATGTCTGAGCCACGAGATGACGTAAATACAGTTCGAGTTCAATCTTGTCTTTACAAGCCATGAACTGCACAATACACTGTCGTTTTGCCCGGCATCAGAGAAAGAGGGGCATTCTCCATGAATAAAAGGTAATCCAAATAGCTAATTCCTTCAAAAGGATTGTTCAAAGCTTTGATACATGGAAACAGCACGTTTTGTTCACGGTCGGTTCCTGTAGACCGTGGAATCATCGGCAACCGGCAAATCAAATATTGCGAAATCGTCGTCATTCTCACTGAATCATCCATGATTTGCACGTAAACCTAAGAGAGATATTGCGGCTGATACACTTCAGTTTCGCAACACACTTCAGTTTCGCAATTTAAAAGTGGTCACTTCTCCTTTTCTTTTCTCCGTTGATGGAAATTTAGACAGTTTTCCATTTCGCAATACACTTAACCTCTGCGCCATATTGAGAAATCTAATCAGGCATGCGATTGAAAAATATTACCGTATTACCATAATCCCATATCAGTTTGCTACTGACGCGCACATCCACGCAGCTCGTGCTGATTGGTTCCGTTTCACTTAAAAACAATTATTGTTTGAATAGAACAGAATTCGGGGAATCCCCGACCACGATGACGTAACTCTTTCCGGGAAAAAAGAGGGATTATGCAGCTCAAATTTGAGCGAGAAAGCCACTTAAAGAACTGGAAATAAAAACGTCTCAGTTTTACCGCCCCATTATTTCCCTTTTCAAGTGTTATTTTCAAGTATTTTCTCCAGTTTACCGAATGGTGTAGTCTTTTTTAAATAACAATTGATGTTATTGCTTACTATTCCATGATAGGGACTGCCTTTATGATTCGTCATCGGTCTACGGATCAGAGGTTACATTATTTGCTTAGCGTCCATATAATTTGGGTCACGTTCTTAGAAGTGGCAGACAACGTTACTATGAGAATGACTTTACACTTTTGCCACTCTGACCGCGTGGAATGATCTTGCTCCCTGATTCATGACGATGGAATCATTATCTCTTCTCGTGTAACGTTTTTACTTTCGTCTGACCTTGTCATTGGCTGGGAAAGACTGTAAAGCGCGTCACGTTTTGCAGTTCACTGTCTGTTCCAGTTTCACATCTGACAGGTTCAGCTTTGCAGATCAGGCCATCAGGATAGGATGCTCACTAAGTTCAACCACCTGCATGGTCCTACCAGGTTGAAGGTTATGCATGGGGTTGAAAACCTTACCCTGTAGAACGTGCATCTGCGTGTCAAGGGGACGAAAGCGTACTTATTGCAAGGGGTATTAACCCGCCTCATGGAAAAGCACAACCTGCAACAGCGACTGAGTCGAGCGGATGCTGTTACCACGACATTGAGAGCCCTGAGCACCAAAACCAAGGCTAGAATTGGGTTTTGGAATATGAGAACCTTATTTAACGCTGGTAAGCTCTCATGTCACTCGTAAGATGTCTGAGAATAAGCTGCACATGATCAGTCCCGTAATCAGTGAATGCACCAGCTTACTGCTACGTTGGCCTACAACTCAACTGTGACCGGAAGTATCGTGTGCCATGATGGAAAGGCAAACTACCTTTTAACTCAGGTTTTTGTTGATTACAGCATACACAAATACACGAGGCCAAGTCCTGTATTGATAATAATGCCTAAAACTTCTCTCATTCTCGATCGCAGAGCACTTCTCTCGTTTCCTTTGCGGAGTTTGCACGTTTGATAAAACTGACAAGACCAATCACACTCAATTCGTATATGGACAACTGGGGTCAAATGTTATATTTTTCTAGAGTTCCATTTTATTATTTCACTGACGTTTTTATCGCGTCGTTTTCATACAGGTAACCACTCTTCAACCTCTTATTTCCGCGAAACCGGACCAAGGGATAGTTCGCCCCCAGTCGTTTCTCTCTTTCACAATGTGATAAGTAAACGAAAGATAGATAACAATCCAGTGCACCAGAGATAAAAGAGAAGGACGAGAATGCCAAGGCGCACCAGAGAGGAGAAAAAGAGTCTCTCCTCTGTCTTTCCTCTTTCCCGCCACCCCTTACGCCTGACCGGAACACTTAACAATCAACCGCCCCAGGAACAATCGTGTGTGGCACAGTTTCCTGTGGTTAGAGCTGCGGTTCACTATAAAGAAACAACACTAAGCACTTCTATACGTAGCAGAAGTACAATCAGCTCTAGCTGTTTTGTTTGTATAGTTCACAACATCTGGATAGTTCGGCAATGCAGAGACTCTAGGTAATCCGGCGATCTGCCCAGCAACAATGCAGGGAATAGCACAAAGAGACAGCAATGCATAAAATATGCTCGACATGCTTCCGCTGTTCTTAGAATAGCACAAAAATGTGTACTGTGGGATGCAGAAATTGGGGTTTTCTGCGGGGTAATGCGGAACGCCTATCTGGGTCTGCTGATGAGCAGAGCACTGCTGTTACAGAGGAGATACTTCTGCTGGATGCATGAGTTGCACCCTTGACTGGCATTTTTCTCTATTACTCAATACACCAGACATCGATCGATTTAAGCATGATTGTCGCCATTTGCGCTGAGCACTGAGTACAATAAAACAGCAAGTTCGGTTGGAGTGTGACATAACAAGGCTATCGTGAACAACGTTCATTACAATTTGTAAATCCGCCCATAACCGAATAGGTCAGAAAGAATTGAGTGTTCTATTGTTGGATGTGTGCAGGAAAATGCAGACGCAACGCAAAAGCAAACTTCCCTGAAACCATCGCCGGCTGCCGGTCGAAACGGTGGCATAATCTGTCAATGGCCGATACAATCCATCCAGAAATAGAAACACATTAAGCCAAGCTAAGCAAAGCCCTCTCAGTAAGAAACACATAATTTACTTACCGAGCAGTCAAGCTTTTACCATTCTCTATCTGGAGAGTTGCTGCATTCCACGATTGAGAAGTGACTTATAAGTGCTTGATTACGTAGTTGAAATCGTTGACCTTTTGTTGGTTTATATTGACACCAGTTATTCATTCGTCCATTCATTTGTTTATTAATTTAATTAATAATATTGATAATATTTCGGCTTTAGGAGCACCTTAACAGAGTCTCAGTGCTCTTACAATTATGCAGGCAAAAGAATCTAACTAATACTATTACTAATTACAATGAAAAATATAAGCTAAATCTGTACTAATTTACAATTTTTATTCAAGGCTAGAAACTAACATAACAATAATAATCATTAATTCTCTAGCGGCTACAGATGCAGAGTTCTTGATCGCACTAGGCAGTTTATTCCATAATGTAGGAGCTGCAACTGCAAAGGCTCTTTCTCCGTACAGTTTTGTTCTATATTTGGGGACTACATGTAGATTAGAGATTTTAGAGCGTAAACAGCGGGATGGCTTATAGACAGTGAGCAGTTCCGATAGATATGTGGGAGGCCAGACCATGAAGCGCCTTGTAAGAGGGGGGAGGGAGAGGAGGGTAAATCTCCCTCCTCCCTACTTTTTGGGGCAATTTCTCCCTCCTCCCTAAACTTTCCCCTCCCAGCATTAATAAGCCGAGAAATTCACTTGCTTCGCCCACGTTTGATAATTTTTTTGCATCATTAAACATTGTAACGCACAACTCTGTTACTGAGTCGATATCCAGATCAGAGACTTGTAATATTAGAGGAATCCAAGCAATGCCCTAAAAAATCCCTAGAATGTTTCGGCCATTCAAGAAACCAATGTTTAAAAGAACCTAAGAGAAAAAGTTTTTCCTCGGAGAAACGGCGTCCAAGTGGCCACATGAAAAGTGGAGAGCTCATAAGCTAGAAAATAGCCCTTTTTTACTCACTGAAAGTAGTCATAAAGTCTAGCCGGTGTTTTTACAATTCTGTTGGAGCACGAGCATCCAGGTAAATTGCAACGAGCTTTTTTTTTCTACAATATTAGGCCCCAGATTATGAAGGATTTCGAACAGTTCGCGAGACGTATGCGCCTACAGTATATATTTCACGGGGAAAATAGCGATCCTTACCCTTTCCAACTCAAATCGGACTGGATGCCACCTATCCAGCCATCAGTGACGCTAATCGTTATTTAGAACATGGAGGTTAAAATCAGCTTTGCGAATACTCAAGTGCTCAGAACAAAAGATAATCTGCCACACAGAGAGCGACGAGCGCTAAAAGATTTAACATGCAACAAAAACATCGTACTCAAAAAAGCAAGTTAATTGAGGGAACCGCAACCGTCATAATGAACAGACAAGACAAAATTAAGGAGGGTCAGAGTCTACTTGACGACAGAAATAACTACCGCCTCTAGTTGAGCCAATGATAGAATCCACATCCCCAAAAGTTCAACATGTACAGCTAGTATTAAAAATCCCTCAGCCAAGAGGGACATATTGATTCAATGACGGAAAAGTGGCTTTCCCTCACACCTAATCCGCCGAGAACTCCAGTTTTTTACACACTTAGAAAGATTCACGAACCGACTCTAGTCGGTAGACCTGTCATATCAGGGTGTGAGGGCCTAACAAAACGCACTCCATCATTTGTTGATAGACTCCGGCGTTCGGCCTATAGCGCAATCGCAAGACTCGTATGTCAAAGATACCGACAGACTTAACAAACTTTGTGGAAAAGACCAAAGTGCCTGCCGACGTTATCCTAGGCCGTGTTCTATTGGGATTAACCGTTTTTGGTTGGTTTGATCGGTTGAGTTTTTTCGTGTTCTATTAGGAGAGAACCATTTCTGGTTGGTTTGGTTGATCAACCTTTTCAATCAGCTCAGAGTTCGGTTGAAACAGTTGAAAACGATGGGTAGTATCTGACATGTTAGCAAGCATCAGTATTCAAGCTTGGTATCATTGTTTTTGTGCGTAAACTGCTCAAGTGTGCATGTCGACACGGTAAAATTGTCAACAAACATAAATGGTGCTCTTTTTTAACGACGATTTTCAGTACCTAATTGATATGGGAGAGGTTTGTCGCTTGATGCAGTCACAGACTGACCAAAACATGCAGTGAAAACATGTTGCTAAATACCGCATTCTAGTTCATCAACCGATTCACAATGTGGCAGAACCAATTCTTCTAAATAGTTCTCGCTACAACTGAAGCAGTAAGTCGGCCTTTCGCCATCTTTCCAACCTTGGCAGAAGAAGTTGAGGAAGTCTGGAAATGACTATACCCAGTCGCAACCGCGTGTCAACCAGAAACGGTTGAACAAGTCTTATATTCGAGAACCTTAATGGTTTCAACCGAATCCGGTTTTGGTTGAAACGGTTGATCCCAATAGAACACGACCCTAGTCTCAACGGACGTCACTAGCCTCTACACAAACATACCACAAGAGGAGGGGATAAACACGGTATGCCAAGCATACCAAGATTTTTACGATAACAAGCACCCCATTCCAGTGGGATACCTCAGAGAAATGCTTAGTCTTATTCGTAACGAAAACTCTTTCCAATTCAATGGAAAAGATTACTTACAAACCCATGGTACTGCTACGGGGACGAAAATGGCCGTAGCTTTTTATGGCCAACATTGAGAAAGAGATCCGTAGACAGAGTACCTATAAACCGCTATTGTGAAAAAGATTCGTCGATGACGTGTTTTCATTGTGGAACATAACAAAAGATAAAGTGGATACTTTATTGAGCAGGAAAATAAGTTTCATCCCACTATCAAAATTACGGCTGAAATCTCAGAAAGAAATCACATTCCTTGACACGAACGTGTACAAAGGGCCGAGGTTTTATAATGGATCATCGCTAGACGTGCCAACGCAATACATAACAAGCCTACGGAGACTTTTCATGTTGTATCAAAGGGGAAGCACAGGCTTCTTAGAACTAACCCCCCTAAGACTACGTTTGAGGCGAACATAAAGGACTTTTTGTTTCACTTGATATCTAAAAGATATCCATTTAGCCTGGTTAAAAAACATCTTGGCGAAGTTCAATTCAGTGACAGGCACTCTGCTCTAACGCAGAAAAATCAAACCGCACGGAAGAAAATATTGTCGTTTGTAACGCAATACTGCCCAGCACTACTTGGTCTCAAAGACATACTATGAGAGAAATGGCACCTTATAGAAAACCACCTAAGGTTAAAAGAATTTTTCAAGGAGCCTCCTCTCTTATCGTACAGAAGAGGGAAATCTGTCAAAGACATTCTTGTTAGAGCTAAGCTATAAAGGCCTAGAAAATACCACAAACGAGCTGTACAGGGGTCGTGTTGGTCCGTCAACACCTCTTAAAACGGTCACGTCCTACCAAGGGAGTCCCAAGGGACCCAAGGGGATCGTCGTCGACGTCAAGTTCCCCGTCCCCCACCCCTTGCCATCATGCAAGTTAAAAAAAAGTCCCATAAAATCACCCACTCATCCCGTCTCTCCCTACTCCCAACATTTCATTTTCTCCCTCCTCCCTACAATTGCTGGCCTTTTTTCCCTCCTCCCTATTCCGTTCCTCCCCCCTCTTGTAAGTGATGAGAAGAATCTTAAAGGTTATTCGCTTCCTCACAGTTAACCAGTGAAGGTTATTAAAACTGGAGAAATGTGATCGAATTTCTTGACCCTTGCTACAAGTCGCGCCGCTGAATTTTGAATTTGCTGTAACTTTGATTCTTGGCATGCTGGCAGTCCATAGATCAGACTATTGCAACTGCCCCAGCATCATTATACAACTTCTCCTTACGGCTCTCCATACATTTTTGTTAGTACTTGAGATGGGAGATCAAAATAATTCATCATTGATAGTCTGTTATTTAATTCTCGCCGATGTGTATGTGCTATAATACACTGAATTGATGAGGAGAATGTTGATGCTGTTTCCATTTATTTATTTGAAAAGGCTTCTTTTCGATTCTATTTTCTAGTTAATGAGGAAGGTCACTCCAGAAAGTGTATATTTTTTGTACTCACCAATAAAAAAAACACAATGAGTTGAGTTACTGACCGTTGTTTGAGCCTCCATAGTGCATCCGATCCCAATGAAATTCCTCTCCAAAGAAGCAAAAAATTCGTCATCTGGCGCCGCCATTTTGGATAGCGCTTAGGACCCTGGCCGCGTATTCTTGACGTCATTTCGTCGAATTTGAAATTGGCGCGAAGCTCAAACGCAGCTGGCCAACAGCCCTTTTCACGGTTAACTTTTCTCATTTGCATTACAATGTATTTGAACGTGAATGTGAGGCAATTTAGGGCAGAAACTGCAAAATTGCCCGAAATTGCCTCTCACTCACGTTCAAATACATTGTAATGCAAATGAGCAAAGGTAACTGTGAAAAGGGCTATTTCAAGTGCACAGCTTTTCGGCTGCTCTCATTTCTTTTTCGCGGTGCCGAAAAAAAGTAAAAAAGTACGTTCGCGCCCAAATCTTCCCACGTTCAGATTTTATTCCAAACTTTTGCTGTCATTAGATAATGAACAGCTCACGCCAGAAAAGCAAAAAAAAAAAAAAAATTGGGGGGTTCATCGTGTTCGTTTCGCAAATAAAGCGTGTTGCAAATCCGGTTGTGTTTTTAGAAGTTTTGGTTATGGAAGGCGAAATCGGCTTTCTTGCACAAAATAACACAGGAAACTTTTCAAAATTCCCAAACTGGGTTAAAAGTGGGAAATTAGTGGGTATCATTTGGGATTTCAATGGATTTTCCCAAATTGGGAAAGTTCTACCAAAACCAATGTTGGGTTCTTTAAAACCCATTATAACCCCATGAACGGGACTAAGTTGACCCAGTATAAACACAAGGATGGGATTATATTGATCCAGTAAAACCCCATAAATGGGATTTAATTGATCCAGTATAAACACAAGGATGGGGTTCTATTGATCCAGTAAAACCCCATGAACGGGATTAAGTTGACCCAGTATAAACTCAAGGATGGGATTATATTGATCCAGTAAAACCCCATGAACGGGATTAAGTTGACCCAGTATAAACTCAAGGATGGGGTTCTATTGATCCAGTAAAACCCCATGAACGGGATTAAGTTGACCCAGTATAAACTCAAGGATGGGATTATATTGATCCAGTAAACCCCATGAATGGGATTAAGTTGACCCAGTAAAACCCCATGAATGGGATTAAGTTGAACCAGTATAAACACAAGGATAGGATTATATTTACCCAATAAAAATCCATGAATGGGATTAAGTTGACCCAGTATAAACCAAGGATAGGATTATACTGACCCAGTAAAACCCCATGAATGGGATTAAGTTGATCTAATACAAACCCATGAAAGCAATTTCGTTTCCTTTGACTCTTCTAAATGAGCTCCATCATTTCAAAGCTCATCCTGGGATAAAGTTGAAACAACTTAAACATAAAGAAACCTTTTAGTTTAATTCCAGAAAAATGTATACATGAAAAGTACGACAGTACCGGTACGCATGAAAAATATTTAACATCAAGATAACAAAGCTAACACACACATGGTTTACAGAAGGCGTGATAAAAGTAGCCAGAATTTGCTAGTCAAAAGAAATGTCAAAACTCCAATTTTTTTTATGAATAAACATCTACACCTTTGTTAAGGGATTTGCTCCCTTTCCTTCAGAGCAAGTTGTTTTCTCGGTTTCGTTATTACCCTGGTGAAAAACCTCACAGGATCTTCAAGGATCTTTAAGGATTGTCAAAGACCTGCCAAAGATCCTTAAAGACAAGGATCTTTAAAGGATCCTTAAAGGATCTTTGAAAGATCTTCAAAGATCTTTATATGCAAAATCATTTGTTAAGATCCTCAAGGATTTGACCAAGATCTTCCAAGGATCCTACAAAGATCCTAATAAAGATCCTAGCAAGGATCTTTGCAAGGATCCTTCAAAATCCTCAAGGACTAAACAAGGATCTTTCAAAGATCTTAAAAGGATCCTTTCAAGGATCTTTTAAAGATCTTAGCCAGGATCCTCAAGGATTTGGTCAGGATCTTTTTAGGATCCTTGTCAAGATCTTCACAAGATCTTTGCAAGGATCCTTCAAGATCCTCAAGGACTAAACAAGGATCTTTCAAAGATCTTTAAAGGATCCTTTCAAGGATCTTGTTAAGATCTTTGCCAGGATCCTCAAGGAATTGGTCAGGATCTTACAAGGATCCTTGTCAAGATCTTTGCAAGATCTGTGCAAGGATCCTTCAAGATCCTGAAGGATTTATTGAGGATCTTTCAAAGATCTTAAAAAGATCCATTTAAGGATCTTGTTAAGATCCTTGCTAGGATCCTTAAGGATTTGGTCAGGATCTCCCAAGGATCCTTGTCAAGATCTTTACAAGATTTATGCAAGGTTCCTTCAAGATCCTCAAGGATTTAATGAAGTTCCTTCGAAGACCTAAAAAGATGCATTTAAGGTGATAGAAGGAATGTTTAAACTTTCATAAAACTTGGTCCAATTGGTAACTATGTTTTTAACATTTCAAAAATGCAATAAAAAATAGGGGTCACTGTGCTTGATTTTGCACAATGTGGATGGCCATTAATAGCAACTATACGACCTGCAAGGTTTCCTGAGAAACCCTAATAATCAGAAATGAGAACTATCATTTCTTTAAAACATCATCACTTGCATTGAAATAGTGGAGCAGTTCAACAAAATAGACAGTTTATCTTGCATTGCATACTATTTTAGTTGAACAGGAATTAAGGATATGAAATCAAATGAATTAAAGAATTTGCTGCATACGTATATACCCTGCTGCACCTGAAGACATGTTCTTTTCTGCATTTAAATAGAAATATCTCAAAGCAGAATTTTTAACTTTTCTTAAAATCGTAATATATAGTACCCTATGGTATGCCATTTGAATTTATGTATTAAAAAATGGGGGTCACCGTGCTCATTTAGGAAAAAAAGCCCATTTATTTCTCTGAACAACCCAGTTTTCATAGAAAACCTACAAGTTCCGAGCACGAGACCGCTCGTGCCTGCACTAATCACGCAAAAAATAATGCGCAGAAAGGATGCACAATCCAATTGAATGGAATCACCTTAAGGATCTTATAAAGATCTTAGAAAGGATTCGTAAGGATTTGATCTGCATATCTTGCAGGGAATCTGTAATTTTATGCCAATAATTATTGATGTCTTTACAAGATCTTTGCAAGGATCCTGCAAGATCCTCAAGGATTTCGAAGATCTTGAAAATATTCTGTTAAAGTTTTTCCTTTGATCTGGGGATCATACGAGGTTCCTTCACAAGATCTTACAACATCCTTTAAACATTTTACACAGTTGACAGAATCTTCAAAGATTTGATGAGGATCCTTACAAACATAATTGCAAGGATTTTCCTAAGATCTTTGCTGGGTTCTTTCAATATCCTCTTTGAAAGGACTAAAATAATGAGGATCTTGCAAGGTGGTGACTATTATTCTAATGTCTGATCTGCTGTGTGATCAAAAAACAAAGCTGCTATCACTACAAAGTACATGTATCCAACACAATTTTCAGACTTTCAGATAATTTCTGCTTGGAATGTTATGCTTAGTCTGTGCAAGAATTAACCATAAACAGAAAACTTCATTTGTCAAAAAATAATAAGTTTTACTTTACCTTGTTAATTTACATGATCATATTTGAATTGTTCAGCATTAGTTGCTTATATTTTGTCTTAATATTCAGGCAGTCAGTCTCAGCAATTTAACAATGAAAATCCTTAGTTTTTGAACTTCCGCAGGGGTAAATTTGTTCTAAGTCTCCATAGGTCCCAAAAAACGATCCAGGAGTGACTTCTTAACAGAATGCAATCCTTTAAGTGAGCAAGAAAAACGGAGCCAGGAGTAGCCGCCATTTTGGAATCTCGGAGAGACTGGTAATGAATGTGCCGCTTTTGGTCAGCAGCCTTATCATTGCGGGCTCAGAGAAAACGGTTGAATTCATCAATTTCGAGTTCATTTCAAATGGTCAACACATGTTTCCTTGGATTTCCTATTATTTCAAGCTTGAATGATGCCTCAAGGCAGCAAAATTTGGATATCTACTCTTAAGCAGGAGGTTAGTTCAAAAGAAAATGATTTGTAATGAAAGACTGGCTTCAAAATTAACGATTCTAAGAAGATCATGTTCTTTCCTGTCTTCTTCAATCTGCTTCCATTCGAACCTATATAAGCTTAATTATAAGCTATAAACTTATATATTTTCGTGTAACTAGTTACACTTGAGGCAGGCTGAATTGCAAGTTTATTTAACTAAAGAAGCAGTCATGGCATAATTGTGTAGTTTATAGAAAAGTTAAAATGAAACATCCAATACAATGTTCTCCAGTGCTTTTCCACTGTAGAGTGTTTCCATCACTGTAGTTAAAAGGGCATGCAATAGCACAAGACAACTGATCTGTCTTGAGTTTACAATGTCTTGATTTGAAATCAGTAATAGAGATCATCTTCTAGAGAATTGAAAGAATGGAACTGTTAACTGAATACAAAATAATTCAGAAATGATTTAACCACACAATGACTAATTTGTTCTGTTTTGCTCTACTAGGAATACATTCAATTCATTATCAGCTGCTGTTAGAACAGATGTAACACTTATGGCCAGAGCACTGCAGTGTCAAGTCAGGAGTAGCCTGCTCTGTGCTCAGTATTAAAGCTAAGTCACTTTTAATGAACAAAGCGGTCATTTTTACTGATTTCCCTTTCTGTGAATCATATCTACTCAACCTACCAGGACACAATGCAATTGTAAATGTATTGTAAGTTATCTCTATAAATCCACTCTAAATGAACACAGCAAAATATTTTGAGAAAAAGACAATCAAGACAATGTCATCTAATTCACTTTGTATACTGGTGAAGCTTTATGTAAAAGAAGTTCTAGGTGTAGCAATTCAGAATAATAATATTATTAATAGTACTTTTCCCAATGTTGAATTAAATTTTATATATTCAGTGATGTGAAATTCAGAGGACAATACATAGGTCTTGTACATAGGTCCAAAAAATATGGTATTTAATATGTCATAATTTTATAAAAACTCTTGTGAACTTCATGGAGATGTTATTTTAATCACAGCTGCACTGTGTCAGTACATGATGTAGTCTCTAGGCCAGTTTCCAGAGTGCTGAAACTGTGGTAAATTAATGCTCTAAATATATTCACAAGAAAGTGTTTTAAGGTTTCATAATACAGGCCTTAAGTTACAGGCCTGTTGAATTTGGTGGCCTAAAAGAAAACTTGTGAAGAATCCTTACAATTTTTGCAATAAATACTTAATCAACTTTACGTTTGTTTGTTGTTTGATGTACATTAGATCCTAATGTTTGCTATTCTCAGTAATTCCTAGGAACTCAATTTTTTCTCAAATTTTATCAAATTCTAGATCAGTTTGCTAGACATTTCTTCCACACTAATCTAAGACCATGTGAAGCTTGGAATTCCTAGGAATTCCTAGCTTTATTTTGTAAGAGCTTGGAACATCCTTAATGGTCCTCAAAGATTGTTGTGAATCTTGAAAGAACCAAAAAGAACTTTGGGAGATTTTTGAAGATCTTTTTGAATCTTGCAAGAACTTGATGACCTTTTGAAGATCCTTGAAGATCCTGGCAAGAATTGTGGAGGAAATTGGAAGATATTGGGAAGAATTTTGAAGATCAAAAAAGATATTGGCAAGAATTTTGAAGATCCTTAAAGATCTTGGTAAGAACATTGAATATCTTGACAAGAATTTTGAAGATCTTGACAAGAATTTTGAAGATCTTGACAAGAATTTTGAAGATCCTTAAAAATCTTGGGAAGAACAGCAAAGATCTTGACAAGAATTTTGAAGATCCTTAAAGATCTTGGCAAGAACATTGAAGATCTTGATTAAGATCTTGACAAGAACTTTGAAGATCTTGGCAAGAACTTTGAAGATCTTGAGAGGAATTTTGACGATCCTTAAAGATCTTGGCAAGAATGTTGAAGATTCTTGAAGATCTTTGCAAGAACTTTGAATATCCTTGTAGATCTTGGCAAGAATTTTGAAGATCTTTGTAGATCCTTGAAGATCTTGGCAAGAAATTGAAAGATCTTTGTAGATCCTTGAGGATCTTGGCAAGAAAATAAAAGATCCTTGAAGATCTTGGTAAGAACCTTGAAGATCCTTGAAGATCTTGGCAAGAATTTTGAAGATCCTTGAAGATCCTTGAAGATTTTATAAAGATCTTTGTCAAGATCCTCAGAAGGATCCTCAAAGGTCCTCATGGAGATCTTTAAGGATCCTTGAAGATCCTTCAAAGATTTTCACCAGGGTAAAACATGTTGTAGTTGAGTAACTTTCTACAAAAAAACAGCTTCCCTGTATACATAAAAAAAAGGACATCAACTTAACAACTATGAAAATACATATATAATGTATATAAATCGTCTACAGAAGACATGCTATACTTCAATTTCTTTATGAACATCTACATCATCTTTGCTGAGGGGGTTTGTTTTCCCCTCTTTGAGAGAGACATAGTTGTTTTTTATGAGTTTCTTTATTAAAACCTGTTGTAGCTGAGTTGGTGTCAGATTTGTTAAATTACTTTGTTTAACAGAAAACTTTGACCTCAGGATGTTAACAGTTTGTTCTCTTGATAGTATTCTTCCAAAAACAGCTTTAATAACCAGATTTGATGAGGTTGCTGTTGTAGGAACTGTTATGTCTTTTGGTGGTGACTTATTGCCTTCACTAGAAATCCCAGTTTCATGATGATCATCACTACTGTCAACTGATAGGGTGGACAATGATTCACCACTGTCTGAATTTGAAGCAGCATCCTTAAAACAAGATACAAAAATGGAACTACATGTAAGTTGTTGATACAACTACTTTAGGATATTAACACCCATTAATCAAGAGCAGAAACCAGAGTAATACATAACTAAAGGTAATAACAGTTCATGGTATTACATAGCTGTACTTCTTGGCCCCAGGTGTTACATCATTGTAAATCGTGCTGGACTGTACAGGTATGTTCTTTTGAATACATTTCCAGGCAGGTTAACAGGATCTTATCAATGACTGTGGATCAAATTTTAAGCACTGGAAACAGCATTAAGGGAAGGTATCTGTCAACTGCATGCATGGTGGGCAACCTCAATATAAGCCAGCATACAGAAAAACTGTTAACAAGAGTGATGATAGGTGGATTAAGACAAAAACTAACCTGTTCTGTGGACATACAAGGTAAAACAGGATCGGTTAGACTGGCTCTAAACCTTTTACCCAGAGGTTCTGAGGGTGACTTCCTTTTTACAGGCTATGAAACAAACATAAATCAAAATTAATGCTCAGCCATATATGTCACAAATACAGAAATCTCTACTTTGAATGCTTGAATGCTGATTTTCACTACCAATAAAGGGGCAAGCACAGGCCAGAAAGTTTACTTTCCTCATTGTACATCAGTTCCTTGTGATGACAACACAAGAATAAAGAATGCATTTATTTTCCTATAAATGTTTATACTTGTATCACTAATCTGTCTGGAGAAAATAGTAACTAGTATGAAAAATGGTAATCCTCAAGGACACCTTTCATTGAGTCTGTTTTTCTACTAATTAATTTGATCGTGAAGAATAAGTTACCTTAAAGTTTGAACTGTCCCCTAGGACTGTAGGCTCAGCGTCCACTGAACTGTCCTCTCGCAACACTTGTCCATCCTTAATATTTGCAGCAAGAAATGAGAAAGTGAAACAGTTATACAATGTATGCCACAACATGTAGTGTGTTTGATAATTTACCTAATTGTTTTGGGAGTGAGGGGTGGGGTAGCCATAAAGAACAAATTTTCTCCTACACTACATTTTGCATAAGTAAACCTTAGAAATAAAAACTAAGGAAGCAGACCTTACCTTTTTTCCATTGTTCTTTTTCTGGTAACGTCTTTGTTCACTAAAATAGTCTTGGATGTGCTGGGCGATGCCTTCAGCAGTAAAACCAATTTCTGGGATGCTGCACTCTGGTTCAATTTGAGACACAAACTTCTTTAATTCTGCTTTCATTATTGGCGTATTAAACTTTGGATATCTTCCCTGCCAGTAATCAGTCGCAAGTGTACCAACCTTCTTGCGCCTGTTTAAGAAGATATTTTTATATCATTAAAATCGGTCCACACACAAGGTACATAAATGCCATTTTTCCAAGGTGTCAATACAGACCCAGTGTTCATGCACAATATACAAATGGAAAGGTCTTAAAGAACCAATTCAAAATATTAAAATAAACAAAAGGCTAGAGCTCTCATATACATGGCATTAAAACACCGAAATAAAAAAAGTTGAGAAATTTCCTAATCCACACCATACAGAAGGTACACCTGAAATTGTGGCTTATTTTGAGCTCTCAATACATGAAATGTCTTAGACAAATAATTTTGACAAAATATTTAAAAAAATATTGTGAGCATGGTCCAATGTATCACATACTTATATTGTCAGGGCAATAAAATGTTATGTTTGAAATGAACACATGTTGTCAAGACCATTTTGAAAATGACCAGACACTGAATTCTATGATGAGGGACCCAGGGTCCTAGGCTGCCAAGGGTTAAAGAGCAAACAAAACCTGCCTCCATAGAATGCAACGTCCCAGCCAAACCGAAACGAGATGTAAAATAACACCCTGTCCTTCCCATTGCTACAAAGCAATTCAACCCAGGGTTTACTTTAACAAGGACATAAAGAAATGCATTGAAAGGCCAAGTGCAAGCTGACTATCACAGTCTATTAAAAATGACCTACTTTGCCAAATAAAGTCTCTTCATTTCTGCATCAAATCCCGACATTTCACCCATGGTTGGCTTTGAACGCGAAGTTGTAGTTGGAGACGGCGACTTCACCAAATCAGAAGGGACAAGTTTTAAGAATTCATCTTTGAACCTGACTGTAGCTCCATACTTGAGGCCCACTGGTGTTTAAAAATCCCTGCATCAGCATCTCTCTTCATCAAGTCAGCAATAACACGATAACTTGTTATTTCCTCATCTGGGAAGGAAAGTAAATAGCTTATAGCTTTTCAAACTAAGCTATGAAAATGAAAACAAACACTAAAAAGGGAAGCAAATCTACTTTGTCACAGGTTTTTTTCAAATATTCATAAGTTTACTTTCATCGCGCGGGAACTGCCCTCACAAGCCAAATTCAGCTGAACTTACATCTCAAAAGCTATCGATAACACAACAAAAAATTCCGTTGAAAATTCTTTCACGAAGAAAATCCAAATCCAAAAAATGTAATTTAGCTAACTGTAATGTTTTGGGCCGGCTTGAATTGAGACTATTATTTGTCGGACACTGGATTCCCGAAAGTAAACATGTGGCGCGAAACTATTCACCTCTTCTTGTCAAACTTCAAACCCTTCATGTATTTCCCCCTCAAGTATGCATCCTCATCTGCATTTCTTGGCAATTCAAGCCGTACATTTTATTTTTAACATGGAGAGGACTGGAGATTTAAAGTGTGAAAGACAAGACAAGAGATTATGGCTGCATAAACCAAAAGCTTACTATCTTACCTTCGAAGAGTCTCGAGATTTCTTTACCGAACAGTGAAGAAATGCGTTCCAGTATCACGTTCTTTTCCCCGTTTTCATCGCTCGCTTTTCCGTTATCGCCTGACATCCTTGATGGTTTAAGAAGTGAAACAGAAATATCAAAAAGACAAAAATACAAACTCAATCCCAACCAACTATTTCCTCTGCCAGTTACGACGAGAAAGGGATAAATTTTGGTTTGCTGTCCTATTTGTTTCCCGCCTTTTTGATAATACAGAATGCCCTATTGGTAGATATCGATGACTACGTCATCATACAAAATATACTGGCTTTTCTGATTGGTTAACTGTTTGGCGTGAGGAGAACGGGTCGGGGTCGAATGCTTAGTAACCGTGTCTGCAACGAAAAATGGCGGACTCGTCGGGTATGAAAACGTGGTCGAGAGAAGAGATATCTTCTTGTGGTTGCAGTGCAAGGACCTACAGGCATGTTCACTGCCCTTGTTTTCGGTGTCGTGGAAGTGCGACCGATAGAACTACCGAGTTACGGCACTGGCGAGACAACTGCCTGCTCGCTACTGCGGTTGGAAGTGACAGCACTTCAGGCAGCTTGGCAGATATTGATAGTGATCATGAATCACTTGCAAGCCCTAGCTCATCAGCCAGTCCTTCGAATCCGGAAACTGCTGAAGTCGGTAACACTCTTAGCGAAGGATCAGATGCAAACAATGCTAATCCCCTCGACCTCTGGCCAGAATTTGAATCTGTTGAACCCGTGGAACGTCAAGGTACGGAACCAGCTCCCAACCCCCTCAAAAAAGTGATTCTAACAGCAGTTCTTGACGCTCTGAAAATTATGGATGAAAGTGGGTCGTCAGTTAAAACCTTTGATGATATTTTGAGCTATGGAAAAACAATGCTGTACACTTTAATTGATGGCAATGTTGACCTTGATGTTTTGAGTACAATGTGGCCAAAGAATTGGAATGATGTTCAACTTTTATTGAAGGAAGAAGGTTTTGAAGATGCCCAGGAATATTTCATATGTTTTTGCCGTACCGAAAAGGTAATTAAAAGAAATAATAAAACACGTACCAAATTTGTTTACAGTGGAAATTACAGCGTCATGGATAACAAGGATGCTTGTTGTACTCACTGTGGAAATAAAGGCTATATCAAATATTACTATTTGGGACTGGAGAGTAAGATTAAAAACTGGTTCAAAACTGAAACAATGTGCCAGAAAATGCTTTCTCATTGGAACGAAAAAGAACACTGGCTTGGTAGAGAGGAAAGTTGGCCACTAAAGCAAGAGTTTTGGGATGGTCAACGGTGGATAGATCTTCAGTGGTTTTGGGACCCCAGCAAGGTTTGGCCACTTCCAACTCTCTGTATTTACTGCAGTGCTGTCATTTCTGTGGATCATTTGACTGCTTCCCCTGAGGGAATTGATAATTTGAAGATTGTGACATGTCCTGGGTGTTTTGAGACTTTCCACCATGATATTGAAATGGCAAGAGGTTCCCCATTGAACTTGGCCCTCATAGGCCACTGGGACGGGTGGCAACCTTTTGGAACAAGTTTCAGAGGATGTGGTTCCTTTGAGGTTTCCATTGCTAACATGAGAAAGAGTGATCGCTGTCATGTTGAAGAAGTGTACGTTGTTGGCTTTGTCCCTTGTTCTGAACTCCCTAAGGATTTACCAGAATATTTAGATCCTTTTCTCAAACCACTAACGGATGATCTTTCTAAAGGATTTATTTCTGGTTATAAAGTTCCTTATCCTCTGCAGTTTACAAGCGATGAATTCAACTCTTCTGAAACAGAAATTATCCGGTTGTTGCTTTTATGTTGGACAGGCGACCACCCAGGGCAGTGTGAAGTCGGCAAGTTTCTCAATCAAGGAAAATGTGGATGTAGAAGAGAGAAACTACTGGGACAACAACTGCAAAATTCGTCTAACAATCATTACTATTATGGCAGCAACAGATACTATGTTCGCTACCCATGGGAAAAAAGGCAAATCGAACATGAGTTGGAAAACCTGTATGACATTGAGAATGAGACAAGAACAAGTGTAAGAAAAGCAATGTCATCAGAACTTGGTTTCACTGGAATATCACTGCTTCACAAGGTTTTGTATCCTCTATATCAATTTGATGTTACACGACATATGGTTTATGATGTTTATCATACAATTCCTCTAAATGTTGTGAAAAACCAACTCACAAGACTACTGGAACTTGAAGTGGTTGACACAGAATACCTTGACAAACAAATAAAAGATTTTCCTTGGAGCAAAGAGTTAAGGGATGGAAGACTTCCAAGACCAGTTGGCAAGGAGTGTAAAGGGATTGGTCACTGGAAAGCAGAGGGGCTTCAAAAATTTTCTTTTCCCATGACTCCTTCTATATTTGAAGACAAATTTCAGGATGATGAAGAGTTTCAAATTCAAACCCTAGTGTCGCGACTGACAGAATTGCACTTTTACAGTGGCAGGCTGGGCTGGACTGATGAAATGATAAATGTTCATTTGAAGTTGGCACGGAGACTCAACATACTTGTTGAAGAATTGCAAGGACTGCATATGTGCACCATTTCTTTGCATAATTTGTTGCATGTTCATGAAGACATTATTAATTTTTCTGCTTGTGACAATTATTGGTGTGCAGTGTTTGAAAGGGCTGTCAAACATTATGTTAAAAAGTCACATAACTGCAAAGGGATTGAACGAACCTTAGTTTGCAAGTTCAGAGGCACGGAGAGAGTTTCTGAAATCCCTTGGAGGTACAGAAGTGGCAACTGAGCTTGGCAAGCATGATGTTATACAGGTGAGCTGGTTTTAAGTAAATGTGTATTGCATCTAATTTACCTGGCTGTTGTGGATAAAAAAGATATGGTATAGCACATGTAAAATAAATAATATGTCTTAGCATTTTGGCTGTGCTTTTTTGCTGCACCTTTCAATAACATGTTAACTGTGAAGTTCATACAAAACACAACTTACAAAAATTATTTTACTGTGTTTTTGATGGCCTTCAATCATTATTATGATTACAACCAACAGACCATGTAAGAAACAAAGAATATGGATTGAAATTGACCAATCATAATTCACGGTCATGACTTTTGAACGTATTGAAGTTTAGTTTCTCTAAAAAGTAGCTAAGATGATTGAGAGAGGTGTAGCAGAGTTCATATTATTCAAAGACGCAGGAATAGGTCTAAATGTAATTTTAAAGTTATTGCAGACAGGGAACTTGTCTTCAAAAAATAGGAACAACAAAAAGTTATTCACATACAATAGTACTGCTCAAAAATATCTGTTTTATAGGGACATGGTGAGACCCATTTTAACTGATCATATTGATTTCTGCAATTCAATGCTGTGGGATGAAAATCGTATTTGCCAGCTTTAGCAGGTATTTATTTAATATTTGTTCTTCCCCAGGGTGTTGTAAATTCAGTTGAGACCGGGAAGAAGATTGCCTGTCAAGACTCAGGACCAAGACAAGCTTTCCTGATTGGCTCGGCAACAAATGTCAGACCTCTACAAAGGGATGATCAGGTGAAAATAGCGAGTACATTGTCTGTTCCAGTGGACCTGGTGTCATCGTCAGCTTTATTTTCAAAAAGATGTCTTTTAAATGATGTGGGATATGATGGTACAATGTGCTGTGGTGGTGACTACTTTTTAATTGCAAACAATGGTCAGGAGACTGTGGCTAAGATTGAAACAATGCTGTCAGTTAACTGTGGGAGTGACCTATGCAAAATAGTAGGAAAGGGCTACTTTTACTCCTACCACCAAGATGCAGTTGGGCAAATTTCTCGCAACTACTGGACTGGTTTCTCCAAGGTTGAAAAGAATCCAGCAAGAGGTGTCACTTTTTTTTTGGCAGAGAACATGCTGAGGAAAGTTCTGTTGTATGACTGTGGCAATGATTTGCTGACTGTTGTGGACTACATGCGTCCATGGAATCATTTCCTATGTGTGCCTGTTGTGCCTGTCTATCCTGAAAAGGGAGACATGCTGCTTATTCAGGGAGAAGGTCCAACTGATGTCTGGTATGGTCATGTACAGGATATTCATTATGTCAACAAGACAGTTGATGTGTACTTTTTCATTGAGAGTCACCGGCAATGTCAAAATGTGTTTGTCCGTGAGTCTCGTGGGAGAGGTGCAAGAAACACAGTGTCTTGGAGGTCTGTTATTGGACTTGCTGATGGCCAGTGGATTGGTCCTGGCATGTGGACACCGGATTCATGAAATAACATGTTGAAGGTCCTGCTGCTGTTACTGTGAAATGACTAATAAGTGCATATACACTGTAGTGTGGAAAAGGTGCGGTTAATCAGGTTATTCCGAACTTGAAAATCGTGAAATTTTACAAGCAAGTGAAATAATGTAAAGGGTGCATGTGTAGATGTCAACTAAGTGACATTTTTTAGACTTAACGTACAAAACTAGAATATACCAGTTTTGAGGCAAGGATTGGGAATCAGTAATTTGAGTTCATAAATTCATTTGCAATCTTATTTTTGAAATAATATGGTGTGGTGGTGAATATGGAAATATTTCCACATTTCCACAAGTTACATGTATTCTCAATTTGTTGGGGGAGGGGGGAGATTTTCCTTTTTATTTGCAGTTTTGGGAATAACTTGGGGAAACGATCCCATATTATTCACAATATTGGGAATAACTTGTGGAAGTTTTCCCATTTTGTTCACAATTTTGGGAATAACTTGGGGGATATTTCCCATTTTATTCTCCATATTGGGAATAATCTGGGTTAATGTTCCCATTTTATTCACAATATTGGGAATAACTTGGGGGAGATGATCCCATTTTGTTCACAATATTGGGAATAACTTGGGGAAATGATCCCATTTTATTCACAATATTGGGAATAACTTGGGGAAATGATCCCATTTTATTCCCAATGTTGGGAATAACTTGGGGAAATGTTCCCATCTTATTCACAATATTGGGAATAACTTGGGGAAATGTTC
The DNA here is from genome assembly GCA_964030785.1 of Siderastrea siderea. Taxonomy (NCBI): domain Eukaryota; kingdom Metazoa; phylum Cnidaria; class Anthozoa; order Scleractinia; family Rhizangiidae; genus Siderastrea; species Siderastrea siderea. The sequence continues at coordinate 32,959,392 of OZ034966.1, read as the reverse complement.
CCATTTTATTCACAATATTGGGAATAACTTGGGGAAATGATACCATTTTATTCACAATATTGGGAATAACTTGGGGAAATGTTCCCATTTTATTCACAATATTGGGAATAACTTGGGGAAATGTTCCCATTTTGTTCACAGTGTTGGGAATAACTTTGGGAAATTTTCCCATTTTGTTCACAATATTGGGAATAACTTGGGGAAATATTTACAGCATTTTCCCAACATTGGGAAATAAGAGAAAGCATGGCATCTTTCCCAGTAAAAACCCATTTGTAAGATACCGTGAAACAGCTACTTCCCAAAATTATCCCAAAAAAGGAATTTCTTGTCCCAGGTTTTACCCAATAATGGGAAAATTTCCCATTTTATTCCCAACTGGGAATCTTGAAAAGTTTCCTGTGTAAGTTGCGTGGAGGACTCTAGACCAATGCTTATTTATTCATTTCATCGCAAATAGGCCTATTTAGTACATTTTTCCTTGTAATATCGTTTCTTCCGGTAAAATTAGCCTTACCGAAGGATAATTGAAAGTCACATCACTGCATTCGTAGAAAAATTGGATTGTATTTGAGTAGAAATGGCAATAGAAAAAACTTCTCACGTTCAGAATTTTTTGTTTTTGGACAAAATGCAGAGAACCAGTAAAGGAAGTGATTTATCGAAAAAAAGAATGGTGTCACCGTGCATTTAAGAGAGTTAAGCACGTTTATAGGTACAAAAATGCCTACCACCACTGTATCTGTCTCAGCACGAGCGCTCGATGCATGACGTAGCATGACATTGCGACGTGAATTACGTGCGCAGTAAGGATGCGCACAAACATTGAGCACGGACGTCCTTAAGCAACCACGATGGCAACGCCAAGGAAAACGTCACTTTAAAAATGACTTTCAAATATTTCAAACTTTTTCACGATAGTTTCAACTCGTTCAATCTGTCTAAATGTATCGAAACAATCCGGGAGCTGACTCTGTAAGGACGGCGTTACAGTTCAGGTAGAAAAAAGAAAATTCACTGTCGTGTGTTCACGTTCTACATAAAACTTGAATTTGTTCATTTCACGTTGTTGTTCTGCAGAGGATTGCAAAGAAATGTACCAAAATCTGTATCGCGCGTGCAGAGTCATTGTTTTGCTAATTAAACCTTTTGTTTTGTGACGTTCTCATGAGTGATTTGGCTTTCACGAAAAACTGTAGCCTGCGTGCAGACGTCTCCTATTTCCTTCCACCCGAGGAAAAGGGACGTCTGCGAAACGGCGTCGCTAATCGTGTTCCAGTATCCTGCTGTTCGGGTTTTAAGTTTCGCATAAATTATGATAACACAGTTTTGTTTTCTGTGCCAGAATCGTTTCCCTCTGATCGCTCCATGAGGAGGAATCTGAATTTTTCTCACAGAAGCATTGCGAACGGCTTTCACAGGAGTTGACGTAACCAGCGAACTGAGATCGTTCGACGAACGATCTACCGACTCCTCCAAAAGAATTCGCTTCTCGGGAGAAGCCGAAGTTCCTACGCTGTCCTTTCCTAGTGTCTCGATCTTTTTTTTTTTACTGAAAGTCCTGCCTTGAAAGCTTTGGAACTATAATCGCTAAAAAGTTCGTCCTCGATTTTTCTCACGTTGGCGTAAAGACCTCTTCGCTTTCGCAACTTTCCCACGCACGATCTACAAATATATGGCGATGTTTCGTGTACGATGAACTGAAGAGAAAGGATTTCTTCCTGAACTTTAAATTCACTGCGACTTTTCACAAGGTTTCTGTCGTTGTTTTTCAGAATAGTCGAGAAACACAACACATAATCGGATATGTTTTTATCAATGGAAATCCCCGCTAAATGTAGATCGCATACATTATCTCGAGCATTTCCCGACGATAGCCAATCAGAGTTGTTTCTAACAGTGGCTATTGTCAAGCAACCAATAAAAGCACTTTCCACGAATTCCTGAAAAACAGCAGGATATTGGAACACGATTAGCGACGCCGTTTCGCAGACGTCCCTTTTCCGCGGGTGGAAGGAAATAGGAGACGTCTGCACGCAGGCTAGAAAAACTGGAAAATGTCTACATTTTTAAAGAGCATTTTAATGCTGGCTGCTTTGAAACCAACTCCTGGGTGGAAATATCCGCAGAAGGATTTAAGCACACAAGAGAGAAGTCATCGTATTCTGTGACGCAAGAAATACCTGCACATTTCACCACAAGCAGTAAATTAAAATAAACACAGACAATTCAGATTAAGACCACAAACCTGCTCGGCGGCTCGATTTAAACCACATTTTAATTTGTGCATACGATAATTACGGCTCTTTGAACAAACGAAAGTCAAATGAAAACGCTTAGAAACATGAACGCTGTGTTAATGTTTGTTATTATCGGCTTATGCATGGTTCAATTTTACCTGTTACCACCCCCCCGGGCAACCCCAGGGACAAGTCCAGCCCTTCGGGCCCGGGGGTGGGGAATTGTTTGAAGCGGTCTTGTCCAGGGAGTAGGGGGCGGGACAAATCGAAAATAACTTCTTGTTGTTTTTGTGAAGTACGTCAATTCTCGGTTGACACGATGGCGCCGGACCGCGTGGAGAAGACTGCCTGTTTCCAGGGAAAATCTCTAGAATTTGTAGCAGACTGGTTAGAGAAGAATAATCTCTCAAAATTAAAATCTGTATACGAAGGTACCTTTATTATTATAAATTGTTAAACGAATGTGCGTTTGATGCGTACTCGAATGGATGGCGGTCGTAAGAAACAAAGAAATATCTGTTCAGCGAATTTATGTATAAAAATGTAAGACGACTTATAGAATAGACTCTATATAGAAACGGATGCACAGCTTTATATTAAACAGAGATCTCAGTCCAGTGTTCTTATGAAACAAGCTAAGAAAGACTCTTTTAAAATGCTGCCATCAATTTGTTCACGGGTCTCTTGTACGTATGTGCTCTATTTAGAATAAAACACGTGGCAAAGAACATTTCTTTACTTGCCAGCCGTATGCCAGTGCGGATAGAGTTTATTCTACAGTTTTCTTTTTCAAATATAGTGTCCGTGTTTTCATTATATTATACATGCAGTGTCCTTCGTTCAATAAACTCTAGAAAATAGTTCAGTTCTTGTCAAAACGTCTGGTTTTGCTATTGTACGGAAATCAATATCGTGATCTACATTTTGTACACAAAACAACGTATTTATGGTCGATGAGGAGTCATACATGCAGTGTACATGCAGTGTCCACTGCATGTGGACACTGCATGTGGGAGTTATACATGCAGTGTCCTTCCTTCAATAAACTCTAGAAAATAGTTCAGTTCTTGTCAAAACGTCTGGTTTTGCTATTGTACGGAAATCAATATCGTGATCTACATTTTGTACACAAAACAACGTATTTATGGTCGATGAGGAGTCCCAGGGGTGGGGAATTGTCTCTTTCTGCAAGCCCGGGGGTGGGGAATAGACCGCCAAGTAAGAAAAAAATTGCAAATCCCCGGGGGTATGCCCGGCGGGGGATGGTAACACGTAGAATTGAACCACGCATTAGTTTGACGATTTAAAGCTCCGGGAGGCGGCCTAGAAACTTGAAGTGTGACCTACGCTATAAATATATATATACTCACAAGGCTTGCAACTTCAAGAACCTCAAATCACCGACCAGCTTGGGATTTCGCCAAAATTGCCTAAGTTTTACAACTCTCTTGACGCGGATATCGTCAATTCGACCTCTCCAGCTCCCTTTAAGAAATCACTTAAGGCATTTATTTGTAACAACTATCAGTAATTCTTCGATATGTGTCTACTTTTGCCTCAAATTGTTCTTGTAAAATATTAGTCAGCTGGCTAAGTGGCGAGATCTATACAGAGCGGACAAAAGCACCAAACATTGTGTGAATGTAGGTCAGAGCATGCAAGTTAATATTAAGACCGGTGCCCAGTTGGATCTCTTCTGGGTTTGTAGTAATTAAGCTAATAGTTACCCAAGAAAACCACTGTGGTGGGTACCCTGTGGTTGATAATGGAAAAGCTACAAATTAAGCCCAAATTATCCAGAAAACTGATACACATACTTCGGAAAACACTTAACTGCCTTCTGTAATCATTATCAGCAAAAATTGGACACAACCCGTTTAAATAAAGACCAGTTTCTTAAGATTTTAGTTTGACTAGTGCCCAGTCTCCACTCGGTCATCCAAGATGGCGCCCTTCATGTGTCACTACACGAACTGTAAGTATTCAAAGAAAAAGCCCATTTTTAACCCAACTTTTGAAACATTTTAATAGTTCAGGTTTTTTATTGTCTTTGTAAACTACCACTGCTTATATTCAGCTGTCTTTGATCGCTATTTTTTTTATCAATAATAAGATTTCCCTTCGTAAATGATTCGTTTTCAGATTCAGATTCGATAACGTGAGAGTAGAATGATATCTCTATATTGGGATCTTTGTATTATCTGAGCCCCTAAGATGTCCCATGTGAGCCCCTAAGATGTCCCATGAACGCCCACTCATTCGACAGCAGTATTTAAAACACCTTTCTTGCCAATGTAGCTCACTTTAAAGATCTGAATTCGCTGCCAGTGGAACTGAAGTTCAGTATTGATACTACAACAACTGAAGATCTCCTAAGCAATAACGCAAAATGGCATCAGTCCTGCCACTTACAATTCAGTCTATCAAAGCTGAAAAAAGCACAAAAGAGAAAAAACCAACATCTGATGACGGTGACAGCCTATCTAAATCCAGTAAACGCCGTAAAGTGACAGGGAGTGACGAAAAGTGTATATTTTGTGATGAAAAAGTTGGTGTGCTTCATAGCTTCTCAACAATTGAGGCGGACAGGAATATTCGTCGAATTCTAACTAATTTGCAGGACTTCGAACTGCCAGCAAAAATTTCTGGTGGAGATTTAATTGCCATCGAAGCTACGTACCATATGAAATGCTTGACTTGACCAATTTAACAAATAAGCACAGGTCCTTCCAAAGAAAAATGAAACGTGCCAAATTGTTGGATGCTGAAGAAGAAGAGAGATTTAATGAAGCAAGGGCATTTGTAGAACTAGTTGAATACATCGAGCTCTCTGTGGAAAACGGAACCCTGTTTTCTCCACTTCCAGAGCTACACTCGCTGTTTGAAAATCGTCTTAGTGACCTAGGATACCCCAAATCAGTTAATTGATTTAGGCTTAAGAATAAAATTTTGGATCACTTCCAGGAAGCACACGAACAAGACGATGGAAAGCAAACCGTGTTAATTTTCAGAAATGGGTTACAGAACATTGTAAAGGAAGCTTTACAAGAGCGCGACTTCTCCGATGATACTGCTGTTTTAGCAAAAGCTGCAAAGATTGTAAGATGAGATATGTTCTCCCACAAAGGCTTGTCTTTCTCTGGTACTTTTCCTCTCGGATGCCAGGAGATTTCTTTGCCTGCAAGCTTGAAGTCCCTTATCATGATAATGAATGGTCTGAATGTAAAGGATCAAGAAAATAAGGAGTCCCAGGCATGTCTTACAGTTTGCCAAACGGTGCTATTTAATGCCAAGAGACAATCATGCAGCTCTTTGCGGCATTCTGCATTGCGAGAGCCGCCACTGCCGATTTACATCAGTCTTGACGTTCATTCGTTGACTCGATGCAAGAAGCTGATAACTGAGCTGTATCAGTTAGGTTTAAGCGTGTCATATGATCGTTCAATGGAGATCGAGGATTGGTTAGCCACTGCAGTTGCTAAGCGGTTTGAAGAGGATGGTTGTGTATCGCCTGTCTGCCTCAAGAAAGGCTTATTTTCAGTTGGAGCTCTTGATAATCTGGACCACAACCCTAGCTCGACAACAGTTACATCATCATTTCAAGGAACAGGGATATCCGTCTGCAAGTTTCCTACAGAGGGTAATCCTGGTCAGGGACGTCAGCCAATCACAGTACTTCCTTCTTGTACAGACAAGCATTCAATTCCTGACAGCTAGGCAATTGTCCCACCAACTGAACTTAAGACAACAGCTACATCAGTCCCAGAAAGGGAAATGCATGAGGTCAATAGCACTGCAGAAGTGTAGCACGGTTATAAGCCCTGGACTTAAAACTTTGCAATCAGGGTTTTTCGGTTGGCAAGCACAAAATAATGTGAAAGGGAAACCACTACTTTATAGGATTGATGGAGTGTCAGAAATGTTGGTTAGAAAAAAACCCTCCTTCAGTGTGGAAAAACCGTTAGAATACGCATGATTGTAAATATAAAATTATGAAAATTATTCAAAAATATTTCTTTCTTGACTATTAGAATTCTCTTCTAAAGCACGTTGAGAGGGCTATTCTTCAGGCAGGCATCTGGGCAACAAGTGATGTGAGCAACCCGGATATTCCTTCTCCAGATCGATTTGGGTGGCAGAAGATTGAAGATACGTGGAAACCAGTTTGGATGATCATTCCAGAGGTCTCAAAGGCTTGTCAAGAGCTGATCAAGTGTTCATAGAAGCAAGAATGCACCCGATGTAAATGTGTCAAGTATGGCTTGGAGTGCACACCGCTTTGCAAATGCAAATGTAATGCCAGTAGTGATGTTCAATAAGTCAAAACCTACATGAAATATGACCTATTTAGGCTTCCGTTGATATAAACCTTATATATCACCAGATTTCAAGAGGCAACGTGCCACAGAACTTTTTGTATAACTGTAAGTCTTAGGTTTTGATTATTTTGGTGTTCAACTTAATTAATGCACATTAATTAGGAACAGTTTATGAACTTTAACATCAAGTGTAGTTATGTTCCAGAAATAAGCTCTTTTTTCCTTCAGGAAATAGTTCTAGCACGACCAGTACTTGAAGTTTACGTATGGTAAACATGTTGAATATTTTCATTTGCTAGAATTAGAGTTTTTAAATACCCAGAGAGTGAAAAAGAAGAGCTTGTTAGCATGCTAAAAAAAAACGTATTGCTTAAGCCTAAGGTAACTCGGTGATTAGAAAACGGCTCCTGACTAGGCTCGCAAAGCATCATGGGAATTACTTTTTATTATAAATAAAGACTAAATGTGGCTTCAAAGCTGTTTGACTTATTTTTATTGAATTTAAAGCAGTTTTGGTAATTTTTCATTGATTCTTTTGCCGAAAACGCATTTTTTCATTTCGGCTTGGTAACCAGGCAATGTCAATTTTGGTTATTTTTAATTTCCCTTCCGTACCAGCAAAGGAAAAGAGATTCTGACGGGCACTGGTCCTAAAATTGTTAAGTACACTGTAAGGTAGCTCTGTTCCAAATTTGGTGCTTTTGTTCGCTCTGTATAGATCCGGTCAATTATTTGCACTTAGCCACCTGACTATATTCAGTACCTTTTGCTTTTAATTTTGTAATGAACTGTGTTTTGGTAAAACTATGTTAGCATCCGTCGCTGTAATTTCAATTTCATCTGTAATCATTATGATTGAGGAGGCTTAATTAACATAAGCTTCTCAGTTTCATTTAGGCCCCCTCGCCACGTTTCTTCTTTCCTTGTTCTTTAATTATTATCTTTGTATTGTTGTCTGTGGTGTGGCAAAATAAAATAAAATAAAGTGCACCAAAATGTACCTTCTAACCGTTCCTTCATTTAATTATCTCCACTTTCATCGTCCTCGGAACTGCCAGCACGTTTTGGTTCGAAACAATACGGTTTGAGCGCAGCCATCGTATCGGAATACAAACAAACATCTTGGAACTGACAAGTTGGGCGAACACCGGTGACGTCACGAATGTTCGGCCAGGCTCCTAAGCGCTATCCAAAATGGCGGCGCCGGATGATGAATTTTTTGCTTCTTTGGAGAGGAATTTCACTGGGATCAGATGCACTATGGAAGGTCAAACAACGATCAGTAACTCAACTCAGTGCGATCTATTTATTGGTGAGTACAAACGATAAACGGTTTCTGGAGTGACCTTCTCCTTTAAGGTTCTAATTTCCGTACGTTCGGCAACATAATTTTAAATTCAATCAAAGAAGAAAAATTTCAAAGTAAGAGTAAAGCGAACGTAAAGCCACTAAAGTTCACGCAAGTCAACCGAATTACGCGTACTTTCATCATCAGCACTATTTTACAAGTTTCTTGTACAGTTGTACTTTTACATCCTTTTTCAGTGATCCTACCTTCTGACAAATTGGTTGGTGCTTTACGTTCTATACTGTAAGTACCCGGCCGGCTATAGGCCAACACTTTGCGGTAACAAAACGTCATTCTGGTTATGCGCCTTCCTAGTTTCTAAGCATACCAATTAACGCTAAATCTACCGAAATAACGATTCACTACCATAATAGCCTAGTGAGTTTGTTAAGGCCAGGGCTTATAACCGGGATTCTATGGTATTTTTATAGAGTGGTCAACAGCTAACTCTTTCCTCCATATTCTGTCATTATTTCGTAACAAAAGCAATACAGAAGACGATCACATACATACATACATACATACATACATACATACATACATACATACATACATACATACATACATACATACATACATACGTACATACATACATACGTACATACATACGTACGGACGTACGTACATACATACATACATACATACATACATACATACATACATACATACATACATACATACATACATACATACATACATACATACATTTATTAAAAGCATCAAAAAACAAAGGTGAATAAGCAAAGAATGCTTTGAAAAAGGCGTTTAAGAGGTTGTCCCTATGTAAAAAACTCCCGAAAGAAAAGTCTTAAAAATATTCAATAAATATTAAAAATCTAATGTTAAAAATTTACATACAAAGGATAGTTAAAAATAAAACCAGTAAGGAATAAAAAGACAATACTACGAGATATTTAAAATGATTCTTAAGATCGCTTAAAACATGCAAGATTTCCCTCCCCGACAACCCACTTTGGGCCTGACGGTTTGTCACCATGCATCTTGAGTGAATGTGCATCGGCTCTCTCTCCATCTATACGTCCATTAATCAACAAGTTCTTCGCGCTTGGCCAGTTGCCTAGCAAGTGGAAACGCGTTGACATAACACCTTTGTTCAAAAAAGGCAGTAAAAACTGCAGAAAGAATTACCGCCAGATTTCGCTAACATCAATCGGGAATAAACTAGCAGAGCAAATAGTTAAACGCCGAATTATGGATTTTTGGGGCGAAGCCAATGTATTCAATCCGAATCAATTTGCGTACAAGTAAGGTCGTTCTACGGTTACACAGCTGTTATCCTGTTTTAACGACTAGGAAAAATCTCGTAACAAGAGAAATCCTACGGACGTAATTCTTTTAGACTTCTCCAAAGCGTTCGACAGTGTTCCACACAGACGTCTGCTTCATAAACTAAAAAGATACGGTATTGACGGCCCTCTTCTTAAATGGTTTGAGAGCTTTTTAATTGGTCGGTCGCAACGAGTTGTTTTGCGCGGTAGTTATTCGTCATGGACTCAGGTAAAATCAGGCGTACCTCAGGGAACCATTTTAGGGCCCATCTTGTTCATAATGTACGTCAACGATATATCCACTGGAGTTTCTTCCACTGTGAAATTGTATGCAGACGATACTAAACTCTATAGAGAGATAGAGAGCATTCCTGATGATACTGATGTGCTAAAGTCTGACTTGTTTCGTCTTACAGAATGGTGCAAAACCCGGCAGTTGAAGTTTAACCCCGATAAATGTGAAACGATGAGAATAAACTCACAAACAAGATACGTCGAAACAGAGCTATACACTTGATCCAAATGGTGAAGTTCTAAAGAGTGTGAAAAGTATCCAAGATCTTGGTATTACAATTTCGTACGATCTCTCATGGAGCGATCATTTTCACGATGTCGTCAATAAAGCTAACAGAGTCCTTGGGGTCATTAAGCGTGTGCTTGGGTCTAAGAGTATAACAGAATTCTCTTTACTATACAAATCTCTAGTCAGGCCGATCCAGTATGGTGCCCTTTCCTAGTCAAGAACATAGTTTGCTAGAAAAAGTTCAAAGGAGAGCGTCGAGACTGGCCCTCGGCCAAAAGAGGGGCGAAATGCACTACGAGGAACGTTGCGCCATTTTAAAATGGTCACCATTAGAAAAACGAAGATCAGTTGTATTTTTCTCTAAGCGAATGCTACAAATCGAGCTATAGGATGAACACATTTTCAATGAAGGAATATTTCTCAGGCCGAAACTATTGGCTTGATCAGGTACCATCAAATTTTGAACACTGCAAAATGTGACACGGCACCTAATCAAGCCTAAGAGGGAAGAGGGGAACACAAGGTGGAAGCGGTAGAGACACAGTTCGCTGTTTAAAACATTCTGCCTTTTGTCAATATAAAATGCCTACTGTTATGGTTATCTTGGTAACTGCTTTGGTATAAACAAGGTAAAAATTTATGAGAGTGATGTCTGAAACCTGTGCGAGTAGAAGGTATTCGTCGTAACTTTCTTTTCCGCTTAAAATATTCATCCACCTGTTGTTTTTTCGTTGTAAAAAATTACGACTGCTTACTTGTCGAGTTTCCTTTCCAAATTTCAAGCAAGCAGCCCATCCTAGATGGCAGTCCCACCCCAGTCCTCCCTCTGATCGAGTTTCTTTGAAGCTCGGTTACCCGGTTCCATAGGCCTCTTCCAACCACAGGAACCGCCTTTACCAAGGAGAGGTGGATGACGGAAGTAGGTAAGCCACCGGCATTCATTCTTTCGAGAATGAAATTTGCATATAAAATCGGCAAGAGCATACAGCACGAGAGGCAACATGTCGCTAGGAATCGCTTAAGCGGGAAAAAAATGACCCGAGATTCAGCTTTTTAAGACAGTATAACGGACCTTGCATTAGCAAAGACGTCATGTTACTAAGCAAGAAAACTAATTAAAACTAATTAAAAATAGTTAGCAGTATTAAGCTTGAGTGATGATGTATATACTGCAAGTTATATTTGGTTTATTTAAGAATTTCCTATTTGGCTTCAGTTGAAAATGATTCATGTTTTCGGCACTTCACTTTAATCAGAAGTTACTTTCATTGGTGCCCCAAATTCACTTTGCTCAGCCATTAAAACGAAGAAACTGGACAGTGCGAGTATCATCACTGAACCGTTCAGTTTTTATGACAACGTCGCAACTGGCGCACTCGCAGTCGAACAATATAGCGATCTGCTAAGAAACTTCGAGAAAACTGAAATCCTTTATTAAAAAAAAAAACTGAAACCGTTTTCACGAATCAGAATGAACAGGCCTCGGTGAACAGACGTTTTCTTATGTTAATTTACTTAACCAGATTGACAGAATTTCCTTCACAATTAAAATTTCTGATCCTTGACGTGTACATACATGACATTCCGAAGCAGTCAAATCGGCATGTAATCTGTTATGGTAAAGTTGTAGCCAAGTCATCTGACGCTTAGCCTTACTTGAAACAAACAGAAAAGGGTATACGATTGCTCACCTTCTGTTTCCAACAAGTTTACCCTTTTTCTTTCAGACACCATGAACTTTCCCTTATTCAAAATTTCTTGCTTGTCAGATCATTCTCCATACATGATACGCAATAATTTATTATTTAAATGTTGGATGGAAATCGATGAATACCGCGGGTCCAACATATCAAGGGAAAAAAAGTACGCATGAGAGGACATTTAACCCACGCCAACGAAAGAGTATTTAAAGTGCCACTGGGACCAGAATTTTGGTATTCCATATTTTTACATTTTCTAACATAGTTTGTGGTTCTTAGTCACCATGCCAAATTTCAACTTAATACGACAACTAGAAGTCGCTTTTTGCGGACGGTTTTTGTCGAGATTTTGCGGCCGCCATTACTGGCCCTTGTTCCGGAAGCTGGCTTGCGAATGAGCGGAAGTGACGTCAGAGGCTCACCTCAAACCTAGTGCCTTCACATGGTTACTTGCCACGGGAAATTAAACTGTCCTCGAGGAAAGATTTCTTGCCAAGTGTTTGTTGCACGACTTTGAAATCTTCCTTGCTGCAGCAGTAATGACGGGTAGTACTTGTGTTGTACAATGCTACAACAATATAATAAATCCAACCACCGAGCTGGTATTTCGCTTCATCGAAGCCCTGCGAGCGGACCCGCAATAGAAAAAAGGACAATGTTCGTACTCACACACAGTGTGAATTTCAACCTGAGAGGCCGTTTTGATCACTTCACGGACGAGGTTTTTCAGAGGGCTGTTCATGTCGCAAGATCCCAGAGGTCGACCATTCCATTGTCCATTCCAACTATATGGAAAAAAGAACCGAAAAAAACATTATCTGCGCGAACAAGACGCAAGGTAGCTAATCTTATAACGCAGTTGAAGTGATAGTTTGTTTCTTTTTCAACGCATCCACCATTGTCCAAAACTGATTTTCTTTTAACGTATTTTAAAATTTATTATCGTCGTGGAAAACCCCTTTAGTTCTGCCGTGTGCTAACGCGAAGATCCTCGGCGAATGCAGTCCTGACCGCCGTGATTAATTAGCCGATATAGTTTGCACTGCTTATCTTTTCCGTTTTTTAATTCCGCGTGTGTTAATTTCAGAGCAGTAATCGCTTAGAAGTATGGACATTTATTTTATCACATACCATCCTGAATGTGGAGAAACTTTTCTCTCTTTATTCCCTGTCGGTGAAAAGTCGATTGACATTATTGTTCGGGCACTAGCAAAACTTAGGTTAGGTAATTACAACCTAAGAATTGAAAATGGCAGACATTCCACCCCTAAACTCCCTGAGCATCTGAGAATTTGTCAATGCTGCAGTTCAAATGAAGTTAAAAACGAAGTACACTTCCTCTTATCTTGCAATAAATATGATGCAATTAGAAAATTTTTAATGGTCGATATTATTAGTAAATATTCCGATTTCGATTCTTAAATGCTCATGACAAAATTGTATTTCTCTTAAATAGCATTGACGCTTTCGCTTGTAAAAAGTTAGGTAACATCATTTACGAAGCTTTTGCATTAAGAAATGGATCAATAGATACAGGAATTGTAAATTAATCGATTTCGCAACTTTTCTTTTCTTTCTCTTTCCTATGTGCAATGGCATTTGTAATTGGGAATGGAAATAAAATGTCGTTGTTGTTGTTGTTCGAGATAACACAGGCAGCCCAAGCTCACGCCTCGAGAAAGTGGGGAATTTATAAATTACTTATGGTTCTCGAGTCGGGACGTGACCTTCGAGAGAGACCGGTATTGGGTTACAAGCGGCCGTTAACAATTTGAGACTTTGTATGGGGAATAAGATATCGTCGATTTCGAACGTGAAATAAAACTCAATTTCAACACTTTTTTAGTGAAATGAATAAAACTATCTTACCTCTTGCGTCTTTGTGTGTTTTTGGGGCTTATTCTATCGTTTTAGGCTTTCTTTGTCACGACAGTTGGGTTACAAGCGGCCGTTAACAATTTGAGACTTTCTATGGGGAATAAAATATCGTCGATCTCGAACGTTAAATAAAACTAAATTTCAACATTTTTTTAGTGAAATGAATAAAAATAACTAACCTCTTGCGTCTTTGTGTGTTTTTTGGGCTTATTTCGTCGTTTTGGGCTTTATTTGTCTTGACTGTTACTACCTTCATAAGACGAAGTCAAGGCTCCACACCGTTTCTGGCTGGCGATTCGAACTTGTCTACTCGAAGGCGGTTTGCCGCCAGAAAATCCATCCTATTGCAGATTTTTTCAGCCAGAGGTAAAGTTCTATGATCTCCACACCTTGTAAAATGTTCCCTCGCCAAATATCCCCGCGCATTTTCCTGAAAATGAGCTTTTTCTCACTCCATGTCCAAAATCCCTTCTTTCGGCAAACGCTCATGATTTTGAAAATCGACACGAGGCTTGGGTCCGAGATCAAATCTCTCTCGACCCAGGGTGGTACAGTCAATTCATGTACAGCACTTACCCCATCCCGACAGTGGCATCACGCACAGCACTATTGTATCGATCAACCAATGACAGAGCGAGGCGACCCGACGGGATACGGGAGATAAACAAACGGCTGAATTTGAATTTTTCTGCGGGGTTTTCCGAGAGAGATGCAAAATGTTTTCAAAAGTGAAGAGACCTCTCGAAATAGAGCGAGATTCCTCGCCGAAAAGAGCGAAATCTCGCAAAGGTCCAAGATATTCGCCACATTGGAAATTCTGGTAAGTCGTGTCGTGTACATTTGCTGTTTGAAGTATTTTTTAACTTGTAAAGCTTGTTGAATATTTTAACGGAAATTATATTTCACAATCTGTTTCCACGCGGGGGAATTATTATATTACTCTTTCATATTTCAATGTGGCGAATATCTTGGACCTTTGCGAGTTTTCGCTCTTTTCGGCGAGGAATCTCGCTCTATTTCGAGAGGTCTCTTCACTTTTGAAAACATTTTGTATCTCTCTCGGAAAACCCCGCAGAAAAATTCAAATTCAGCCGTTTGTTTATCTCCCGTATCCCGTCGGGTCGCCTCGCTCTGTCATTGGTTGATCGATACAATAGTGCTGTGCGTGATGCCACTGTCGGGATGGGGTAAGTGCTGTACATGAATTGACTGTACCACCCTGGGTCGAGAGAGATTTGATCTCGGACCCAAGCCTCGTGTCGATTTTCAAAATCATGAGCGTTTGCCGAAAGAAGGGATTTTGGACATGGAGTGAGAAAAAGCTCATTTTCAGGAAAATGCGCGTGGATATTTGGCGAGGGAACATTTTACAAGGTGTGGAGATCATAGAACTTTACCTCTGGCTGAAAAAATCTGCGATAGGATGGATTTTCTGGCCGCAAACCGCCTTCGAGTAGACAAGTTCGAATGGCCAGCCAGAAACGGTGTGGAGCCTTGACTTCGTCTTATGAAGGTAGTAACAGTCAAGACAAATAAAGCCCAAAACGATGAAATAAGCCCAAAAAACACACAAAGACGCAAGAGGTTAGTTATTTTTATTCATTTCACTAAAAAAAATGTTGAAATTTAGTTTTATTTAACGTTCGAGATCGACGATATTTTATTCCCCATAGAAAGTCTCAAATTGTTAACCGCCGCTTGTAACCCAACTGTCGTGACAAAGAAAGCCCAAAACGATAGAATAAGCCCCAAAAACACACAAAGACGCAAGAGGTAAGATAGTTTTATTCATTTCACTAAAAAAGTGTTGAAATTGAGTTTTATTTCACGTTCGAAATCGACGATATCTTATTCCCCATACAAAGTCTCAAATTGTTAACGGCCGCTTGTAACCCAATACCGGTCTCTCTCGAAGGTCACGTCCTAGTCCAGTTCTGGCCCCTCTCTCTTTGTCACGCAACGCCGGGAGAGAGGGTCCAGTGACAATTGTTTGCGCATGCCCCAAATAAACCAATCACAGTAGACATGTTACGCGCCAAATGCTAAACAAAACTGGCGCGAAAGAAAGCGGTGAAAATAGTTACGACAACTGAGCAAAAATGGCGACATTGGCGAGCACAGAGTCAACTCCAAAGAAAGTTAGCAAAGCAAACACAGAGGGATGTAAAATTTGTGGAACTGTTACTCTCGCAAATGCAAGAGTAATTATTTCAAATTCAAACGGGAAATCGAAAATTGGACAGGATTTTCAAGCGTACTGTAGTATCGATGTGGGCGCGGAGAAAGGAGTGACTGCGTATTGTTGCCGTGGCTGTAAATTGAAACTAGAAACCATAGTTAAGAAAATTATCGACATGAGGGAAAGTTTCATTAACACCAACAAGGAAAAGACTAAACGTCTTCGTTTGCCAACGGGCGAGTCTCCTCAGCCGAAAAAGACTTGTGTTCAAGGCCAAAGGGAGACAGTGGTCAAACGCGGCTTGACGTTTTCAAATCCAGAGAAAGAGAATTCATCGCACGACGACGTTGCTCCTGTCGAGAAAGAAAAAACGGACAAGGCCGGCATTCCATCCAATCCAAGAACAAACAACCAGTTACATGGAATGGGAGAGGATAATACTGACAATATCATAAGAAGCTACCCCGTTTATCGTTCAATAAATGAACGATTCGGTCAGCTGTCGCAGCCACTTCCTCATCGACAATTGTTTCCTTTTTATCGAGTCTTTCAGCCACCTCTTCTACCCTTACCTACTCAATTTATGAATCTTCGCCCCCAGCCAGTCGTGAAACGTTTGTCTGTACTAACTGAGTACACGACAGGATTCACAGAAACAAAAGAAATAGCTGCGTCTCGACAAAGTATTGCTTTAACACTTGCGAAGGGATCAGATGAAGATGTTGCCAAAGTAGTCATGGGAAACGATGCTGTCAAAAGATCTTGCATCGCAAATATTTTGAATGAACTGAGTGATCAATGCTCTGAATTGTGCCGCCTAAACAATTCTTCGATGCTGAGATCAAAAACTGTTCGTGACATTGTGAGTTTCAAATTTGGCGATTTTGTAAACAAAGAGTTAAAAGAACGCGCAAGCCTTCTGTATCGGTTTTTGTTCACCGTGGCTTGTTCTAAGGCCAGTTCAAGGAATACAGTCAAGACACCAGAGAAAAAGATCCTGGCAATGGCAATGGCTGCTGGAATTCTCCTTAAAGCCCGAAACAAAGATATGTGTATGGTTCAAGTGGTAACATCTTTACTACTTCACAGTGGTGGCTTGTCTGAAATGGTGGGTAACAAGCTTAACATATACATGTTGTGGTTCAATTTTTATTTTCCTTTGTTTGTGTGTATGGTAATTTATGATAGTGAGTTAAAAACAAAGGAAAATAAAATCTGAACCAAGGATAAAATTGAACCGCAACATACACACAATTACATCTTTATTGCCCCGCAGGGATTTTGCCAATAAATACGTTCAGAAAAATTCTTAACAGCGGGGGCAGCTGTAGTGTCAACTATTACTAGTTTGGTAATACAATTGCTATTGTGGACCTGCAATATCAAATAACGATACAAATGTTAAAAGTATGTTAAAAATTATAGAATCAGCATACAAGAATGATTTCTGACAAATTTGTCATAAAGTTGGGGACAGAAGTAGGTGGCCTTATAGGGAGGTAGCTGAAGGTTTACACGAGAGTGTATCCTGCAGGACAAACGTAAGTAGCCGTCGTGGAAAGGTGGCCGTTAGTAGAGGTTTAACTGTACTTTGTTAAACCATATTACATTTGCCCTTGCAGGGATTTGCCAGATTGAACAAGTTAGAAGTTTGCTTGTCTCATACTTCAACCATAAGATATCATAGCCTCATGGCAGAAGACTTTGATGCGGATGTTAAGAAGTGGATTGAGAGTCCTCAAGACAAACATCTTGTTAAAATAGTTGGTGACAATATCGACACTAGTATAAAGAGGAGGGACCAAAGGAAAGACAACCCCAACACAGATTTTCATTGGTGAGTCCTTTGTTTCTTAACACTTCATATTAAAAAAATGCAAATAACAACAACATATGAGAATCATTACTGTACAAACTGATAGGTAATTTGCTATCAATATAATATTACTATTAAAAAAATAATTTTCCAAAATATTAATATTACTTTATATCAATGTGTATAATTTTTTGTGAGTTAGAGAAAGGCTTGTACATAGATGAGTAAAATAGTGTGAGAGACAATGATGTTTTAAAATGTTGTTCTTTGGCAATCTTGCAGGTTTCTTAGCATGGCATTCAAAGGAAGAATTTCCTTTGCCAACTTACCAAATGAAAGACCTACCCATGACATACAAAGATTCCCACTGACAGAGTTCTTGCTCTCACCTGCAGAGGTTCTCGTGCTTAAACAGCATTATAGCATACTATTACTCAGAGTGTTGTGCAGCAACATTTCATTTCTCAAGCCTTTTAGGAAATTTGTCCCTAATCACATTCTCCATGAATATTCTGTTGAAATGAACCAGAAGACAGAGGAGCGCTCTCTTGGATTAATCTTTGAAAATGAAAACACTACAGATGGCATGGCTAAAATTCTTGAAAGTCTCCATGGGTATATACCAGATGGTGTTGCCAAGGTAGTATTTGGTGGAGATCAGCTAACTTGTGAGAGAGCAACAGGAGTCCAAAGGTTGAGACAAACAGGAAGAACAAAGTCTGAGAGGTTAGATGGATTCCTACCAACAGCAGAGAGTTGGCATGCTAAAATGTGCTTGATGACGGTGAGCAGAATGTTTATTATTCAATGCATATAAGAGAAACCCTTTCAAGGAACTAGTTTGATGAAGTTCAGTCCCCTCCTATACCTTAACCCTCTAACCCCAAACATACTCTCTGACTCTTATTCTTTGACATTATTCCTTTGACTCCAGTTAATATGTGTACTATATGCTCACAGGGTAAGGGGATTTCTTCCAAGTATTAATATGTTATTCTACAGGTGATTTTTAAAGTTCTTTGGAATGAAAAGAGTGCAAAGGATATTGGTACATTGTATCAGTTACGTTGTGCTACATCCCGAACAAATGTCAGTGGAGATGTGAAACATGAAATGAACTGGGTAATGATTTTTTTTTTTATTCATACTCTGTTTTCCCTGTTTGTGCAACTGTTATAAAAAGGTAATGTGTTGGAACTAAGTTCTAAATGAAAATGAACAGAATTGTTACAGGAGAAAATTAATGTACATGTAAGTATAATTTGGAAGTAGAGCCTTTCATGGTATCATGCGCATATGTAACAATATTTAATTAGTGAAAACTTTTCTTGTATAATGTTATTTTATAAAGTTGTAGAAGAGTTGATATCATGTAAAACAAAAATGCAATCAGAAAATTTCAAATTCCAGTGCACCTGTGAATATCTAAATGCAGTAAATGCCTAAGATGTGTGCAATTCCAAAATTTTGCATGTTTTTCATACTATTTCAGGCTAGGGATTTGATGGTTGATGCCACTGATGCACACTGTATAGCTGCAGCCATTAAGTACTTTGGTGTACAAAGCCAAGATGATGACCCAAACAAAAACTTACCACCTTCCCAGCAAGCAAATGCTAAAGTAAAAAAGGAATGGCTGTACCAAAGTGCTAATGCCATATTAGACAGCTATGTGATGGTAGACATTCGCAAAATTCACTATAATGTTGAAGGTAAAAAGAAAGGGATCCCAATAACATTAATAATTTATGATTTAATTAACGAATATAAGCATTTAAGTTTTTCAAGTATTACAGGGATTTTAAAATGAGACATCATGACATTAAAGCATATCATCTCTAAGCAACATGAGTGTAAATGTAAGGTGTGTGTGGAATGAGACCCGAAGTGACTCCTTAGTTAATGTAAAATTCTCCCTTTGATTGACATGCATATCATAAGGCAAATTTCAAGGAGATTCTAGCAGCTTATCAGAAGTCACTTGGGATTTTATTCCAGGCACCCCTTCATTATAGCAAATGCTTTCTTCATATCTTTATCATCATCATCATCATCCTCATAATAATAATAATAATAATAATAATAGTAAGAATAATAAGAATGGCAGTTTTAGCTAAGTAATAACACTAAGATAATTCTGTAAATTAATGTTAGAAGAAGCAAATAAGCAAATATAAAATAATAAATAAAATTAAAAAAAGAAAGTAATCACTGATTATTAAAACGAAAATTGTCTTCCTTTTTTTCAGTCTCTTGCAATAAACAGACCAGAAGAAGTCAGTCAAGACAAAACAGAAGAAATGATGCCTATGCTGGTAATCATTCATTAAATTTAATAGCATCCTATGAAGAAGACAAAATTATATTTGGTTAAAATCCAAGTAATGACCTAAATGGCTTCCTTGTGTCCAAATGTGAATGAAAGCTGCAACAAATGAAGTGTTGTTATAACAAGTAATATAACAAACTATAATATTTCCTTGAAAGAGTGCCGCCATTGCCGCATTTAAAAGCAATAAATAAGCACATCACCCTCCAGCAACAGCACTATGCTTATTGATTTTTTTGACATTGCTAATGCTGATTATTATTGCTGTTGTATTTTTTTGGATCTGGAAGGAGACATAGATCTTCAAAAACTAATTTTATTGAGTCTTTCTATGCTATTTGAACAAAACAAAGGAAAAGAAAGAAATATCAGTCGAAAAATATTATTAAATAAGTGCCAGGGTGCTCTTTCGAGTAAATACGGTGTTGAGGCGGGGGGGGGGGGGGTACTCCCTTCTTATAGTGGGCTATACGGGGAGGCTCCGCCCAAAAGGGGAGTCTTTTTTAAGCTAACAGTATGTAAAAGGGTAGGGAAAATTGCCATTTTAGTATACGAGAGGGTCACAAAATCAGCTGCAAAGTGGAAGAAATGGTGGCTAAAGCGAAGTATATCAAAGGGTACCACATTTTGGCAGAAGTGACTATGCAACTGAATCAGAACAACTGAAATACTATTGTTTTGGCTTATCCTTGAGGTACAAAAAAGGGGTGCAATTTTACTCTAGGTATATGAAAGGGGTACCATTTTGGTAAAAAATAGTATATTAAAGGGTAAGGGTTTGAACCTCTGGGCGGAGCCTCCCCCAAAGAAACTTTATTGAGTAGCCCCCCTGGGTATTAAGGCCAGTTTTGATTATCCTTAGGGGTGCAATCGAGCACTTCCTTTCTACCCTGGCTGTCTTCAGCAGACCCGACAAGTGAGGCAAGCTCTGTATCAACCTCAGATGTTGAAGAGACCTCTGAAGGAACAGAGGACTTTGTCCACAATTATGCCTGTTCATTATTGTTCCTTGGCATGCTTGTTAAGTATTATGAGGACGCCATAAAAGAAGGTGATGCGAATAGGGAGGAGAAGTTTTGGAAGATAGCCATGCTTATTTTCAAAGCAAGAATCAACAACCAATCCAACAGAGTGAAGTATGCCTTTGAGTCATTCAAGTATCTGGCCCTAATTAAGGCAGTCTTGCCTCCACAACTTGCCATGAAGCTGAAATGGGGACGGTTTGTCAATTTAAAGGGAGGAGCAAATAACATGGAATGTGACCGACGGTTGGAAAGTGAAGTGCGCAGTGTCAAAGACAAACTGGATGGAATGGGAAAAAATCTCAATCCAACAAGTGCTCAACGCAGTGCAAGATCATCAAACAACACAAACTTGCTAGTTAAGAACTTTGACAACCAATGTCAAGTTCACCCTCAAGTTTTAAGCCATAGTAAAGTGAGTAGAGAATTGGATTTACAGATAATGGTAAATGATATTCTCCGACAAGATGTCTTTGAGTACATTCCTGGAAGGAAACATTCTGCCTTTCCAACACACACCAGGTCACCAGTGCAAAACCTCTCTGCTAGTGCTCTGCTTAAGTGGATGAAAACACTAAGAAGAAAATTTGCCCATGGCAACCTGTCATTTCTTGCTGATGAAAATGAAGTTGGGGACTAAATTAAGTCTTAAGTTTCATATGATAATAATAGCATAGATTATTGAGTCCTACATTAAGTGTCAGCATGTAAAAAAAAACCATGCAGGCAGAATACACATGCTACACTTTGATTGCGTGGCAACAGCGTACAAAAGAGCCTTTTTGAAACTCCTGTTATCTGACCCAGACACATCTTCTGATTATATTAACATGCATTAAATACCACTAGTAAACACTTCACATAGTTTGGCTTCAGTACAATTAATATCAAGTTGCAATTTTGGATCGATAACTGAATTATCAGTAAGGTAAAGGGCATAGCTGGGTGGAGGGGGTCCTAAGGTGCCTGAGATCCTCCCTTATTAAGAAAAAACTAAAACAACCTGGACATTAAGACCCCCCCCCCCCCCCCGAAAAAAAAAAAAAGAAATTCATGCTTATACGTAAGTGTTAGATAATTCAGTGGAGAATGCTGGACATTGCATTTCCAAGAGCTGAGGGGAGAGGTAGGGAGATGCACTACCACATCCCAATAACAAGACCAAGTACCCCCTCTTAAAAACCCTGTCTATGCCCCCTGAACATTAATAAATAATGACACTACAGAAAAATACATGTATCTAGAAAACTATTCATTCCAGCCTTGCATTTCTTAATTGCTGGATTAAAGACAACACATGATTAGCTTGTACATCATCCCACACATCTACTTTTGCATGGATGTCTTCAACACAGTTAACCTCATCACAAACTGCCACAATCTGTTCTATAAGCTCTTCGGAAAAACCAGTTGACAGATCACTTCCAACAAGTAGGACATCTTGACTCAGTGAGTCTTTGTAATTTTGCAGTGCTTTCTTTAGTGTTTCTTTGCAAACAGAGGAATTACCGGTAGGAATATTAATAGCACTTTTGGACTGTGCCTGCTGAGTGTGATTCTCCGGGTGTTGTAACTTCTTGACACATTCGTCACATTTACACAGTGGCAAACAAATGTCACAACATTCATGTTTTGTTAAATAGAGCACTCTTCTTTTGCCTTTTCAAGATCATCAAAATGTTTTAAAAGACAAAATCGCCTGCAAAGCTCAGAATTTTCACAATACCCTTTCATTGCCTCAAGTTCTTTCAATTCATTCTCATTGGCAGCTTTAGTAATTTTTGCTTTTCTAACACCAATCTCTTTAGCAGAGAAAAAGAGAATGGCCTGGGACGCCTGGTTGTCTCTACCTGCCCTGCCACTCTCTTGAATGTAACTTGTCAGTGACGCAGGTGCCCTGAAATGTACTACTTTACGAATATCTGGGCAGTTCACCCCCATTCCAAAAGCAACTGAGGCAGTAACTATTCGAACACAGCCACCTTTCTCTCTGAATGAATTGAGAATTTTTTTCTTGCAGGAGTCACTTGTAATTTTGACATAAATTTCAACAAGTCGTTCCTTTTTACCTAGGTCAAACATATGCTGACCTAGCTCCCTTTCAAAGTATTCATAAACTTCACAGCAGTCTCTGTGGCTGAAGCAAAATATAATCCCTCGCTCTGCAGAAATACCATTTTCTTTGAGATCTTCAATTATTGGTTGAAAACACTTTGTAAAAGCCATTTCCATCCGTTCATAGTCATTGTCTTGGAATGTGTCAAGTCTCGAAACAGAATAGAAAATATTTCTTCTATTGTTTGAACCTTTGATGAGTGAAAAATTTTCCATGTTAAGTTTTTGGACTATAATGCCAAACTTGCTTCAGTTACAGTAGCTGTTAGGGCCATAAGTGGTAACTTGGGTAGCAAGAGAGCTCTCACTTCCCCTAGCTTGCCATAAGCGCTTCTGAAGTCTTTGCCCCTTGAAGAAAGAGGTCAACAACAGTTATCAGATTTATACAGTTTAATAAATCTTCATCTATAATAATTTACCAGGTTCTTGTAAAATGTATCTTTAAAATAATTTCACATAGGGGTCACAGTGACTATGCTGTGCTTTCATTTAAGGATAGTTAATTCAAATTTCTGGCCTCTTGTATAGAGATTAAAGAAAATAAACTAAACAATACGTGTTGAGAAAAAACATCATGAAATATTAATTAAATAATACTGACCACTGCTCGATACAATGCGCTTCATCTATGGCTACGCAGTGAATCCGCTCCTTCACTGACTGAAGTGCAGTCCTCACGACAACACACTCAAATGACTCCGGCGAAAGGATGGCGACCTGAAAATCACCTCCTCGAAGTCTGCCGATGGTTTCTTCAGATATGTCAGGTGTGAGTTTTAAGCATGACAAACCAAGTTGACTTAGAGAAAATATTTGATCGTCCATGAGTGCCTTCAGGGGAGATATTAAAACTAAAATGCTTCGCTGTTCCTTTGAAGTGACACCGCGTAAATTATCGCAAACAAGTGGACACAACGCGTAGCATAAACTTTTACCATAACCGGTGGGCAAGTTTACAACAACGTCTCTTCCCTTTAGATAATAGTTCAAAGCCTGAATTTGTTCCTTTCTGAGAAGAAACTGCAGTCCACAAGAAGAAACGGCCGAACTCAATGCATTAATAAAAACCTGATCGTATTCGGGAAACATTTCTCTGTACTTTTCACTGACCGAAGAGTGAGAATCGACCGCCATATTGAAACACTGTCGTCCGTAGGAAAATACATGCGCAGTGGTGATTAGCTAGAAAAGTAGCTAAAACTACTGCGCATGCTGGCATGCGCAAACAATTGTCACTGGACCCTCTCTCCCGGCGTTGCGTGACAAAGAGAGAGGGGCCAGAACTGGACTAGTCACGTCCCGACTCGAGAACCATAAGTAATTTATAAATTCCCCACTTTCTCGAGGCGTGAGCTTGGGCTGCCTGTGGAGATAAAGGCTTTAATAGATCGGATCGTCGGTGCGTGGAATTGAAGTTGGGAAAAAATATCACACGCCACTATTTGCCTAAGGGTTTAACAATGTTATTTCGTGTAACTGTCATAGCAATCTTAGTATATGAACTACTAGGAAAAATGATTAAATATCAAGTTATTATTATTATTATGCAGCGAATAAGGCAAGCGAAAGCTTCGCTTCCTCGGCGGTCCGCATGTTGTTGTTGAGCAGCGGAAAATTTTCCTTGTGGCTTTTAATTTTGACTGCAAATATTTAGATTCCCGTCACACAAGGCCTCCAGTTCTTGAAAAAAGGTTTTGATTTATTTCACTTCTTTCGGCTTGGAAAAAGAATTTTATAAAAACTGTTTAAAATATTTAGCAGCGTCAAACACTTGTGTTTCATTGTGTTAAGTGACCACTGTACTATGATAGCTGTGACAGCTGACTACAACACTTACGGTTTTTCAAGAAAGTTTCCCAGACTATGCCAAGAATGGCCAAAAATCTCAATGCTTTTTTATAATATATAATGCACATATCATAAACAACGGCAGACAAAGTATAGCTTCTTTTATTTTCTCCCACACCAACGATACCATCGACCCATGGTTGAGAATTCGCGAGCATCAAAGTCTAAAGTTTTATAGGTGTTTTGTCTAAATTTCCTCAGCTTAAAAGATCAATTCTTCGAATAGGGTTTTCGGATAGGGAATTCAGTGGATAAAATTTACACAACCTACCTTGGAATGGACAACTTTATCCACTGGATAGCGGCTGAACAGCTGGCTGGATAGCGCCATCCAAGCTCTGAACAACCGAGATGAAGCAAGCGATAAATTTTATCCGCCGGACAGCAACTTATCCATTGAAAAAGAGTTATCCACTTTTTGAGCAACTGGGGCCTGAACTACAATCATTGTATAAGCATATTTCACTTATGTTTTGAACTCCCGCCAAATAACTCAAATAATATGGTGAGAAAAAAACTTTAAACAGTTTATTGACAAGATTATTAGTTGAAACCTCACATCAGTTCTTACATCGTACTGTAAGAAAAATTCTTCATTTGCCAAATGAAACGAATCCTCAGATGCTTCGGAAGCTAAAGACTGTTCCAAATCGTAGAAATACTCTTCGGAGGTTTCGCAGTCGACGGTAGACATCTTCAGTCAAAACACAAGGAAACGCGACTGAGGTGAGCCTCTGACGTCACAAGCTATTAAATTGCGCAATCACCACGGAACACGTTTTCAGTAATGGCGGACACATTTTACGCGACTTTGGAGCTAAAAAATATTAGGATGGAAGGTTTGTTGTTCAGTTTTATGGGGAAATGTAGACACAAAGCGATATTCTGCGACAGAATTTGGCCGAAATAAACCTCTGAATTTTCGTCCCAGTTGCACTTTAACAGTTATTCAACTAGCGCGCGTTGGATATGACGTATGCGCCGAGTTGATTATGATCACCTCATTCATAAAGAGCAAGTGGAATAATTGTGTTATTTGATTCCCACCCTTTTTGTTTGTTTGTTTGTTTGTTTGTTTGTTTATTTGTTTTTGTTGGTTTTTTTTTTGTATTTGCCATACGTTTAAGCAAAACTTTTGCTTCCTGGGGAAAATTTATGAATGCCGTGGCACTGGAGCATAGCATCCAATTTTCTTATAAGGCAAAAGGCAAAAAGCTGGGTTATTCACTGACAACCTGTGTACGATTAACCACTGAGCAACATAGCAAACTCTTCTTTAACGAAGATTGAGAATTTACTAATAAACACTTAACAAGAAAATGAAAGTACTACCATACGAAGGTTTAGAACTAAATAAGCAGAAAGCAAGTGAAAATATGGACTGACAGTTCTGTTGCCACACCCTACCAAAGGGGCCTAACCTTTGGTTAGGGTTGATGCATCTTGAATTTTCCTGGTTCACAGATGAAGTTTTCTCCACCAGTTGGGAGGAGAACCATATTTGGAAATAGTCTCCAAATTTGGCAAAATACTTCTTCTTAGCATTTGTTTTGCAAATAACGGGTGTTTCAAGTTTGTTTGCTTGTGCTGAAAAGTTTTTAAAAGCGATTAATTTCACAGTTACGAAGAGTGGTAACCCCAATTTTTGTCTTTAGATAAATATCTCCTAGCTAGTACGGGGAAAGGCTGTGAAAGCTGTTACAAGATTTTGGCAACTATCAAATTTGAATTTAGAAGGTTTTCAAAAGGCAAAGGAAATATTGCAAGGCAAAAAGCTAGCAGTAACTGATGCATGCTTTACACGTGCATTACACAATTGGCTCTGACTTCTCGTACAGGAATCACATGGACAAAACCAAAACACTAAACAATTGAGACAACGCAAAAAAAGTGTTCAAAAACAAAAAACATACAATGTCAAATCCCTCAGAATCATACATTTCTTAGCCGTCATCAGCAAAACAACATCGTGTGATAGGTGTATGTTGAACAAACAAATGGCTTTTATTCGCTGTTGGTTACGTTGGCTAAAACATTGCCAAACCAAGTCTCTTTCTTCTTCAAGACGAAAATTCTATCAAAGACCGCTGTTATAGTTGCTTTAAGTAAGCAGGAAAGGCTTAACCTTATCACTGTTCACTTTAAAAAAAACGCTATAAGGTTTGTTGAGTGCTATATAACCAAATGCCACTGAACTTTGCTACAAAAACATTTCTTTACAATTAAGCTAGATTTTGAACCAGATTCTGTTGTAATTCATTCTCATCCCCAGAGCTGCGATCCTTTTGGGCAGCGCCACGGATCGAGAGCTCTGGCAGGGGCCAGGATAACGCACAAGCGCAGTAGCTGCCCATTTTTGTAAGTGATGGTCACTGTTATTGTTTTAAATTTCTGAGGCTGCGCAGAAAGCCGGAAGTCCGTGATTCGCGGACTTCTTGCCTCACACCCTGCCAGAGTTCTCGATCCGTGGCGCTGGCCAAAAGGATCTCAGCTCTCTGGGGTCGATCCGTGGCGCTGGCCAAAAGGATCGCAGCTCTGGGGACGAGAATGTTGTAAATTGTACAATATTTTGACTTAGCGCATGCGAAGAAGCCAAAATTTGGACCTTTTTTGCAGATTCATTCCCAATTTTTTGTCTTGCTTCTTTTCTTCCCTTTTTCTTTTCCTTTTTTTCTCTTTTCTCTTTTCCTCTTGGTGTCCCAGGAACACTGTTTCGTTCATGAAAGGAGAAAAACAATTGTATTTCTAGTCGTATTATACTAGTCCAACGAAGATGGTTGCAACACTTGAACACTTTTTCGTGGAAGGTTAATTTTTTGTTCCTTTTGTTAAAGAGAATGGGGGGTCGTGATGTCTAATTTTTCCTTGATAAACTTTGAACCTCGATAGGCCGTCAGTACTAAAAGTGGGCAGGCAATGGGTACGAACGACGTTATACGGTTTACGCATTCAGGCCACTGAGTGGAAAATGTCGAAAAGAATAGATAACTGTTTCAAATGTATCTTATCTTTATGAATACCTCAGCTGTTGTTTAATTGATTGGATAAACGTTCCGTTGTCTGCATGATTTAGAGGTCAACTCCTCAGTTTGCTGCACGCACTGGTCACCAGGCTAAGTCTTCCCTCCCCTCCTTAGTCCTTCCTTGGTTCAGTCCCGACGACTCTCGGATAATTCAAGACCAACATACGTTTTCAGACATATGCCTTATATTTCTCCCTTTTCTGGCTACTTCCTGTTCGTTTCGTGATACCACGTTACCAGATTACTGCAGCCATGACTGTTACTGATATAAGCCTCACTATCGCAGGGTAATCCATTTTTAAGGATCACTGGTGATAGCAACCATCGTTAAGCAACAACTGGACGTAGCAAGTACGCATAAAGTCGTATACAGAGAATCCTTAATGAATGTTTGCAAGACCTTTATGTCCAACCTCGTTCCCAGGACTTTTTCCCTTTTTAAATTTGGGGAGGCGGGAAAAAGGCCCCTTTTTTGGAAAAAGGCCCTTTTTCCCGCCTCCCCAAATTTGAAAAAGGGAAAAAGTCCTGGGAACGAGGTTGCTTAATGTCAGCTTATTATATCAGTTTAAAGAGTAGGGTAAAGACTTCTCAGAAACTTCCTTGTGGTGTTTAAAATCATACCGCAAAGTGAACTAATTATAAAGCAAACAGAAAACGAAAAGAAAGTGACCTTTCCCGGCGTGCTTTTCAAACCTCAGGAGATTGAAACTGAAGCCGGAAGTAAAACAAAGTGGAGGCCTGAGCGAGGCCCGAGTGAACGCAGGTCAATTAAAACAGTGAAACTTTAAACAAAGTTGGTAGGAATTAAAAGTATTTTCAGTTCATTTCCAAGGAATGTTTTTGTTATTAGAGTGCGCTCAAAAATAAATTACATGTAGAAGAGGTAGGAACCATGGCGGTATAAAAAGCGTTGAATTTTGAAGCGTGCCAACAGTTCTCAGGTTTTTGAACACCGAAAGTAAATTATTCACTCCGCATGAAATTGTTGTGAAAGTTTTATACTGACAAAATATGTCGCTCTCTTTTTTTGATGTGGGCTGTACCGATGTGGATTTGTTACCTTTGGCAGTCTTGATCTGTTCTACGTCAACTTTTGTGAAATTGTGGTGAAACGGGCTCAAGAAGTGCGCGAACTAGAAAAGTGAAATATACATGTAGTGTTAATAGAAAGGCGGAAGTGTGTGTGAGGGAGAGTCCCCTTTCTTTCCTTGCTTCTAACACTTATTGTTTGCACGTTGCCTTTCCTTCAATTAATACCGAATGAGGAAGCCAGGAACAGGCTACACCATGACGACCGAAATACAAAGCACTTATTTATAAGCTATATAGCTAGCTACAGATTTAACTCTTCATACTACAACACGATGCAATCTAGGAATTTCGAACACATTTGCGATCAATTGCAATGTAACATCAAAACAAAATTTCCATATTAGAATGGACTGTGGAGTTATGACCGACTAAAATCTGAGGGTTCGATAAAACCTAATAATATATGAAATGGAAACATACCTCAGTGCAGGATTCGATGCATAGGTTTCACGACACTAAGATAAATATCTACCCTTTCTAATAAAAGAAAAAAATATAAAATTCCTAGAATTAACAGACCACTGAACAAATGGACTTAGATTCCCCCCTCCCTGACAAAAATGGTCGGTCGCAACACCATTATTATAGTACAACAATCTAGCCGAAAATAATAACAACGTAGGAGAAACGTGGAAACCTTTTGGCTAAGTTTTACTGCACTGCCTGCGCGAGCCCTGTTTCAACATAATACGAGCTGAAGTGTCACAGCACCCATTCATCTCCAAAACCTGGACGCATGTGCAAAGCCAAATAAACTCCCTTCTAACTATCACTGGACCGTCATACATTTCAGTCCATATCAATTTTGTTCCCAGAATCCCGTTCATAGAAACGCTTATTTTCTTCGATAAATGACCAGGACAAACGCGTTGTCTCTGGGAAGGAGAATTTGGTGAGCAAAATCCCAGTTAGTTTAGTAGCAATTTCTTTAATTCTCACCAGCATTCTGCTGTTGATGTTGGACTTTGTATTTATATTACTGGGTGTATTAAGACTTGATTTAAGGATGATTCAGAATGTAGACCAGTGTAGACTATGCTTTTTCAGTTAGCACTGCCCTGCAGGGCGTTAAGTGTCTTGCTTCCTTATTAGTGTTATTCAGTTAAAACTGTCGGTTCCGAAAAGTGACTCATGTCAGTGCGTATTTAGAAAACACCTTTATCAACAGGAACAAGCCCTGACAGATCCGAAAACATTAGCATCCCGGCTGGAAAAATCAAGTGTTGTGATTCCCAGAAACGAATAACATTTTCCTTCATTCCTTATTAAATTTTAAGTTAATCAGGATCTCTTCCGTTTTGCCAGTGGTTTCTGAGGAAAGCTGTGAGACAGATCCTATTTTTTGAGGGCATCTCCAATCTTATTTACTCATTTCACTACGTTTGGTTTACACTACAATGAGAGTCATGGTAAACGCGCGTTTTGGATGCGAAGCTTCGTGAAAATCAGACGTCCAGCATGATTTTTCGTACACACTAAAACTGAACACGGAGACTGGCGGAGGAAAACTCAAATCGAAGGTCAGTCAAGTTTCGATACTCTCCTCAGCAGAACTTTTTGGAAATGTAGTTTCTCCTCAAAGGTCAAGTTGTATCGAAAACGAGAGCGGAAAAAAGACTGGAAAGCGAAAGTATGGTACTTCATTTAGAACGATTATAGTTATACACTCATCGGACAGTTAGCCACGTACCTTATATGAAATCGAAGTTGTTGATTGATTTCAGCAAAAGGGTAAAGGTATTTTTCAACTGGACGCCAGATCAGAGTACACGGTGCGTTATCAGCAGTTATCAGGATCACGCTGACGTGAAAGGAGCTCTGATTATAAAAAGAAGGAAAAAGAAGGTAAACATTGCTGGAGGGCAGGAAGTTGGGGAATTGCCTAAAGTACAACAAACAAACTTGCATAATTAAATAACACTCTGAAAACTGAATTATCACTAAGCAGTTTAAATGGGTACCGTACACGTAGTTTGACAGACTGAGGTGGCAGCCTCATTAGAAGATCTTTTTCTAGAGAATACAGTTCTACCTTTGTCTGTCCCCCATTCCCTCATAAGGCCTTTATCTTTTGTTTTCACTTTCATAATTGTTGTTGTTGGTGGTGGTGGTTGTGTTTTTTTTTCTTTTTTGGAGGGGGGGGGGATATTTTAGCTGTATTCAAGGCAAGCTTCGCAAAGCTGGTGGATAGGCAAGCTTTGTGAAGATTGAGGAGCAGGAATGGGAGAATGAGGAGGAGAAGGAGATGGGAAACCAGAGACACCCCCGACGAATATTCGAGTAAATATGATACAACGCAGACACAAGAGGTTGACTAATTATGAAGAAAGATGCTAAACATGTTTCCATGAGGAGAAAATTAAAATCACCGCTTCTACAATATCGTTGGTGTATTTGTCGGTTACATTAGGTCTTACAGGGCCGTAGCCAGACTCTTCTGATAACCGAGGCAGCTGCGAAGCTCGGAGCTTTTAGGGCGGTCTGGGGGCGTGTTCCCCCAGAAAATTTGAAATTTAGAAGCTCGTAAATGCCATTTTTAGCGTTTTCCTGGTGGTATTTCCCCCCTAACATAATCAAAATCCAAAGTAACTTGAACGGTTTCATTCAGAAATAATATTTTAGAAGCTCTGAAATGTTATTTCAGCATTCGTGACGAAAAAAATCAATCTCGTTCAGGTGCACCAGTTCAAGTGCACCAGTGCTGAAATGCACTCTCTACTTAAGACCTCGCTTTTATTTGGAGAAAGCTAAAGCAATTCTCCTCTGACCACTAGCGACCCATTCATTTTTGCAATATTTGCAACGGCTCTGGAGTGATGTCTTAAACGTATGCAAGGGCAAGACCAGTTAGGCGGTCTGCGCCCATTGTTGATTTGGACCAAGTTTTCAGTCGGTAAAGAAGCTGGGGCTGTATACGCTGACCAACTGGAGAAACTGGGGGGTCTCAACCAGCACGTAAATTAAGTGAAGTATTACTATCGAGGTTATCACACTTTAGGGCACCGGTGGCGTGGTTTACGTCCAGAAACATGTTATATTATTAAATGATTTCTTTTTTTATTTAAGGTTTTTACCACAAGGAAATTGTTTTACAGAGGGCAACTGCCGCGGTTGCCTCAATACTGCCTACGGGCCGGTCTTATCAAGTCTGGGTCAATTAACCGTTGCTAATAATAGTATTCGAAAACCGGCAACCCAAAAGAAATATTTCGTTGGTTCCTTCTCCCTACTGATGAACTGTTTTGAAAAGTAGCAAAAATTCTTATTCATTAGCTGTTCCTTAAGATAAGAGGAGGTTTTGCGCAACCGTTCCCAGTTTGCCAGTGGATTTTCTCGCGCGTCTTCGTGGAGTTCCTGGCCAAAGGGTAATTAACGATTATAACAACAAGGAAATCCTCAGGAATTAACGTTACGAGGTGGAACAGTAGCGTGAGAAATCCACTTGATTACAACTATTTTACACCACCGGGCCCTGGCCCAACACTTACTTTAGCTGATTACTTATTCAGAGCAAAAGGAAAGGAGGCACTTGATTGGGACAGTGCTTCCTGTTTTTAGAGATTTTGCCAAATGATCATAAAAAAGCAACATTTCAAAAAGACGACTTTTAAAATGGCTCGGCTGCACTGCGCTCTCCTGCGAAATGAGCTCTCCCATGAGAAACGAACTTGGAAAATTCTACAGGTGTAATCTTGCGGTTTTACCGAGATTTCAAATGCGGCTTAATCTGGCAATTTCTATAAACTGGAATATGTGCAGACAATACACAAATGCATACCGGCAAGACGAACGTATGAACGAGACGAAAAACGTCTTCTACTGTGGTTAAAATCTTGCTTACTATAACCATATAGACACGGTAAATATCGCTGAGTTATCTTCTGAAGGAAATTGAAAGCATTTTTGCCGTGTTTCAATAGTAAAAATAGAAGCACTTATAGTAAATAAGAAAAGAAGACTCGAAATGACGGTGCCTTTGCCTCGGGCCTCCACAAGTTTGTTTTACTCGGCCAAATTATCTTAATTTTGTTCGTGTTTTAATACTTTGAAACATGAGAAAAAATTTCAGTTTTTTAGGGTCGGTATTGCTACGGTAAGTAACAATCTTCAGAAGGCAATTATTGTAATATTTATGCAAGTGGTTAACACTTAATTCAGAGTCGGTCTATGTACCATAAAGCCTTCAACGACATGTAACCGACTTTTAATTGCAAACCAATCATACCCATACCAGCATACCAATCTTTTGTTTGGGCTTTCATTCACAGACGAGCGATAGTCTTTCTTTCCAGCGGGACGCCACATTTTCGATGACGTCATTGAGCCCACGCTACTGCGCACCCAGCGTAGTAACTGTGGTGTTCGTACTCTTTTGCTCGCGACAAAATGAATTTAACTCTTGAAATGAACCAGCTGAACCGAACGTGTCGTTTCATTTCAAAGCAATAATCAACCAAGCAGAGATTTTTAACAATTTAAAAATTTACTCGTCGGATACAAGCAACATCGTCGTTTGAAACGACCGAAAAGATGAATACGTGATCGGCAGCATTTACTTCTCCATGAGAAGTACTAGTTTAAAATTTAGAGAAAACTGAAATGGAGTCTTTACGTGAAATGAACAAATTCACCCAAAAAAGTTGTTGGCTAATAATAGTGAACTTATCGGGGAAATTATCCCAGTAAGGCAGTTTGATCAGTGAGCCGGATATTTCGTTATATTAGGCATTCTGTCATGAGGAAAAATAGGACATAAAAAGTTGAACTTTTTACGTGCACGTAGGCCGTTCATACATCGTCTCTAATTTTATTTACGCACGCAAAGCCAGTTAAATTCACGCCCGTACGCACGTAAAATTTACGCAACAGTGGAAATCTACCTTTAGGCGACGATACTTGTTCCATTTGTGACGTCATCACTTTTTACGTCGAGGGATGATTTAGACAAACAACTTATGCAGGAGGGAGAAACTTTCCAAAGCGTGCCCAAATGAGAGCAGTTTCATGAAATGGGCCAGAGATACACGCAAGAAAACTAAGTAAATTTTACTGGCAAATTCGAAGGAAAATTTGGCGTCCACACCTATATATTGCCACTTCTTGTCAAAAAATTTTCCGTTCTCCGCATTTTTCTTGAAACTTTTCCTACAAGGGGATAACATAGGCAGGAGAGGCTCAACGAACGGTGAGAAATAAAAAAGGTGAAAGTCGGGTTTGGTCTATTGTTTTATCGTTAACTCCTCAAATTTTATTTGTGTGCATGCCCAAAACCAGGGAAAATTTGTTTATCCCAGAATGAAAGGAAACATCGGTTTACAAGTTGCAAGCAATATTTTGGGCAGTTTTGCTCCATTTCGTCTAGATAACAACCAAAAACGCCTCAGGTAGCTTCAAACAACAAAACTAATTTTTGCGAAAAATCCAGGAGTCAACTAGCTAGTTAATCAAGTACATGGATAAATCGAAAATAGGGAAGAAAAAGATCAGCAGAGGGATATTCTAGTTTTCACACACAAATAATAACACATGCATTACTAATGACACATGAGTAACTAACGAAACTATAAAGGTTACAGACTTTTGTGTTCGAAACGCTTGTCCAGGGATTTTGCTTGAAACACAAAATGCGCCTATGAGTGATTAGCTTAACACAAGGGCCTTCTTAATCAAACCTAATAAAATTAAACGTAAGAAAAACAAATTCATTTGTTGTTTTTTTCAAATGTCTAATTTTTACTAGATTTTACCACGGCATAAGTGCAAGTGTGGGGAAAAGGAAAATTTTTGTCATCAGTTTTCATTGAACACACTCGATCATTGCGCACTTCCTCGATGGAGCCCGTTCTCTCCGTAATTGTTGTGGTATCATACAGTGCGCAATTCATCAAAACAGGCTCAATTCATTAAGGCACGAATGCAATGAAATTTTCGAGATAAGAAATGAGAGCTAACTTAAATTTATAAAAAAGGTCAATAGCGTAGGGAAAATTAAGAAGTAGAACAGAAAAAGTATTTAAGATACAAACAAGAGTATCGTGCATAATGAGTTGGCTGTGTTCTACAACCATAATTTGCATACCTAACCTTAAAAGTGAAATGCAACCTTTGACAGGACTTACCACTTGCTTTTAAACTGATGGTTTTAAGTTTGGATCTACGGGAAAGTAATCACGCAGTCAAGATCTACAGCGTAAGTAGATTTTGACCACTTCAGAAAAGAAGTCGAAGCTATAGCTAGACAGGAAATTGCAATCTTATTACGACCTTCCACGCTCAACGCTAAAAGAAATTAGATAATTCCTAAATTTCCATTAAGGTTCACTCAAGCTGCAGATATTTTAATGGAAAAATGCTTTTAAATGGACGAAAACAAACATCTCTGATGTACCAGCCATTAGAGAAAAGTTGTAAGTTGAGCGCCAGTGTCGATCCGAGTTTTAAGTGGATGAGCATTCGATTCCTTAAAAACTTAATTAATTAATTAATTAATTAATTACAAACTTAAAAACTTCTTTGTTAATAATTAAATTTAATCCGTCGAACTTAATTCTCCGAATAAGTGAAAACAATTACATTTATACATTAAGTATTAATAGCAGTCGTTATCTGTATTTGTTGTCTATGCTTAAGTTTCAGAAATTCACGTGATTTTAGCCCAGGCTAATTTTGTCTGAGAATATTTATATTTCAATGTGTGTTAGTCACGAAAACTTTTGAGGTGTCTGTTTTTGACCTTTTCTCTTCGAACAAAAGCATCTATCTCGAGACCACAAGTAGCTTAGTACTACGCGTCAGCAAATTGTTTTCGTTTTCTTCTACA
Source organism: Siderastrea siderea (assembly GCA_964030785.1). Taxonomy (NCBI): domain Eukaryota; kingdom Metazoa; phylum Cnidaria; class Anthozoa; order Scleractinia; family Rhizangiidae; genus Siderastrea; species Siderastrea siderea. The sequence continues at coordinate 32,923,851 of OZ034966.1, read as the reverse complement.
AGTATCCGCAACAAACACGTTTACACTGAGCTCTCTACACTACCAATTCATCCTTCCTTTATTTAATGAATTCTGTGTTGTGTTTAACAAATGTTGGGTTATTTTAAACGGATAATGTACTGTGGTTTTGCCCTAATTAGCCTGGTGGGGATGGGGGGGAGGGGGCAAAAAGAGCCCGCCTTGGCTTGGCTAAAATCATTATCTGGAAACAATTTGGTATGACATATGATAGTTCATCGAATTTACCACCATTTTCACTACTACGCAACTTTTCTTTTCAAAACACTTCTGAGCACTTTGCAATACGCTTCCGTCAATCATACCTTATATGGGAAGTGTGTGATGTAACGAGCTCGAAGGAATAAAGATGGCGCCAAATTATCCCGTAAATTTGCGCTGGCGAGTGTTATATTGACTAGTGAGAGGCTTTAGAGTCGTTGATGTTGCAAGAATACTTCACGTTTGGCAGATATTTGTACAGAAACTTCCACATTTCTTCAGAATTACTGAAATACCCGCTCGGTGGATTATCCTATGCGGCGGATGGTAAGCTTGCGTTTAATCTCGTGAATAAGCTAAACTGAAGTGTGAAGTAAAAATTCTAGCTTTTCTGACCTGAAAATAGCACACGACATGTTATTCACCACGAGTATAATCTGGCAAAATCTCGAAGTGTACGAGGGCGAAATTCAGGAGTGGACAGAGTATGCAACGGGAAAACGAATCATGATCGGCGTGCGATCAACCGATTCGTGAAGAAAATGGGTTTGACAAGAAGAAAGCTGAAGAAACGTACGTATGACTTGTTGGATTGTTTTTGCAAGAAACACTGCTAATTCTAGTCACCTATCACCCGAGGAATGGAATGAAAAACAAAGCATAAGCGCTTTATAACGTTTATTGTTCTACGTGAATGTTAACGCTGTGACATGATAGCAAGAAAAATTTGAAAAATCGTTATTTATAAAAGCGGGAACCGGGAAATATCAAGGAAAATATTTAAGCACAGTTTCATGTTTACTTCTTCGTTATAGTTCACCAAAGAATGTGAGTTTACCAAAGAACGTGATAAGCGAGACAGGGCGATGTATCGTCGTAGGTCATCGCTAAATTTCACCCAGAACAGTTGCTATTTATAGATGAATCAGAACTTCTCAGACTCATCTATAAATAGCAACTATTCTCGGTGAAATTCAGCGATCCTATGACAATACATCGTCCTGTTTCCCTCATCACGTTCTTTGGCAATTGTCTTGAGTTAAAGAGTTAAAACGAAGAAGTAAACTTGAAAGTAAGCTTAAATATTTTCCTCGATTCCCCGTTCCCGCTTGTAGAAATAACAATTTCCCTATCATGTCACAGCGTTATATGTTTACATTCTCGAAACGTAGAACAACAAACGTTACAAGCGCATTATAAGCTTATACATTATTTTGTTTTTTCAATTCATTCCGGAGGTGATAGGTGATTAGAATTAGCAGTGTTCCTTCCAAAAAAATGCAACAAGTCATTTGTACCTTTCTTCTTGTCAAACCCATTTTCTTCACGAATCGGTTGATCGCACTCCGATCATGATTCGTTTTCCCGTTGCATACTCTATCCACTCCTGAATTTCGTCCTCGTACACTTCGGGATACTGCCAGATTTATGCTCATGGTGAATAACATGTCGTTTGCTATTTTCAGGTCAGAAAAGTTAGAATTATTACTTCACACTTCGGTTTAACTTATTCACGAAATTAAACGCACGCTTACCATCGGCCGCATAGGATAATCCATCGAGCGGGTATTTCAGTAATTCTGACGAAATGTGGAAATTTCTTTAGAAATGTCTGCCAAACGTGAAGTATTCTTGCAACATCAACGACTCTAAACTTCTTACTAGTCAATATATGACTCGCCAGCGCAAATTTACGGGATAATTTGGCGCCATCCTTATTCCTTCGCTCAATTCAATTGCGGTAACATCATACACTTCCCATATAAGGTATGATTGACGGAAGCGTATTGCAAAGTGTTCAGAGGTGTTTTGAAAAGAAAAGTCGCGTAGTAGTGAAAATGGTGGTAATGTTTTCATAGCACCATTCTTTTCAGCAACAGACAGTTTTTTTCAGTTTTTTTACTTTTAAATAAATCAAAACTTTTGACTTTGTTGCTCTGTCTTTTGCACTATTAGATCACTAAAGTGTTCTTTTATTGGTTTTAAGTTTTTAGGTGGCAAGTTTGGTGGTTCCAGGAGGTTATGGAAAATCCAGAGATCCAAGATGCATGGCGGATTCAAAATGGCCGTCGACTGGAAATCATGCGGACAAAATTCCCTCGTCATGTGACTTTATCAGGTTATGTTGTGGTCCTTAAAGGGAACATTTTGGACGTATTATATACCCTTAAAGTCTCGTTGCCATAGCTGCAATAATTTTAGAAAAGCCAGGGCTATATGTAAGGTTAACGAGTTGTACATTGTGTTTAACGAATTTTGTTCATGTGTTTGCAGAAATGGGCCACCAGTGATGTTATAAAGATGTATACATTATGCTAGATTATGCAAAAGAGATTTAACGGGAATGACGAGGCCTGGAGATGCAAAGGTCACCTCTCTGCAAAACAAAATAATTGTTTAAAGTCAATTCACGACTACTTAAAAAAAAAGAGAGAGAGAGAAAACTGAGGACAGAAACAAGCCTACTTTAAAACTTCTATGCCTTCAGTATTTCTACTCCCGCTTTATACAAGGGATGATAATATCAATGCAACAAAATATAGATCAATCAATACTTGTGGTGGATAAACCAAAATCTTATACGGCAATTTTTAGCACCCGCCAAACCAAGTTTGCATTATATCCCACTGAAACTCTTTTGTACTTCCCTATAAACGTCATGTAACTTCAAGTACCAATCCAAATGTGTTTACCCGGTCTCTCGAAGTCACGTTTAGAACAGTTTGGCCCATTAGCTTTTGGCAAGCACATGAAAAGGAAAGCCGAAAACGCTGTCTGAGATGATTTCCGTGAGATATCGGGAAAATGCCATCAAAAGGTCTTCCGTATCCCTGACAAAGTGAACTTAGTTAAGTACTGTATATGGTGTGTATTTGTATTTTTTTTCTATTTGATAGACTTATATGAAGACTTCGTCTACCGTGAAACGAAGGGCCTCTGACAATGGCCGTAAATGGCTGAAAAATCATGCTATTTACGTTTTGTTGCCATACATAGCAGACGGCGGAACGGGCGCAAATATAGGCCATTTCCGAGTTGCCTTGTACCTGTTTTTCAAAGCGAGTCTTGGTGCACAGCCTTTCATATGAAATGAGTTTCCATTCACATGCAGATAAAACTCATTTTCATATGAAAGGTTTTGCACGAGGCCTCGCTTTGAAAAAGAGGTACAAGACAATTCGGAAATGGCCTATTGTATTTATGTCATTTTGCCACAAACAAGAATTAACTGCTAAGAATGGTAAACAATTGCCAAGTTTCTATAGAGAAAAGCTCAGGCTACATAAACATTGTGACCTTCGACAAAAAACCTTGCGGTATGGCTGAGACTGTTGGCAATCAGGATTAACACAAAATTTTTGGTATGTTTTTGGTATGTCTGAGGTATGTTTTATGTATGGCATATGTGACTCTAGTATGTTTTAGGTATGTCATTTTTGAAAACATACCAAAAAAGTACTTGCTTTTTTGAAAGAGCATAACATACCCAAAACATAGCTTTGAGACATACCAAAAAAGTAGGTCCTTTTTGTAGGGAGAAATGACATATCAAAAACATATCCTCAAGACATACCAAAAAAGTCTGGCCATTTTTCAGTTTTAGAGAGAAATGACATACCATAAACATAGCTTAAAGACATAGCAGAAAAGTAGTTTCATATCTTACGTAGAAATGACATACCAAAAACATAGCTTCAGTACATACCGAAAACATAGCTCAATATCTTAGAAGAAATAACATACCAAAAACATAACTTTTATGTATGGATTTGTAAAGATTCAGTTAACAATTTGATAAGGATCTTACTTTTAAAGATCCTTGCAACACCTTTTTTAGGATTTCACAGAAAATATAAAGCACAAAGTAAATTTCATTAAATCTGCAATGTTTTATTTAGAGTTTGAAGTGTACAGCATATGTCATCTGCCATGGTATTGGAACTTGTTTAATAATGAACATTTTTTATAGTTATGTAATCAGCTATAATATTATGCCAAATGGAATTCCAAATTAATAGAAACTACCTTAACAGCTTTTTTTGACTGAAATCCCTAGAGTTGCCAAGTCCACAGATCTCTATTTAAGGTACAAATAAACATTAATTACGTATCTGTGGCCTCAAATCAAATGTGTTTGGAATTCTTGGTTAATGGTACAGGAGTCCAATACCATCATAGTTGAAAGACAATAAAATGGCAGAACGGCAAGTATTTTAAACATTTCCTTAATGCAGGCAAAGAATCAAATTGTAATTGCCTGTCTTAAGGACAAGAATAAAACATTTCATGCATTGTATCTCACAACAAAAATGAAAGCAAAATATGTAACATATTTGTTTGACATGGTATTATTCACATCATACTTTGTTGTTTTAATAGACAGTTTGAATTTTCTTTAATAGACAGATTGAATTTTCTTTATGAAACCTTGTGCAACCTAGAAATATGTAAAAGTATATGAAAAACTAATTTAAATATATTGCTCTATTTAACTTGAATTAAGAGCCATGAAAAGTCTAACAAGTAACAGGAATCTCAGTATTTCTGCTGAATCAGTTTACCTTTTGAGAGTTTGAATATTGTTGTTTTTTATCAGTGAATACGCGATTTCCGAACTTTTACAGAATACGATCCCTGGAAGTCTTTAACTGACTCCTGGTTTCTTTCTATCCCGATAAAAGCTTTTAAAATTGGTCGAAAAAGCGAGTTTCTCAACTGGTATTTGGTCAGCCGCCATCTTGAATGAAATGAGCCTTTCTGGTCAGCAGCCACTTCAAGAGCGGACATAGGCCTGGGATCGAGCGTGAGAACGAGGTTGAAAATTCGTTTTTATTCAGGCGCCATATTTTAAATTCAAGGCGAAGAGAGTTTCCTCCCAGTTTACACAGAGAAAATCTCCCCTGAAACAGCACTTAGAACCTCAAAACGTGGATTCCCTAATTTTATGAATAGGTAAGTACAAAAGATGTAGTAGAAATTTCTGTTAAGTGTACGTTTGGCTACAAACGAGTACATGCAGTCAGGTTTTCACAGGATCTTTTCCAGCTGTCAGTTAAGCTACAGATACGGGTGAAGCTTTTTGCAAAGGTGTTCGGAAAAAAAATAAACTTAGCATTATAATTTGACATTTACGTTAACTTTACTTTCTGTCTCTGCAAGTTGCTACAGTCGATTATTTGAATTTGATCTTGGGTTCAATTGAGCAACACAGAGGGAAATATATTTTATGCATGTAGGCTTATTTCTATTGTTTCCTACTGATTTCAGAAGCAGTCTTTAGGAACAGCTTGGAGTAAAGTACTGTTGCTGAAACAAACATTCTATTCTCACACTGTAGAGCTAAGTGACTGCATGCATTGTGCAAGTACATGTTATACATTGTATGAACTGTGATCAGACTATTATTATAAATAATTTGTTCTCCTAATAAATACATGTACCTTTTACTCTAGTGTCAATATCATTGGGTTGTTATCTTTGGATCACTGAACTTCTGTTGACCTGAGTAAATAGCATGTCAATTACTGTTACTGTGGAGAGGTTTTATTTTTAGTGGAATGTTAAAGATGGTTATTTTCATGGGGCAGTTTCTATTTTGTATTTGGACTCTTGTTATGCAGCTTTTTGCTGAATAAATTGTTTACTGTGGCTCTGTTTTGTGGGCGATTTTCCAAGTTGCTGAGCTGCTGGTAACTGGAAAGCTTGTAAAAAAAAAAAAGAAAGAAAGAAATTCTCATCAAGTTTAAGCCACCAAATTAGGTCGCCTGAGCTAACTGTAGTTGCCAATTATTATTATCAGCCAATTAGAGTTTGCTTGCGGTTAAAATGTTTATAAAATCACCTTCATATTAATTCTGAAATGAAAAATGAATTTTCAAACATACAGTAAATTTCTCAATTTACTAGAGTCGCTTGTTGGTCGTGCAGTAGTCTGTGCTAGATTTGGCCTAACAACTGAAGGTTTCACTGAAAATGAATTTTTTTTTTCTTGCTACCCAAAACTCACCAGATTTCTGAGATTTTATCTTTATTTACATGTAGGAATCTTCAAACAAGAATTGCATCTTTCCAATAACCATGTGGCTTTTCCAAACCCTGCACCGATTTCCTAGTCCTTTTTGATGAAACTGCAGTAAATGGTGAACTTGAGGTTCTTCTCTATTGGCTGCCATTTTTTTTGAACATTTATTTACAGCCACTAAATTTCGATCTTTCTGCAATGGTCAACTTGTAGCTCAGGTTGAGAAAACACTAGCAAGTAAAGAAACGAACGTCTCAGAAAAGCTGTGTTCTGAAAACACAGCCTGGATGACTTTTTTTCCTCGCTCTAATCGAGCTCAAAATACTAGGTTTTTTGTCTGTTTTTTTGGTCGTGTTTGGGGGGGCTTGGCACTCAGTTAGTGAAACTAGAGTGTGTGTTGCACTACTAACAAACATGCTTTTTGCTGTGGTTATCTGGAGAACAAGGGTTTTTATTTTTATTGTTTGAGTATTAAGAATACAGTTGATTCCCACTACAGGTATCTTGAATGCTCAAGGGAAACAAAAAATTATTTGAGACGAGTTCAAATTAGCCAGTGGTAAACAACTGTTCAATATCATTTACATGTAAGGGAGACAGGTTTCAGTTCCAGATAGCCAGGGTTTGAAGTAGTGGGGAACTGCCATTATTCATAAGAATGATCAAAACATTAACATTTTCAGCTTTAGTTATACTGATTCTTGCTGAGGAAAAAAATTTGCATGATAACTGACAGCTAATTTGATACAAAATAATGTTATGTGTAGCTGCTTTTTAAAGGACCAATATCCGGTTACTGCGCATGTTCCAAACTTTGATTTCCTGACAGGATGTCGCGAATTCAAAAGATGCGAGAAGTGATGTAGAACCTTCAAAAATCCGTTTGCATCGTGCTCAGTTTAGTTCAATATTACCCTAAAGTTTCTCCCAGTTATAGATGAATGATATATAATTTTCGTTACGTTCCAATTTGTGTGAGATCGGGATTTTTTGGCGTTGTTTTCAATGTCGTTGGATGGAGGACCGAGAGGAGGGAAGCGCTATGGCGCCGGTCGAAGGCTTCTTTCTCCAGGCAGCTTCCATAAAAGCTCAGAAAATCGTGAAAGGAATAAGAAGAAATGGAACCGGCAGCATACCAGAATATATATAAAGAAAGCAATCCATGAGACATGGAAACGACTGAAGGGATCAGTGGTGTCTGTATTCGACCGACAGCCATGAACTGATGGGATGGAAGGCCTGCACGCTGCATGACTTCTACTTGTACTTGTACGCCGCGTCTTATCTTGGTCTTTTGACCCATTTTGCTTCTTGTTTTTTTGTAGCGGGTTTAGAGTGGAGGATTTTTAAATGTTGACTGGACTGAGCCGTTACAACTTAGGCATCGCATTCTCGAGGTTATATCGAGGTCATAACTGGTGGATTCTTGTGGCTTTCGTCGTTTGTTATTCTCCGTTGGTTTGATTTCTGATCGTTTGTTAAGCGACTTAATATGGTTTTTATGCCGCTCTTGCATAATAGGTACGTTGAATTTGGCTCATTTAGGAAATTTATGGGGTTTTCCGCCTCTCATGTTTATATTTTCGACAATAAAGGATCTGAAATATTCACTGCAGCGTGACGAGTTTCCCTGCTGATGTTTGTAACGCCGGGCTCGGCTTATGTTTTTAATTCTGTTGCAGGATTTTGTTTCGCATCACGCTCTGTTAAATCTTTGTGTATAACCAGTGACACCCAACGAGAAAATTTTAGTAAAATACTTGAAATATCATTTCCTGCTTTCTAAGATAGCTTCAGAGGTTATAAAGGCATATTTGTGAAAGCTAATACGGGTTGATCTGTTCGGATTTTTTAGCTGAATATTTAGGTCGCAGAAAATTTTAGGAAACAGAATCCTATCCGCGAATTTCAGAGCAGCTGATGGCTCGCCGAAAATGCTGGCTAGCTGACCTTATTTTGCACTCTAAACGACATATTTGTCCCTCCAAAAACAATAGGAACTAATAAGTCCTCTTGTTACGAAAGTCCGACGGGATGTTTCGCCAAAGAAATCTCTAGCTTTCACTGCAATTAAATCCGCAAATTTCCGGTGATTTATATTTTGTGTTTCGCATCACGGAGTGTGATCTATAGACCCTTTTCGTCAAGAAATTTAAGTTGTAGCTTCCTTGGAGCTATAAAACGCAAATATTTAAATGGAGGATGTAAACAGCGGATCACCGTGTGGGCCGCGGGGTAATCTTGTCGCCTCAATGTGACAGTTCTACTGTTTTTTTGAAAGATAACAGCTGACGTTCACGCGTGCGCATTATCGGGATAGTGTCCCTTTAAGGATTCAGACTGAAATAAATGTCTCACATGTAAGCATCTCATCTGTTGATGTTTTATACTGTGTAGATTTTGGCTATTCCCATTAGGTAGCTCTAAGTAACCATGTAGTACATAACAAAGTGGCATATTCTTGTTTGGCAGTTGGTATGTCATATAAAATGTATGTTTCTGGTATGTAACTGATAATATTTTGGTATGTCAAATCAGATATGTTCTTGGTATTTATTTCACTGGTAAGTTTTGGGTATGGTGAACATACCTAAGACATAGATTTCAGTTGTGTGATTGAGGTATGTTTTAGGTACTTTCAAAATGGTATGTTTTGGGAACTTTTTAGGTTTATAAATTTTGTTCCAAAAATGATACTTAATGGTATATTTTTGGTATGTCTGAGGTAGTAAAAACATATCAGTGGCATATCCCTGACATACCAAATTAAGGTATGTCCTTGGTATGTCATATGTATGTTTCTGGTATGTAACTGATAAGTTTTGGGTAGGTCAAATTAAGCATGTTCTTGGTATGTTTTTGGTTTGTTTTGAGTATTTTCAACATACCAAAAAAACACTTTTTGAATGTTTGACAAAAGTATGTTTTAGCTACTTCCAATTTGGTATGTTTTGGGTACTTTTAAGGTATATAAATTTTGTTCCAAAAATGATACTTAATGGTATATTTTTGATGTGTCAGAAGTAGCATGAACATATCAGTGACATATCCCTGACATACCAAATAAAACTATGTCCTTGGTATGTCACATGTATGTTTCTGGTATGTCACCGGTATGTTTTAGGTATGACAAACCATACCTTTGACAAACCTTAGACATACCAAAAACATACCCATAATTTGGTGTGGGAATTGCTATTTCAATAGCTTAAAAATCTCTCCAAACTAACATTTGATATTATGTGGGAGGTGGGAGGAACGATATTAATCACCAAAATATTCAGTTTTAACACGTTCTTAACTCACTAGAGCTTTCCTTATCATTCGGCGTGCTTTATAATGGTAAACAAACAACCATGAAAAGGGTCAGGGGTGAGCCTGACGTCTCTTTGTCGCGTACCGGCGCAACACAGACGCTTATTCAGATGGTTATCGTTGATACATTCCATTCTACATAATTATTAGTTGAAAAGGATAGCTGTACCTGTTACCATTATGAAATAAGGATCATACATGAAAATACTTCATCATTCATAGCTGGCAAAATAAAAATGCATAAGGGTCTCTAATACTTCTTCGTTTAGCCTGGGGAAAAAAAGTTAGATGTTTCCCCGGTCTACAAAATCGAATACTGAGTTTCTCAAACTTGATTCTGTTCTTCGACACAGAATCAAGTATCCAATGAGGAAGTAAAAGCACCATTCATTTCACTTTCAGTAAAAGTAACGATTTCTTTCAGCTATTTATTGTTGTAGTACATTTGGTCATTTTTTACCTACACTGGGATTACGCCATCAGGCTCTTAAAGAAGCCTGGATTCATTCAGTTATTGAATATAATTATAGCTACTTCATATTTTCGTTAAAGATCGCACGTAATCAAACTTCTCTTCAGTTGAAGCATTGAAGCTAAATCAAGAACTACAAAAAATAGTCTCTTCGAAGAATCCACAGCAATTTTCAAGACGAGTCTAGAAGAAAAACACTCAATAATACGAGCAAAGTATCTCGATAGAAGTAATGCAGTAGTTATCAATTTCTTTTCTTACCTTTTCAGGGTACCTGTCAGCGTCTCTATATCGTGTCACGAGCAGTAGTTTGGCCAGAAAATAATTCGCACTAAAGAGGAGCTGCCAGTTTAATATATCTTCGACCACATTCACCTCTGATGTCGTCATTTCCCTCTATTCTTTGACCGGATAATTTGAAGAGGAGGAAATGTCTTAGACATTTCATGTCTAAGACAATGTCTTAGGGTTCGTACGCGTCTTGAAAACACTTGAAAACCCTTGAATTTCAGAAGTCCGATTTCAAGGCCTTGAAAGTACTTGAAATTGATTTTGGTCCTTGAAAGTCCTTGATTTTTTATTGAAGAAGATCGAGAAATATTAATACTTTAAGGTTTTAAAGTAAATGAAAGCCAGTGAAAACAATTGTTCAGGAAAACAAAGTATAACATCCTCGAAATGCTCACAAAATGCGTAAAAACGCTTGTTTTCGTTCCCAATGCTCTCTCGTTACTCTCGCGCATGTACGTTGAGCCACAAGTGCACAGTGCATGTCTGGTTTGCACGTGTGTTCAAGCTCTCGTTTTCTGGCGTTTCTGTATTTGTTTTGAGGGTTAAGCTGGATGTCACAATGCCTGACTGGTGCCATTTTAATGAAAAATGGCTGGAAAAAGATGGGTATAAGTCATGGCTGCGGAAAAACGACAAGAATCCAAACAAAGCGTTCTGTTTTGCCTGCAAGAAAAGCATCGACCTGAAAGTAATGGGAGAGTCAGCCTTGGTGAGCCATATGAAAGGCAAGAAACATGAAGAATACGTAAAACGTCTTCAAAGCAATGAAAAAACCACCAAAATAAGCAATTTTTTAGCTCTTCAGCAAGCTCAACGATGGCACAATCAACTGGAAGAAAAGAGAAAATGAAGCAACAAGGAGATCAGAAAGGAAGAGGTCGCTGCTTGAGGAAATTTCCACTTTAAAGGAGAAGAAGAGAAGATTGGAGAGTGACTAGACAGTCTAGTGCATGACTCACGCTACGCAAGTTGACGCCTCCATTTCTCTACTTCCCTACCGTTTCTAAAGTTGCTTTCTTTTTGCTTTAGCAGCCTAGCCTAGAAGGATTAACTTATCAAGGACATCCATAAAAAATATCCCATCAAAAAAAAACAACAACAACAACAACATAAAACAACAACTCTTGTCGTCGCTGGCAAGTTCCAGTCTCAGCGGAATAGTACGGATGAAACACAGCTCACACCTGCTGGATCCTGGAAAAAGTACCGCTATTCTTATTTGCATTCCTTTAGATCTTTAGAAGGTAGCAGTGGTTTCCGTCTACACCATATTTGTAGGCCAATAACCTTGCGTTCAAGGCCGCCAATTTTAGTATTTCTTATAATCATGTAATGATTTTTATATAAAAAGAGGATTTTATTTTAGATCAACTGTTCAAATTCTTAGCGAGTAGTAAAATCGCTGGATTTCGCTACTCGATTTTACTAAATGCAGAACAAATAAAAAAAAATTGGACAATCATAATGTAGGTTTCGATTTATCAGGAGCTGATAAGATAAATTGATATGAGTAAAATATTTGCCTAAAAATAATTGTGCTTTGTTCTCCGTTCTTCCGTTCAAAATTTTGGGGAAACCATCACTGCACTGCACGGTTTGCGCGAATGAAAGTGCCACACATAAACCTCCAAAACCTGCGCGCATGCTTACAGTGAAATAAACCTCCTACAAAACTCCCACTGGAACGTCAAACGTTTCAGTCCTTATCAGTTTTGTGTCTTTTAGTCAGGGAAGACGCTCATTTTCTTCGGAGAAAAACCAAAAGAAAGGCGGCCGCGCAGTCTCTGGGAACGAGAATTAATTGTGGTGGTGCGCGGTTGGGTAATAATTCCTTATTTCTCGTCAGCAGCGCGCTGTTGGACTTTGTATTTACATTATAAGGCGTATTTCGTCAGAATGTACACCTATGTTTTTCAGTTAAGTCCGCCTGCAGGCATTTATGTTTTGTTCCTTACTGACTCACATCAGTACTTACAAAGAAAACACGTTTATCAACACGAACAAGCTGTGGCAGATCCAAAAACATCAGCATCCCGGCTGGAAAAATCAAGTGATGTGATTCCGGCAGAGACGAACAACGTTTTTCTTAGTTAATGCGCGTTTTGGGTGTCATGCATCGTGGAATTCAGTCCAGCATGGATGTTCGTACATACTAAAACACTGAGACTCAGGGGGAGGCAAAATTATCGCGATGGTCAGTCGAATCTGAATACTCTCCTGAGTAAAACTTTGCTAAAATGTTATTTCATCTCAAAGGTCAAGTCGTATCGAGAACAAGAGGGGAAAAAAACACTGGAAAGCGAAAGCATGGAACGATTATAATTAAAGACTACACAGTGAGTTATCAGGGGTTATATCCGTTTGACGTGTTGTGATCTCTGAAAAAAGAAAATAAACATTTTTGGAGGGAGAGCTAGGGCAGGAAGCGGGGGAATTACCGAAAGGGTGACAAAAAAGCTTGTATAATTAGAAAACAATAAGGAAAGTTTATTATCACTCAGTACATGGGTACTTCATGTAGTTTAACCCGCTAAGGCAGCATCCCTGTAGACATTTTTCTGCAGATCACAGTTCCTACCGTTTTTCTACCCTCCTTCCGGATGTTGTTGTTTTTTTGGTGAGTTTTTTTTTTTTTTTTTTTGCTGGGGGAAGCGGGGTATTTTAGCTGTCTCCAGGCCAAGCTTCGCTAGGCTGGTGGATAGGTAAGCAATGCGCCAATCGAGTAGGAGGAGAAGGAGGAGGAGTACAACTCCAGACACTGGGAATTGGCTAAGTATGAAGAAACACACTAAAAATGTTTTCGTGAGAAGAAAAATCACGCTTCTACAATATTGTTGGTGTATTTGTTGGTTATTTTAAGTCTTGTCAAGTCTGGGTCAATTATTCTTTGCTAATGATAGTACTCGAAAACTGGCAACCCAAAAATATTTCGTTGGTTCCTTTCCCCGACTGATTTAATGTTTTGAAAAGTAACACTGAAAAAACTTATTCCTTACCTGTTCCTTTAGTATGGATAGGCCACCGTTCCCAGTTTGCCAGTGGATTTTCCCGAGCGTCTCCTTGGAGGTCCTATCCAAAGGTCAATTATCCATTATTACAAGCGTGAAGAGAGCGCAAGAAAATAACCAAGAATTATCGCAATTTAGGAAAGATAACATGAGAAATTCACTTATATCACAGCCAAATCACGGCCTTTTTATACAACCTGGCCCTGCCCCCACACGTACTATGACTTCTTCTTCATTCCAGTGAAAAAGAAAACGAAACATTTGGTTGGAACGATCCTTCCTGTTTTTAGAAATTCAGACAAATAATCACAAAAAAACCAACGTTTCAAACAGGCGACCTTTTAAGTTCGGCTGCGGAATATATCCAGACAGATCTTCCTAGATAGCGCTTGGTCGTCACTGAAGACATTTTGTGAGTGAACATAGCGGTGCTCATTGTGGTCGTCTATCATTTCTTACCTTAATAATTTTGGAACCTTTGCTTACCTTCCCATGTACGTATATACAAATATTTAATACATACAAAAGACGAACGTATGCACTCCGAAAATACAAACGTGCGCGCTTTCTGGTTGGTTGAAATCTTCCTTACTGTAACTATGTAAACACAGTAAATATCAAGAGTTATTTTCTAAAGGAAATAGAAAGCATTTTGGCAGTATTTTAATGGTAAAAACAGAAGCACTTAAATAACTTGAGAAAACTCTAAACAGCAGTTGCGGTGCTTTTGCCTCGTGTCTCCACAAGTTTCTTTTTCTCAACTTAATTGACTTAATTCTGTTCTTGTTTTGCTCTTTTGAAACAAGAAAAAATATTCAGTTTCTTAGTGACGATATTGCTACGTTCAGTAACAATATGTAGAATGCTAGTAATAGCAAACTTGTCAGGGAAATAATGTCAGTGAGGCAGTTTGATCAGTTAGTGATATTTCTTTATTAGGTATCTGTCATGAGCAGGAAATCGGATGAAGTAGTTGATCTTTTACAGTTACATTCCAATGACCCTATCATACACTGTACTGTGTTGAAAAGAAGATAGATCTTTATATAAATCTGTCAAACTAAGACCCGTTAAGAGCTTCTAAACTGGCGAATTTTTTTTCTGTTTTTGGTGCACTCAGATAGTTATTAGGCTCGCAATTCACCTGCTGATTGAGACGTTGGACGTACAATGTAATTCGTGGCATTTAGGCTCGTTGAACCAGCCGTATAAACGGCAATGTCTGCACAGAATAACATTCGCAAAAGAAGTGTTTAACAATCAAAAAAGAGAGGAGTACTGGAAACCTGGATCGACTGAAAGAGTTTTTGTAAAAGTAGAATGAAACGTAAGTGCGAGCTCAGAGTAAATGACCCAACTTGCACGATGGACTTTTTTTTTATTCAGCTAATGGGCTTTAACACATTGACACCTGAAACGCCCTCCGCCCGTGTAAGGCGACGATACTTGTTTCACTAATGACGTCTTCACTTTTTACATTGAGAGATAATTTTGGTAAACAACTTATGCAGGATGGAGAAATCCGGCCAAAGAATGCCCAAATGAAAGCAGTTTTATGAAATGGGCTAGAGATACACGCAAGAAATAGCTGTGGTTAGTTTTAGTATTATTTAAATTTGAGAAATACTCCATTCGATTTTTAGCTCAGGTCTGTTTCCATTGGTCAGGAATGTAGACGAAGAGACGACAACCTGAAAAAGAACAAAGGCATAGATATGCTTCCATGATGCCGGATAGATAAGATAGAGATGAATGCCACTGCATACAGCAGCAGAGAATGTGGCTAGCTGAGGAGCCAAAGCAATCAACTCGTATTGCAGTAACCGATAAAAAATGTTATCATGAACTGCTCATAACAAAACAATCTAAGTGACTGCAGATCACGAAATAACATTTTGCTAATGCGCCAAATTAAGACGTGAAACGAAAATAACAGACAGGATTGAGTTTTCGTAGTCAAATACATGAGTCCTTTAGAACTACATGTACCGGAACGTGTTTACGTAAGCGCAAAATATAAGCCTACCAGTCATTGCCTTCAGCATCCGGCCATCTGCAGATGGCTACGGTCCTAAGAATTAAATCATTACAATTATACCTCCGGAAATAGACTAACTTGAAGCATAGCTAAACAGAACACTCACCTGCCTTTTAGAAATACATAGTAATTCGTTATTTCTTTACCTTTAACTTGGATGTTTCACAGTTTCTCGATTACTTGACTGAACAGCTATTACGGCTATGTTAAGTATTCGAAAGTTGACCTTATTTTAAATATTTTTACTAAGTATGGTTTTTATAGTTAGCTCATTATAAATGATTTTATGTCGCATAAACGACCAGACTTAAACCGAAATAGGAGACGAATCAATTCGTCATAAAAACTGTTGCCTTTTACATTTTACTGCCTTAGATTTCGACCGCCCTTTGTCTAAAAAAACGGAAAAAATGAAAATGGCTCTGCAGGCACACTAGTATAAAGCCTCCGGAGGATTGTCCGGTTTATTCGAAGACGGGTTACTTACGTATTTAATAAAAGAACTTGTTTTTCCGGCTTAGGTTAATATAGGTATAGCTAAGAAAGCCTAACATAACAACGGATCCGGAGCTTCTAGGTGTTGAGCTGAATATTGGGAATAGCAGAAATCTTTGCAAAAGTGATGAGGAGACTTCCTCGCGTTTACATGCATGACGTCTCAAACTTTGCCTGTGCCTTGGGAGGGGTGGGTAATTGTTGACCAAATAGTCAGCTAACAGCGTGAGGAGGTGTCTATTGGAGTACCGTATTTCAGTCCTCGAATAAGCACCCACCCCCTCGGCCAAAATAGCAAATAAGCGCCCCCCTCTCCCATCCCCTAACTTTCTTACATAGTGAGGATATCACAAGGAAAGACTGTCTCTGTTGTATCTGTATGTATACCGGCAGGGACAATTGTATTCACATAAGAAAGTTTAACAAACGAAAAACACTAATATTAATTACATTTACATGGATAATGTTGTAGATTTTTTCCGTAGGAAGATTTTAGTTACAGTTCGTTGAAAGAAAAATTATTAAGCGCCCCCCCTCGACTAAGCGCCTTCCTCTGAATAAGCGCCTATCCTTTTGGCCGAAATAAATAAACGCCCGGGCGCTTATTCGAGGAAATACGGTATCATGAGAGGGTTACGTGCGTTCAGTCAAGCTGGGTATGAGAGGAGTTAGTGACCGCTGACCACACGTCACGTGCCCGTGGGCTAACATTCCAAAAACATGCCCTAATAGGGAGGCACCTATATGTATATCTTTGATGTGTACACCTCGTGATACTTTTAAATGAAGGACGGTGCAATGTCGTTGTCGTTGTCCTACGATTTGACCATCAAAGTCGATTCGAATAGATATTCACGCTCTATGCGGTATGGTGCCCGCGGAGGCGCTCCGCTAATTTAAAAAGGCGCCTTTCCTGCCCAGATGGAGCAGTCGTTGATACCTAGTCTTCTATGAAGGGAGGAGTCTTTTGGTCTTAGAAAAACACCTTTTTAAGAAAGAGATGTTTTTCCGATCTAAAAAAGAAATTGAACACCCCTTGGAAAATTTCTGCATGAGCCAACGGACAATGGGGTTAACTGTCAACCGTCAAATGGCCTAAAATGCAAACGTCTACCGTCAAAAAGGGTAATTTTTACCGTCAACCGTGAACGGGGGGGGAGTTATCGGTCATTAGTCGTCAAACGGTCTCAAATCTACGATTTCAGGTCGTTCAGCAGATCCTCTGGCATGTCTAGCTCTCAAAGAAAGTTCTTAACGATCAGTAAACGCATAGAATTAATGACAATCCTTAAACACAACTGAGGGAACGTTGATTGTAAAATAGCCGAAAGAATTTTCTTTTCATAATCATCAACCGTCAACTACGCATATAGAAAAATCAGCGAAGAAATCCCTGCTGAGGACAGACGCTTGTTTTGTGTTTGTTTTGTTTTGATTTGTTTTGTTTTTTTGTTTGTTTGTTTTTTCTTTTCAAAGGAGCGGAGATGGGGAAAGCGAAAATCTCAAGGAACTCGAGCGTTTAATAGACTCTCGGTTAAATTTTCAAGTACTTCTTCCACTTCACGGTAAAGTGAATTTCATATTTCATCCTCGGGATTTACATCGTGGGAATTGTTCAATTGAGCGATGTTAACTTGCTTCAAATGTTTGAAAACCCTGCAAAAATTTGTTCAAAACTAACCGTATAATAAATTTCTGCGTCAATCGAGGCAAACATTGAATCGGTTTGCTCTCTCTGGCTAACAAGTGAAGAATGCATTGAAAAACCAACTAACAACTATTCGGCAACCTTTCTAAAAAACTAAACTTTAAGCAAACTTTACAAAAAAAGAGGAACTTTTCATCAGCCGCTTCACCCAGGCTCACGTCAAAGGCTGTATCACGACCACCGCGTCCTCCTATTCGTCGAGGTTTCGCGCTCGCCCTGACAGCGTATTATAGGTTCGACGCTTGTACGTCCGTTCCGGGCAAGTTACTTTGGCAGGTGAGTTACTACACTCCTTAGGGAGTATTATGACTGAACGACCCCAAGTCAGAATTCAGAGAAGATTTCGGCCTCTATGGTTTCGAGGCGCATTCCACAAGACACTGCCGAAAGCGCTGCCGATTGCAAATTTACATCAGTGTTGACCACATAAACCGCAATCCACCACAGAAGAGATGCCAGTGACGATATCAACCACCTGCAGTCATTCGTTTGCCAACATTGAGTTGAATTTACATTTTTAATCTCGAGAACATTTCGAGTAAAAATGCCACTTATGAAGCAACACGACAAAAAGAAGCCCATGAGAAATCGTGCCATTGGCATCGAAGTCAAGCCAAAATTAAACTTTCTGAAGACAACTTCTTGTATGAGAGCTAAATTTCATGTGTTGTGTCTACGATTTAACCAATAAGGTAATAACCGAGTTCCACCTGTCAAATGGTTTTGTTGTTTATGTTATCAGCGACAAAAAGTGACTGGGATAGACAAATTAAAATTCCTTCAACGTTAGCTACTAAAACTTACCCAGTTTGCTCTGAGAAGAAGCGACTCTGATATAATGCCCGGGCATGGTGCGCGAACGAATAAGAATGATTGAGGACCGCAAGTGCGCAAAAATATTGATTTCTCTGTAGCCGAATAAAGTTGGCTTCACTGAAACTTCAAGCTGGCTAAAATTAGCTTGGAAATCTTAATAGCGACCAGACGGGCCTCTTTTCTACATGAATGAAACCTCTTGTAATCAACAATTAATAATAATCAAAAGATTGGGTTTTTGCAATTCTCTCTGTTGAACCGCTTGGCTTGTTGAACATTTCTCGACTTAAAATTAGTCTAGTCAGGTATGGATGGCTAAGCACTAAAGATAAAACTAACGCCAACACGAGTAGAAATAAACGGGATAGAGTAATTGCGCTAACCCACCTCAAGTTTCAAGCCTGTTTTCAGTAGAAATTCTTCTCTGGAAGAGAAAGCGCGAAAAAAGGCAATAAAATATTCTGCCAAAAAATGCATATAAGCGGTTTTCTTAATTATTTGTATTTGACATGAATTGTTGGCCCGTGGATGAATCATGACAAGTAAGCACTTAAGAGAGCAATATCAGTAACAAGAATTCATAAAAGACAGTTAAGTTGCGCAGCAACTACAGACTAACTACTGAAAACATTCGCCAAATTGTGTGCAGGGAAGCAACCTTCAAGCTCCACCGCTCCATAGGTCGACACCCATATACGGGTACGAATCACTCCTTGGCGTGGGAGAGAAGCTAAGCGTATTCTTCGTCGATATCCCTTGATATAAGCTCCATTAATTCTTTCCTTGAGACGCAAGCGCCATTCTGGAGTCGATTCATAAGAACACTGTCCTGGCCCATGGGTTCCGCAGTCTCTTGTGGTTTATTTCGTCCCCTGCACATATGCAGGGCTACCTATTACAGGTGCGTATTGCGTTCGCTTTTAACTTAGAAGCAATATCTTTGGTGAGCACGTCCCATAGGACCCCATCAATTGTTGGCACGCATGTAAGAGAGACAGTCAAGCAGTCAAGGGTTAGAGAATGAAAAACAACTTCCTATGGGTCTAATCCACACGCGTAGTTCTAAGAAACAAACTGGGAAGTTTACTTCAATTGCATTAAGTACTGATGCATTGCATCGATTCAAGTTCTCGGTTTGCAACGTTTTTACGTTATTTAAGACTACTTTTACTTAAGTCATTGTATTTCCTTATTAGCTTATTATCGATTCAGCAGGTGTTCATTGGTGGAATATTCCAGCTCCAGGGCTCAGGGACCGTGGAGGGGAAGGGGCATCAGGGAGCCCCACTTTTAGCTACAGTTAGAAAAATAAATAAATGGAATGGTTGGAAATTCATTACTTTGAGGTTCAGCCAGTGCGTAGCCCCACCACCACCCCCCCCCTCCCCCCAATGACATTTATAGCGTGAATGAAAGAGAACGCAAAGTTGCACGATTATTTTCGGAACAACCCTAACACTTCCCGAAAAATCGCAGTTATGCTCCAGTGAACTGCATTTAGCTCATTGTTTTTTCGGGTCCGGTCGGGAGCGAAGTACTATTTCGTTCTCTGGGGGAAACGAATACCCTGCGAGCAGAGTCCCATTTGATCTCCCTTCCTCTTTCCGATTTAACTAGGAATATCAAAGGGAACTGTGCGCCGGGGTAGGAGAGAACTTAGATTCCACACAAACCCTCAAAACGGAATAAACCTATAACGCTCATTTGCTATCTACATGCCAATGAGCGTGATGCCTTGGGTAGCTTTTGTGGACGGTATGAATTGAAAAGTTCATCATCGGTATATAAATTGAAAAGTTCATCACACTTAGCCGTTCTCAGAAGACATTTAAATTTCCCTTTCTTCTGGAATGCCGGCTTCCCCATCTCCCCCAAGGAGACTCAAAGCGTGAACATCGCCACACACACACATATAAACAAGAAACCTGTGATAAATAACGAAAGATGGTGAATTTTAAGCTCGGAGAAGAAATAAGAAAAGATGGAATATTCAGCATGTCGCGAGCTTGGGACAAAGAAAAAATCTGAGTCCCTGACGGGAATCGAACCCATGACCTTCCGTACACCGGTCGGACGCTCTAACCACTGAGCTACTTATCCGAGCTTAAAATTCACCATCTTTCATTATTTATCACCTATAGGGCACTTTGACATTGCTGATCCTAGCAGTATGCAGGACGCGTGTCACCACGGACTCAGTAAATATGACCTATGCTTGCCACGAGTCTCCCAGTAGCTCAGCGGTTAGAGCGTCCGACCGGTGTACGGAAGGTCATGGGTTCGATTCCCGTCAGGGACTCAGATTTTTTCTTTGTCCCACGCTCGCGACATGCTGAATATTCCATCTTTTCTTATTTCTTCTCCGAACTTAAAATTCACCATCTTTCATTATTTATCACCTACAGGGCACTTCGACATTGCTGAACCTAGCAGTATGCAGGAAGGGTGTCACCACGGACTCAGTAAATATGACCTATGCTTGCCACGAGTCTCCCAGTAGCTCAGTGGTTAGAGCGTCCGACCGGTGTACGGAAGGTCATGGGTTCGATTCCCGTCAGGGACTCAGATTTTTTCTTTGTCCCACGCTCGCGACATGCTGAATATTCCATCTTTTCTTATTTCTTCTCCGAGCTTAAAATTCACCATCTTTCATTATTTATCACCTATAGGGCACTTCGACATTGCTGAACCTAGCAGTATGCAGGACGGGTGTCACCATGGACTCAGTAAATATGACCTATGCTTGCCACGAGTCTCCCAGTAGCTCAGTGGTTAGAGCGTCCGACCGGTGTACGGAAGGTCATGGGTTCGATTCCCGTCAGGGACTCAGATTTTTTCTTTGTCCCACGCTCGCGACATGCTGAATATGACATCTTTTCTTAAGAAACCTGTGGTTTATCAAAGACGGGCCCTTACACATGCCACAAGCTGTTGCGGGATTAGTTTTGGAAATTGCAGAAAAAATACATACCGCAAAAACGAAAACCCGCAAATTGCTAGAATTAAACCTTTGAATTCTCTTACGACCCTTGCATTTCCAGTATTTTGCAATTACTTATTGCAAAACTGCACGTTACCTGTATATTTGTTCCCAGGCTCCCCCAAGGCCTGAGCCCTCTAAGTAAGCGACGCTGGCCCTGAGGCCACACACAACAATGGTTAATAACGAACTGCCTTACTTTTGAAAGCAAAGCCAAAACGTAAAAACATATGTAATAACAATAACAAAGTATAATTCGTCACTCATGCCACTACAGTACATATTCCTGTATCACCTTTCTTAATCGGCATAAATTTCAGGTAGCCGAGGTCCGGTCCGGCTCTTCCGCGTTTGAAGCTTTGGGTCGTAAAATTCGAGTGGTCGTCACACAGATGCAGTCTTTTTAATTTCTAAGCAGTCAAATTCTGTCGGCAAATAACATGCAACAGAAAACAAATTATTAAAATAACGGCAAAAGTTTTGCTCCATTATCTCCCTCAGTAATCGCAACGCTGCCACTGCAGATTCATATTACTCAGTTGGTGCTCGCATTTATATTCCCGTTGTATCATTACCAAAATAAAGAGATACTTCCGGCAAATACAGTCCAGCAGGATGCTGTTACTTTAATTTCACAAAGGATCGTTCAGTTTTTGGTGTCATCTATACTTTATATGCAGAATCTAAACCAGCTGGCCGTCGCCATTTTGGAGCACGTTACTTTCGGAACTGTACGGTACTTTTACTCTTGTTTACTATCTAAGTAAAGTGAAAGTGAAACCTCTTATTGCCATTAATTCTATGATCTGCTCAAAACCTCCCCAAAATCCGCTCTATTTCTAATCAATGCATATTTGCTGCGCTAGCCTGCTGTCCGCATATTAGCATAACAGGCGAAATTATCACGTAGGAAAATGGAAAATCAGCTAGAAACTGAGAGATGAGATAAATGAGTGCGGCGTATATTCCATCCCGTTCTTCCGCTTCCACTTCCTGTCTTTCTTCCTAATCTTGCCTATCCTGGAGTCGTTCTCTACACTAGAATCCAGAGCATGCTATACACATCGAGATAACGCTCCCGATGTTTTCTATAATTACTTTATCGAAAAGCATAGTTACCTCAGGTTGACTTGCTGCTTTGCTTGTATAATCAAAACGAACCAACATAAATTATTTATACTTTCCAAGAAACCACTTTGTTTTTGCAACTTAATTCTTAGAAATCACGGGACGCTGCCGGTCTTTTGACGACTACGCTAGGTCACAGCCCGCGAATTCGCTCCGCAAGTTTAAAGTGCAACCGTATTGAAAGTAGATGGAGAAAAAGAAACGTAAGAATAGAGGAACTTGCGATTTTGCAACCGGATGCATACTCAAACTATATTTCGTCTTTCACTAGCAGTGCTGTGTTTTTATTTTTACTAGCGTAGTTTTGTATTATTTGTTATAAGTAGCGAATTAAAAAATGGCATAATTTTAGGAAACGTGAGGCACTGTAAGTGCACTTTTTTGCTACTGTTACGATCTGTTTATTCACAGCACCACTAGAAGAGGGCGACCTTTACACCGGTAATAGTTACTATGTAGAAACCAATACACCTAATAGCAGACTATATCGCTCTTACCTGCTGTATGAAAGAGCCAAAAACATCTCCACGGGTTTTACTCTGAAATCCTGCACTGGATAGTCAGGCATAAATGTACATCTCAGTCACGTCAGTGTTGTTTCTAAAGTGGGTCAGTGGTGTAAACACTCGTCTTCATTAGTGCTGACTTATGAGAACACTGCCTCTTGGATCGAGGTTGCGTTCTTTGCTGTAAGCATTTGGTGGTGCATCGAGGGTACATGTATATCCCCTTTAGTGCTGCGATGGTCTCTTTTATTAACGTACGGTCAATCGTGATCTCTTGCTTGATTTACTAGAATTGAAATTAAAAGAATTAACATGCTGACAAATTTTGGTAATTTTCATTCTTTTCAGAACTGAGTGCTCTGCAGGAGTTATGTTTTGTTTCCTTATCAGCCGTTATTAGTGTTTGTTTTACGTTCATATGATAACTTGCCTACACCGTTATAAAAATATCGATAACAACAAGCCGTACAAAATCAACATCCGGCCTCCAACACAAAAAAAAACGTATCAGATCAAGATATTACACAACTCGTTTTCCTTTCGTGGTTTGCAGATTCTAAAAAAAAAATCAGTCATTTACCAGAATCTACGCCATTTATCGATTCACCCAGTAGATGCTACCAGAAGAAAGTTAGCTGATTACATTTTCAATTCTGTTCTTTTCTGTTCTTATACACTTCCATTAAGAAGCTAGACATATTGTACTGACATTGCACATTAATTGTGGCTGAGGGTCCGCTCCTTGGTCTGTCGGAAGCATGCATATGTTTGAAGTGTTACTCAGATGACGCACTGAACGACTTGGAGAGGTGATATCATACCAAAGATTTTGACATCATTAAGAGCCGAATTTGCTATTCTTCACAACTTTTTTCTGGAATTTAGTCTATCCGCCAAAGGTCTTAATGTCTCAATTAGCGATAAATGAAATTGAAATTGAATCCATTCGTATTGTTTATCGATGGTGATGTTTAAGCTATTACTTCATTTAGTTCTCTAGTAGACCAGCTTCGACACCGCAGATACGTACCTGAAATCATGACGATGTGTGACAGAATAAAAAGCTTAAGCTATTTGAACTCGACAACGGCTGAACTGAATTATGGAATTACAAAAGAGCAAACCGGCTAAAGCTGAAGGCTAGGCTCTGAAGATGATGAGCTCTCCCAGGGTCTTGAAGAGTACACCAAAACAAACTATAAATACGATACACACATTATCAGGATGCGCGCGAGGACGGATGTAGACCTTTTGTGTGGAGCGGAGTGAAAATGTGTCAAAATTTTAAGAAAAGAAATGTGGGTTATTCGGTCCTTATCTTCTGTCACTAGATGCCAGCAACTGGCGTTGGGTTTTTACGATTCAAAAGGATTCTTTAGTTGCTATCTAAAATGGGTCGTTTCCGACATCGCAGTCCGGCTGAAGACATTTCAGTTGCGAACAGAGTGAAAAAAATGATAAGTAGTTCATCACAAAAGGTAAAGATTTGCTTGCAGTTAAGCTTAAAAGCAGAGAAGGTCGAAGCCTATTTTGTTTCCACCTCTAGTCAACTCCAGAAGAGTCGATAGGAAACATTACACTGAAATCTGTAATAAAATATAAGAAATAACTGAGTCAGTAAGGGACTGTGCAATAATTACCTGGAGAGGGGGGTTTGGGAAACCAGAGGGGGGCATAGGGGAAAATGACAACTAGTGAGAGGGGGGTTGGATGTAAAATTTAATACATACAGGGGGGGGGGGGGGGCATTACTTTTTTTCACTCTTTTTCACAAACTGGAAAAGTGGTAGAAGAGCTATTAGAGTTCAAACATTTATACTTGCTTACACTGGAATTAAACTGGGAAAATATCAACTCCAGGTGCTTTGATCTCTGAACTGGCTAATTATTTATTATTTTCGTATCTGTAATGCAGTAGGAAAGGAATGCCTCTCTTATATATTAAAACAGCTCTACTTTATTGGCACCAGGAATGCTGTTAAAGTTAGTTTGGGTTTTGATTATGTTTGAGGGAAAATACCACCAGGAAAACGCTAAAAATGGCATTTCCGAGCGTCTAGATTTCGAAACTTTCTGGGGGAGCATGCCCCCAGACCCCCGTAAATGCTCGTGCCTTAGGCGCTTTCGCAATTGCCTCGGTTATCAGAAAAGTCTGGCTACGCCCCTAACACAAAAAAGAGTAAGAGAAAGGAACGCTCTTCCGTCTAATATTTCTTAGAAAAATGAAAAAGATGTGGAAGCGCTTACGAACAACCAGCTGAAAATGTATTTGATACAACATGGTCTCAAGGTAATCGGAAGTATAAAGGCTGATTTAACTAAACGAGTTCTCAGCCTCGCACGTGGAAATGCTGCCAGAGATGTTCTGGAGGGTGAAGAATTTAATAACTTTTGTGAAGACGACACATCTTCAGAATCAGAGTCAAGTGATTCCGATGGAGTGAACTCATACGTTGAAGAGTCATTTGAAGTACTTTTTGTGCCTGAGGAAGACATCCTACAGGTAAATTAGGTATGACCAGACTCCTGGTGTGAGAAAACCAACGCGGGGAGGAAGCAGGGGAGGGGGGTTGACCTTAATATTATCAGTAGGTGAGGGGAGGTTAAAGTTAATTTTCGCTTAGTAAGGGGGGGGGGTTCGACTTAATTTTGAGACATTTTACCAATTTCCTAGCCCCCCCTCCAGGTAATTATTGCAAAGTCCCTAAATAGAGGAAACGATAAAAGGGACCTATAAATGTTACTATACAAGAAAGATTTAAAATAAGCCTATACACCAAAATTGGTGGCATGGTTACAAAAGAAAATATGGTTCGAGAAAACTGAATGAAGTCCCATATATGTGGACAGCAAATGAAAAGGTGAAACCGCAAACGGTTGTGTACATTCATCGTTTAGTGGTGATATTTCTTTTTGGATAAGATGAGCAATTTTTCAGTATTCTATAACCATTCGAGCTGACCTCTATATTTTTATGTCCGTCACTTTTATGGGTGGGTTCGCAGCTGCGGATCAGCCACCGTAATTTGTTATATTGCAGCTCGTACCGATATGTTACGAGCGATTCATATCCGTATTTTAGCAAACGTATCTTATAAACTGGCAGTGGTATAGTGACCAAATGTTATATTTTTAAAAGAAACAGAAAAGGCATAGAACACTTTGGCGGGCAATTGAGAACACGAGAGAAATTCTCGAGTACATATCTCGAGTTTTATCAAATGCCCGTTGTGTTCAACATGATGGCAATATAATACGTGGTTACTTTCTTTATGATTGTAAAGCAAAAACGCTTTCCTTCAACGAAGGCCCTGTCCACACTAATGCATTTTTTTTTGTTTCGTCCACACTGAAACGATCAAAAACGGAGATGTTTAATAATCGATAAAAACAGAGGTTTTCGAAAACGCGAACCAAAGTCGATACTCTTGAAAACAGGGGTCTATCGTTTTGGTGTGGACGGCGAAAACGGAACTCTCCGAAAACGCTGACTTTACAAGTAATAAGGCAGTGACGGGTAGCATCGCGGGTGTTATTGAAGCATGCGCACAAGACAGCAAAAAGGTCCGAAAAAAGCCTGGCAACGCAAACGCATCTTTCGACATCCGTTGTTTATTCCCTAGTATTGACGCAGATCTTTTTAGCCGTTTTCGAGACACTAAAAATGAAGGTTGTCGAAAACGTATCAGTGCATTGGACGGGGCCTTAGCTTCATCTCACGGAACGCACGTCCACAACAGCAGAACAAGCTTTTTTATACTTTATGGAGCGTATTAAAAAAAATCCCTAGAGATTTAAAAAATAATGGCGTGGGCGCTAATGTTGCTCTACCATACTGACAAAAGGAGGTCACGTGTGTACTGTCTATAGATTATATACCGACAACTTAACTTTATTTTCAAAATGAAGGTTTAATAATAATAATAATAATAATAATAATAATAATAATAGTAATAATAATAACAATAATAAGAAGAAGAAGAAGAAGAAGAAGAAGAAGAAGAAGAAGAAGAAGAAGAAGAAGAACAATGCAGATCTTTGTCACCAGTGTGCTTTTCAAAAGGGATTTGCTAAGAAAGGTATCACTAAAATTATAAATCAAAATTACATATACATCATTTGATTTCAGTACTAGTACAATGACACAAACGCTAAAAGAAAAGAAAAAAATGAAAATGAAAATATGATTTAATAGACAACGCCATAATTAAACACACAAAAGTTATATCAAACAGGAAACCGTGTTCTTTCCTGATAAGGGCGGAAATAACGCCCTCATTCTGACCCTTATCGAGCAAAGGCCATGCTTTCTATCATTTACTTATTTGGGAATCTCTCTGGGCTTAAAAGGCTGCTTTGAACTCCTTTTTCTATTGCTCTCTTGACTTCTCGATCACTTTATCTATACATACCAGAAAAACGATTTCATGTTAGGCTAGAAAACTCTTTCTTATACAGCAATCTTCTTCGTAAAAGGGAGAAGCAACCTGCCTATCGACGACGAGAACCACAACCACAAGCACACCAATAATCGTAACTAACAAGACTTACAATACAGCGGTTGTTTATTTGTGTACGTTTGTTACCTAACTGAATTACTTCTCCTGCATGTAGTGAATGCAGATGTTCTTTGAAGGTGAAAATTTTACATCAGGCTCCTACAGTAAGTCTTGTGGAAAGACTTTACCTTTTTTGGCCTAAGAGGGGATCCGGACATCCAGAATATAGTTTATAGGGCCCTCGCAGACTCGGACCAGAGTGAGCAATTTCTTCATTTATTTCTTGAAACGGGCTATCTTTGCGGAATTGCTTTCAGATTTTTATAAACGAATGTCGTACCGCGATGATTAAAAAACCACAATCTCGCACCGTATGCCACACATACTATACAGGCTTCGACCCGAAAAAGTACTAAGAAAAGCATGAAGGTGAAGAAGACGCAATACAAATTGTGAGAATATCTTCAATACCTTATTTGTAAACAACAAAAGCCGTCTGGGAATTCAGGGCTAGAGTTTTCGTCGCCGGTGCGGAAATTGGGGACAGTGTTGAATTATGCACATCTCCAAGGAAGTTAATCCAGTATTATCACACGTTAAATTTACCAGGATATCTAGGCTAGAATACAGCCTCGTATGCATCGGCGGAAATTTTAAAATTCCATTGCAGTTAGAAATAATTTTACCTTTAGTAACAGGTTATGGGAAGTTCCAATACCAAACAATAGGAGTTCTTAGAAGAAAAAGTGCCATTTCTTTAAATGAATTGTTTCAGTTCATAACCCTGTCACTTTGTTTGGAGAATAAATTGATGCAGATAAAGATAAAACGTTGTTTCGCACACGAGACACAACCTAGTAGAGACGAATGGCTCTTTTGAGCACAAAATGCTCAAAACACCGACACCTCAGTTCATTTTTCTTTTTTTCCAGCAAACGATTATTTTGTCCGAGTTTCGCTTTTTATTCCTTCAGATTGTTCTTATTTGAACTTTTATCAATAGGATAAGCACTGGCTAATTACAACAAAACTAACTTGAACAACTTTTGTTCTGGGGCTGGATTCACAAAGCCATCCTAAGATAAGATGTGTCCTATGTATTGTTGGAAAACAAAAGCCTTAGGACAGCTTTGTGAATCCTGCCCCCGGAATATACAATTTCTACCAGATAAATTAATTAGGGCATTCCCTGGATAGAAGTGGAAATCTCCTTCTTCTTTTTTTTCGCCTTACTTTTTCAAGATCTAAGTGCTGTCTTCACTTTGCGACAACAGTAGCTAGCGAAAGCCATAGGCTAAGCATGAGGCCACTTACTAACAACATTGAACTTATGCGGCCCTAAAATTGACTGCCGTTTCTTCTCACCACGCCACACTAAGTGACCATTCACTCCTTTCGGTTCACTCGTTTCCAAGCTTCGCCCGTTGGTCAAGAGGAAATTAGGCGGGCACGTGACTCGAACGTATCAATCTCGTCACGGGCAACTTGGAGTTCTGGAACTGCATTTTCCGTTACGCTGGATAAGGATAGCACGCGAGCTATGGGAGGGAGATCGCATAGGTGAAAGGGTAAGCGCATACTTAGATATTTCTACCGTACGCACAGCCGTACGCGCGCACCCGGGCCACCGCGGGGGTGGAAACAGCCGCACGAAGGCAAGGTATTCAAAAGGCCCAAGCCGAACGCTGAGTCTGTTAATACTAGTTATTATTATTCCACTCTTGCGCCAATTTTCCATATAAGGTCAAGAGAACGCGCAAAATATGCCACGGTATTACACAGTAAAATCATGTATTGCACTGCAAAATCCGCCAGGTTTCACAGGTGTTCTGGGCGAAGGACTGGAAAAACCAAATTTTGACGTGAATTTTTCAAGTGGAATAATAAATCTCTTATTCGATGGCTAACATATAATACGCGCGGACATTTTGATCATTGCTCGTATTTTTCCTCGCTCCTTCGGGGCTCGGAAAAATACTACACAACTCGCAAAATATTCGCGCGTATTATATATTAAACCATCGAATAAGATGTATATACTACTTATTGTTTTATGATACCATAATATAAGACCACTATATTAGATGACTAGCGTCTTTCGTAGAACCGCATTATCGCCTTTTTTCGCTGTCCTTTAAAGGAACAAATCAGGGCGTTTACAAGATGCCCTTCCACGTACGGCGTACGAGCTTGAAATTTTTTCCCACAGAAGTCATGCAACATGCAAGAACCTAACGTGATTTTCGTATTATATGATCTTATACAGCCCACAGTTGCTGGCTTAAATCCCACTTGCATTTTTAAAATAAATCGTGCATCTCATTTCGTCTTTTATCAGGCTGTTGATATGAATTTCTTCAATTTCCATAACTGCAGGCACAAGGAGGTAACACTACCTGCCTATGTTCAGCAAAGGTTCTTCCCACCCCTTATTTATGAAAAACTGAAAGGAAAAAATGACTCACTCACTCCACTGATGTATTTCTTCTTCTTATACTCTGTTTCGGTATTACAAGAATAACAAGACTAATTAGATACTCAACCATAGTTCTTTTCTCAAAAAAACTTGCATCCGATACAATTTCCTCGAGTATCATTACCGTCGACCTCAGAACTCCCTCGTCTTTGGTTGTCAAAACCGGAAGTGGGAATACTCGCAATGGAGCGATAAACACCCTTACCCTGTTACACTGACCACAAAATGCTAGTTTTACGACACTGTTCCGGACTACATGTTAAAAAAAAGATATCCAGACAGCTTTCTCACGAGTCCTTCATTGAGTGCTTCATTCACCAATTATATCCCTCCCAACGTTTCCTCATATTGAGCGATCTTTACGGTTGCTCAACTTTGTGTTTTTCATTAACCACAAGCTTTCAAGCGGCTTTTGTATCTGACGTGTATTTTGTTTACCTTATTCTAGGCTGCTCATCCTCGTCCTGAATTCTGGAAAATGACATCGTTTTCTAGAACAAGAATATCTTTTTGCTGTTCCAGACCAAAATGCCTTATGCCCAAACCCTGTCCAGCCCACGTACCTATGTAGCCCATAAAAGGGAGTACCCGAGAGGTCAAAACAGTTCGTCTCATTGCGCAGGAATGAAAATACAAGTAATTTTCTTATCACGGGAAAATAAACACTCGTAAAAGTCGTTCGTTGTATGACTTAGGGCGCCTCAATTGTCGTTAAAGAAAGGTAGACTACCAATGAAAAGATTACAGGAAAACAACAAACTGTTTCCACACGAAAAAAGCCAATTGCGGTTTCGTGACCAATCGTTTGTTCGTTTGTCAAGCAACCATGAGCAACCAATCCTAGACGTGGCAGTTTCCCAAGAATTCATGATAAGAGGTCACGATGTCAAATTTTTTCGAGCGTGTATTACCTGCCTGCTTCAACGTTATTGGTTGTTTACAAAAACTTTGCTATCTTTTGACCCTTTCGAAAGTTCACTGTCCATGAGCTTTGAAAACTTACTGGGGATTTACCGGTAGAAGTAGGAAAATAAAAGGGTGAACAGCGGCTTATATTTTTTTTTCTGAGGTAAAATTAATTTCACCGAGAGCATTAAGCAATATTGTGAAACAAAACGTCATCGGCTTTGCGCGCATCGCGTGCCTATGTTGGCAAGTAAAGGAGTCACCGTAACTCATGGAAAGTTCAAGGCTAAGGCAGGCCTCGTACGGAAACGATATTGAAATAAGGGTCTACAAGGAGGAAAATTTCCCTAGCTATTAAAAATTGCAAGCCACCATCATGAAAAATGACTAAAATACATGTAACACAGGAGAACAGCTATCAAAAGCTAAATCCGCCATACAGAAAACTGAAATAAACAGTTTCATTTTCGAAATAAAGTTGGCAATCCTCTGATTGTCCTGATCGGTACAGTTCAGGATTCCAACCATACCTTTAGACGAGTGTAATTTAGAGTGCGACTACTGTAACTGGGGCGACGAAAACCACCCGTCACAAATTGCAGACTAGAATACAGAATTTCAGTTCAATTTCAAGTCGAAATGTTGCATTGTACTGAAAAGTCTGAAATCTGAAAAGGGATTGACTCGAACAATTGAAATTGGAATTTACTGTTTCTATTCTGAAAAATGGTTTGATGTTTTGTCTAAGTAGCCCCGGTTACAGGAGTTACACTGTAGCCACGCCGCCAAAAGACTAGACTAAAAGTCTAAAAGAGTTTTCATATAATCACCTTTAAAGAATAAGAGGCATGTGTCAAATTTCACAATTTGTAATCATGCAATAAAAATTACTTCAGCGACGATTACCACGAAAAGCCCTTGTAGGACTAAACTTGCAACAGGGTAGGAATGGAGAAAGTGCCCGCAATCCTTAACTCTGCAAAATACAAATGAAGTTTCTTGTTGCATTCGTGTCGTGTGTGACGAATATGACGACATAAAGTCCAAATTTCCCAGATCTCCCATGTTGGAATTCAATTTTGTTGCAATTATTTATCTTTCATGACAATGGAAAACGTCCTTAAATTGCTTTAACATTGCAACTGAGAAACTTAAAATAAAAATGAAGAGAAGAATTAGGGTGGAAAACGGTTCCAAATTTGGATAGACATGACTGTCAAAACATAGTTGCAAACAGTTCCTTCTACAAGAACGTATTCCACGAGAATGCTGCCTGATAATAGGGAACTTAAGCAACCACGACGGCAACGCCAAGGAGAACGTCACTTTAAAAATGACTTCCAAATATTTCAAACTTCTTCGCGATAGTTTCAACTCATTCAATCTGTCTAATGTAGCCGAACAATCCGGGAGCTGACTCTGTAAGGACGGCTCACCGGTTCAGGTGGAAAAACGAAATTCACTGTCGTGTGTTCACGTTCTCCATAAAACTTTGCATTTGGTCATTTCACGTTGTTGTTTTGCAGAGGACGGCAAAGAAATGTACCAAAATCTGTATTGCACGTGCAAAGTCGTTGTTTTGCTAATTAAACCTTTTGTTTTGTGACGTTCTCGTCAGCCGTCGCCGTCGTGCTTGCTTAAGTTCCCTAATAACGCGGGACACGGCACAGAGTTATCACCTCATATTGGTGACCCTGTGGCACGGACGGACAGACAGACGGTCACGTGTCTATTACGTGACTACCCAAATTTCTTGGCTTGATAGGTTATCGAATTTGCTTAGCAATGGTGCTCCGCGCGCGCCAGCGCGCGAGCTCCGCTATCATTTCAATAACGTAAAGGTTTAGTGTCGAAGAGAACTGATGGCACGATAAAACTGAACAACAACCATTTATTGCGCAAACTTCTTGATTGTCTCAGCAAAGCAGATCACATACTCATTCTTTCACAACTGGAGGTGAGTGCACAACCCCTCTAACGATATCAGTAAAAGACAAAACTAAACAACGTGCAAACTGATAGTACCTGACTTCTGACCGTCCGACCCAGAACTTTGGTTAGCTCCAGCGGACGCGTTGTTCGAAGCACATTTACAACATCACACAACAAAGAGGAAATTCGGCCATGTTGCTGCCGTTCTTCCAGGACAACACGCTTCTGCAGTATCGATAAAGATAGTCAGGTGGTGTATTACGGGTCCACGAGATGGGTCGTCCCCCAGAAAAAGTGTAACTAATGATAACCGTACTGCAAATAGAACATAACAAATTTAAGAAACCCAACTGGCAGGCGACTGACCAGTTGGTTATTTACAAGCGTGAATGAGAGGTTGAACTCTGGACTATCAGGAAACAACTTCACCTAGTCATCAGAATAGGATTTGAACCCAGGACCTCCAGATTCAGCACCTTAACCACTCGGCCACGCTACTTCCCACAAGTGCGTGACATTATTCCACATCCAACTGAGGATCCTTACATGGCTGTTAAAAGAAAATAACAAAACATGTTCGTCAAAATGCCAGCAGTAACAACAGCTTCTTCATTGTGGAGGCCTTGGCAACCGGAAAACTTTGCAGCTGCTATGCTACGTTGGAGCTTCGGGGACGTGCAGGAGGGAAATCTAACAAAGGCGAGATTTCCTGTAACCTTTTCCTTCAGAGAGAACCCCTTCCTGTTCACATACCACTGGCAATTCACAAGGAAACCAGACTCAGTGATCTAGCTGAAATTGCCAACACCGTGGTTGAGGTACTCGGCCCGCGACAACAAGTTTGCGAGTCCAGCGCGCAACTTGATTAGCAAGAAGATCCAAAACATAACAGCGATCTAAACGGAGCTACAGATCATCTGTGGTGTACTGCAGTCACAGCGAAGACCTAACCGTGAAGAACAACATTCTGTCGAAAAGTTTGTTGGCACCATGACTGCTTTTGTTGAAGATAACATTGTGAAGACCACTATTGTACCTCCCTTTGGCCTCCGTGAGTTCTGCCGAATGCCCTTCGTTTGCAAAATGATGCTCAGACCTTCCAAAGTTTCATGGATGTTGCCCGCCGTGGTTTCGTGGTGTCTATATCATTACTCGATTACACCTTTGCGCCCTTGAGCACTCTTCCAGCAAACATGTGATCATGGGCTTGTCATTAATCCTCTAAATCCTTGTCTGGCCAGGCTGAACTGAACTTCTTGAGCCATACCATTACCGCAGATGGTACAGTGTATTTGCCCATTCCTGGCACGCGTCGATACTATTTTACCCCCGCTTCCCCACAACAGGAAATCCTTGCACCAGTTTGTTGACCTGATCAATTATTACCAGCATTTCTTGCCAAGGTGCACTGAGATTTTGCAGCCACTGCATCAAACTTTAGTATCCGACACCTTCACCTGAACCGCCTCTTGCCAGAAAGCCTTTGCCGAAGCTAAGCAGACCATGTCGGATGCTGTGACGCTGGTCCACCGGCCCTCACTCGCACTACTTGCATCACGACCGATGTATCAAAACTGGCTGCTGGGGCTGTTCTTGATCATGAGTAGTTTATAGATGGAAGATGGAAGCCCATCTTTTTGTTTAACAAGACGCTAAGCCCTGGAGAACTCAAGTACAGCGCCTTCAATTGGGAGCTCAGTTGGCTGTTTACCTTGCTGTTCGCTGTTTCCAGTACTTCACTGAGGGACAACGTTTTCACCTCAACATTGACCACAAGCCTTTTACCTTTGCACTATAGTCCAGTGATGACCAACATTCACCCTGACAGGCACAACACCTGGTTTTATTTCCGAATTCATGGCAAACATCTGTCACATTGAAGGACTGACCAGCCATGCAATGTCCATGTCCTTGAACAATCCCAACTTGACCTGCAGGCTCTAACTGGCACCCAAAACCACAATGATGACCTTCAGCAGCTATCCAAATGCAACACCTTATTGTGTCTCGAACACACTCCCAACCTCAACTCGGAACACCCGGAAGACTGTCTCATCAGGACATCAAGTCATCACATAACCTGGTAGAACACGATTTGTCGTCGTGTTAAGGCTCTAATGCAGGCATTCTCGTACCTGAGGCTCGTTTTGATAGAATATTCACGTTGATATTGTTGGTCCCTTGTCAACATCCAAGGGCTACACGTACCTGTTTACATACACCGCTGGCCCGAAGCACTTCCGATGGGTGATGCTTCTGCTGAATCCTGTGTGTATACCTCAGCTTTATTGCCTGCCTGGCCATGACTGGGTCTCCAGCTTTGGCGTTCCAACAATAGTAGCCTCTGACCAGGGACGACAGGCAGTTCAAATCTTCCCTTTGGAATCCACTTGTGAACCTCCTGGGTATGATTCGCAATAGCACCACAGCCAGTATCATCATCAAGCCTATGGACTGGTTGAACGGTTCCAAAGCGGACACTTCAAAGAGAGACCCAAGGCAAGGCTGGCAGGTAACAACTGGGTCAATTAAAAATTAGCATTGTATTGTACTTCTCGGCTTCCGCACAGCCATCAAGCACATCGGCTGAGCTGGTCTATGGAACAACATTCTGTCTGCCAAGAGACTTCTTCTCAAGCCCAGTCTTAGAGGACCCTTCCTTGTTCTTATCAAGATTGTGTAATTCAATGCAGCGTCAGCAGTTTGCTTCTATAAAGTGGCATAGAACTCGTCATACCTACCCTCCTTTCGATCTCCACACTGCTAACCATGTCTGTGTCTGGTGCAACGCCCATAAGCCACCTCTCAGACAACCATATGTTCTCTGATGTGATTAAGCTTTAAGCCTTTTTCTCAGATTGTTCCAGATCAGAGCAATGGGCCAAAATGGCCCGAAGAAAATCTCACGATCAATAAATAAAACTAATTATGCACATCATGGACAGTGAAATGTGCGATTATTTTATTCCTACACAAAAGTGTAACAGAAACTCAGCTATTATTTGCTCAGTGCTCTTTTGTACGTTATTTGACACAAGTCAACTCATGAGTAAAAATTGTACACACACATTTTCCATGACATAATCTCATGATATGTTTATTTATAAAAATAAAAAGAACTAAAAAAAGTGAATATTTACCGGCAAACTTCCCAATGTCTCAGGACAATCGCAGTATTGACACTGCACTTGGCGATAACGGCAGTTCTCCTCATGGTCTTGCAAGCTACGTGCTGGTATTAAGGAACAGCAACCATCATTTGTGCAACACATTTGTCTGTATGGGCAGATGTTGCTATGTTCCTAGTTAAGATGAGATCATTTAACATCTCAAATTAGACAAACAGCCTGATTAGAGTTTGAATTTTAAGCATGCAGGTGCTTAAAGATAAAAGTTTAACTTGGGATACCTGCAGTCTACATGGCCATTAGTGCCTTAATTATTTGTAACATGGTTTCTGTAGCATAAAGCAACTACATGCAGGAGTAATTTCAAGTAGTTTGTGTAACTCTCCCGAAAGTGATTGTCTAGTACATTTTTTTTACTATAGCAGATCAGTAATCCACAACATTTTCATTGCTCCATTACGTAGGTTAATTTTCCTTACTTAATCATTTATACAGCTGGGTAGTAAAGGGAGAGAGGCATTAACAATGTGGAATAACGTTTCCTGACTAAGGAAACAACATGGCCAAGCAACCTTAAATAAAACCTGAACTGCAAACAGTTTCAGCCCCTGAGGACAAATTAGTCCAATTTTCACTTATTACCGTACCCAAATTGTGAATGAGCCAATCAGAAGCCTTGTTTACTGTCATGATTCTCTATGATATCAAGTCACTGACCTGATATCCTACGATATCATGGACAGTTTCTAAAATCCGCACTTTTTTGCAGACTTTACTGTTTAGAAATGAAAATTACAACAGAAATAAAACGAAACGTAAAACTGTTACATTTGTTAAACGAGAAAGTAATTTATTTAATGCTAACAGAGAAAAAATACAATTTCACGCCAAAATTGGGCGCGGCTACACTGGCGGGCGCTTGTGTGTACATTTACGGACAGTGCTGAAACTTTTTTGTTTCAAAATGGAGCCGGATTTTCCAAATTCCTCTCTTAATTGATTCCGAAAATGAAACTCCAAACAAAAGAATTATAAAAATGACAGATGAGGAGTTAAGAGAAGAGTGTTGACGCACTATTCTTCTCACGGTTCACGCGCCATATGACTAGAACGCCTGACTGTTCACGGTAACTGAAAAAATAACGCAGGGTTTTAGGACGAATTTGAGTACGGTAAATACCTAATCGCACCTTTTTTGGTACGCTTCGGCAGCATATCAGGCTCGTTTGGTCTCACCATGGGTATTTTGGCTCGACTGCAGCTTGCCAAAATACGAACCATGGCTCGGTCACACTCGCCTGATATGCCACCGTAGCGTACCAAAAAGGTACGATTAGGTATAAATGTACAACTAGAGCACTGCACCTCCACATGTTTAAAAAAACTCATGTCACATCAATAACTAAGTCCATGCATGAGACACTACAATTTCTTACATTGCAGGAGACCAGATTAATAACTAGGCTGTATAGCTAAAACAGGGTTAAAACTTGGTGGTCACACGGTCGCCAGTGGTGATAAAAAAGTGTCCAGGGCCACTAAAAGTTGAGGTTTGATCGCCCCAAGGGCGACTACAATTTGAGAAGTACAAAAAGAATAACAATGAAATAATTAAAAATCTTCTTTCCTTGGAGTACCTTTCTTTTTTTTTTCCTTTCTTTCCTCAACTCTAAGTTTATCAACTGTAGTAAAACTTTAGTTCTAAAGTGCAAAATTCAAAGCCTTTTGTTATCGAGTTTTTAGATCGCTCGGATATATACAATGTATGTAGACACCATTTTGATTTTATTGACAAGTGACTCCAGACTTACCCAGAGTTCTATGTGGTACATTTTCAAACGTGAAAATCGGCAATGCTCGATATAATAGACTTACTTTTTTCAGAGCACAAAAAATAATATTGTGTTACTTAAAACAGTTCAGATACATCAGTATGAAGAACTAATCCATTTGTGGGGGCATAAGTTAAAAGCTGTGGGTGTTTATTCAAGTAAATATGGTTTAGAAATGTTTTTGTGTTAGTAGAGGAAATTTGAGGGCCACTTTATTTTGGCCTGGCCCACTAAGAATGCAGGGATACTGGCCCGAGTGGCGACCAAGCACTGAAGTCAATTTTTAGCCCTGGCTAAAAGGGGCTTGGGGCTTAGAGATAGGGAAGCCAAGACAAGGACTGCAAAATGTAAAAATGCATTTGGGGACGTGGAATGTGGGGACGCCAGGATGAACGTTTGGGGACAAGGGATACGGCAACACAAGGTCAGGGATATGATGTCAGGACACATTTAGATCTTGGGTTTTTGCTTAACCCTTTAAGCCCTTATATAAAAATGCATATTCTCATTACTGATCTCCATACATTTCTTATGAAACCAGTAAGGAGAATTTGTCTAAATAACAAGACATCCTATCCGCAGTGATCACTTCCTTTATTCTTGTCACTTGAATATTCAAACAAGTAGTGATCATGTAAAGAGAAATTTCTTTTTCGTCAGGGCTTAGGGCTTAAAGGGTTAAAGTGGTGCTAGGATAAAAAAATATTTCTACTGTTTCTTTGGATTTTGAAACTTTGTTTACTAAACACTCCCAAGTTTAAGCCTTTATTTTGAGAAGAAGACTTTTTTTTTAAACTGCAATTTTCCGATTTAATAGTCCGTCATTATTACACCAGAAAGGATATAATGACGTCATTCACTCAAGAGCTTTAGAATGCAGGGTGTGTGAAAGTGCCTTATTTAGTATGCAGCACGGGAGTTTTGAGCTTTTCAGACTCTCAAACTCGTGTTTTGCATAATATTATGTAAGCTGTGTTCACACACTGCATTCTACAGCTCTTGTCAGTGAATGACATCATTGTATCCTTTCTGGTGTTTACTGAATGGCGGACCATTAAGGTCATTCCCCTGTATTGCATTACGCATCCTTACTGCACACCATTTATTGCGTCATTTGCGCATGCTCACAGTGCGCGCATGTCCAGGGAGTATAGGTTTCCTATGAGGCTATTAGCTCACCAGAGAAAAAAATAGTTATTTACTCTTAAACAAGTATGCATGGGGACCTATCTTCTTTTCCAAATATTTTTGGCCTACCATTCATCCTCTTTTTGTTAAAGAGTCAGAAGAAAAACACATGTTCAAAAAAAAATTTATTACTAGAAACGCGTTACTCACGGAGATGAAATCACGACCTCAAGAACACGCACGTAAGGAAGGTTTTAAGTCAATTTCGTCTGATCGTTCAAGCATCTGCCATAAAACGTCTAGTAACTAATTGTTCCTTGTTATCAATATTTT
Organism: Siderastrea siderea; assembly: GCA_964030785.1. Classification (NCBI taxonomy): domain Eukaryota; kingdom Metazoa; phylum Cnidaria; class Anthozoa; order Scleractinia; family Rhizangiidae; genus Siderastrea; species Siderastrea siderea. Next base: position 32,884,619 of record OZ034966.1, on the reverse strand, counting down.
ACATCTAGTACATTGTTTCAAGATTTGCTTTAATCTTGTGCTTCCTCTTCCTATGGAAAGTAGCGTAAACCGATCAAACAAACATGTGTTCGTTAGGCGAAACTGCAAGGAATTATGGGGTAACTTGAGACGATGATATCTCGTAAATGAACATGGGGACCTATTCATTTTATTTTATGTTTCGAAACAATGCACGATAGATAACAATTTGTGAAAGTTTAACAAAAATCTTATGTTTAATTTTATTTCAGGGGAATTATGATCTTAAAATGGAAAATTGCAGTTTAAAAAAACGGTCTTCTCAAATTAAGGCTTAAAATTTTGCTTGGGGAGTTTTTAGTAAACATAGTTTCGAAATCCAAAGAAAAAATAAAAGTGATTTTTTGATCGTAGTACCACTTTAACTTGTACATGTACCTCTGGCTTATTTCACAGTCATTGCTCTCATTTGGGCAGTGAAGCTTTGGAAGATTTCTTCACCCTGCTTAATTGCTCATTAACGTCATCTCTCAATTTAAAAAGTTATGACATCACAAGTGGAACAATTAGCACCGTCACCCAGTGAACACACTCAGGTGACTTAAGGTCGGTCGGTTCCAGGCGTTAATGTGTTTTTTAAGATGCGTTTATGCAATATAAATTGTAACAATAAAACTCCATTCTCGTTTCTGTAAAAGATTACATTTCATATGCAATGGAAGATAATTATCAAAGATTTATAGGTTTATTTATATATTCATTAATAGGTTTATTTATATAGTTTATACTTACTTCTAAATTTCTCAGAGTACCATGCCAGTCGCATTCATTATCTTTGTTGCGGCATGTTACATTCCAATTTAAGACATCTCTTCTCACACATTCATCAGGAAAACTCTGCAACAAAATTGAAAGAGTTCTATTTATTTAACGACTTTTAAAAATTATGTTTAAAGGCTGTAATATAACTCACTCTCTGAATGCAACATTTGTTCTACCCTGAGAAAACAGCCCACGTTTCGCAAGGTCGCCACTTGAGCCCTCCCAAAACAACGTCTGAGTAACAAGCACAGAAATTCCATACTGATGACATGCACTATCCAGATCTTGGTAGTGCTTCAGATTGGTTGAAAGAAAATTCCCTCATGGCAAAACCAATCAGAAGCACTACCAAGATCTCGGTAATGTACATCATCAGTATGGAATTTCTGCGCTCGTTACTAAGACATCGTTTTGCAAGGGCTCAAGTGGCAACCTCGTGAAACGTCGCTTGTTTTCTCTGGCTACATTTGTTCTTCTCCCTTATAAGAAATGCATTAAGTGATAGTATAATCTTCCTGTGGGCCTGTGCCATAGCTGCCTTAACCATCTTGTACATGAAGGTAAGCATTGTTTGTTAATTAGTGTGACACTGAAACATGTCTGAGAATCTTTTAAATGTGCAGGTTCAGATTAACAGAACACAAATATATAGCACCATCTTGCTATAATAATTACAAGAATAAAAACTCTAGAGTAAATGTTCAAAATGTCATCCGTAATTATCTACCAAAAAGAACAATGCAATTTGAAAATACTGACGATGATTTGTTTCACCACCATAACTTAATTTTAATGTCAGCTGTCTACCCTAATAACTAAACAATTCTTTTATCCATTCAATTGAAGACTGACCAAAGCATCAGCAGCCAAATAGACTGTAGGATTATAAAAACTTACTCAATAAATTGAACAATTTAGTTTTTTTAAAGATCCATGATCTTTTGTAATGTTAATTAACACATTAACACATCTGTGTTACCTGGATTTGCTCCAAAGGTACCCCACAGTTAGCTAAGCAGACTGCGTTATGACATGCCTGTAAATAGTACAACACATTGAGGAAGCAAATATTTAAGTATTCTAAATTATTGCTACACTGTACATGCTGTACATGTATTGTATGATGTACTTAAAATGTCCCAATCCCCTGTAGGACATAGCTCTCTTCCCAATTTCCATATAACCGCACTAATCGCAACCCTAATTTTGCCAGTCATGATGCTCTATCCTGTCTCAGCATTTCTCACCTACATAGGTTGCTGATTCATACGAAACAAAACAAACTAAGACGCGACAGCTATAATGCAAAGCAAGCATATCTGGGTTATAAAAGATGGAATCTCAGAGATTAAACTGAGATAATTAAGGTCATATAATTCTGTTTAGCATTGACATTAAAAGGACTTTTGAGTCACTTAGGAAAAAATCAAATTTAAAATCTTGTCAGAGTATCACCCTTACCCCTCCCCTATGGGGGGGGGGATACCACAAAAATTTTGGTCAGGGTGTGCAGCTGGGAATCTGAAACCCTTAAACCTATACCAGACCACTTTTAGGTCCTTTTTGCAACCCTATACTAGACTAGATGCCAAAAATCCCTACCCTATCCCAGACTAGCTATGTTCCAGCTATCTATCAGAAACATAACCACACAGTGCTTTTAATGGAAACCCATCTCTTGATCACAAAATGTTATCATGAATTCATTTAGATTTTATATTTCTGAGTTTTTCAAACCCATTTTGGACTAAATTTTTCACACCACCTATTAGTTTCCTGGTAATTGATAGTCCCTATTCTAGACCAAAACTCCCTGATTTCTATACCCTATCCCAGACCAAACTACTTGAAAACCACACCCTTCACAGCGGCACATACCTATATAGGTTATATATGGTAGTACCCCCCCCAGCCTTACCCCCACTCCCCACCATTGTTTTTGTCACATTGCATTCCTTATACTGTGCTTATGCAGTTGGTTTAACATTCAAACACAGTGCTGTAAAGCTTGTGGTACGGGTACTCAAGAGCGGTACTGTCTTTATATATATTAGACGCGTGCGCACATTTAAGTCTGCTAAATGTTACCTTTGTGTGTTCTATAATGTCTTTAATTTACAGTATTTAAGATATGAATGGCAAAGGGTTGTTAAGTTTAAGGTTTCTGTATTTGTCTTGCATGTATAACGCATGCGCAACTGAGTAAAGCAGCTAATAGGATTGAATGCGAAATTGGCTGTGTTGTCTGATCTAGTTAGTGGTTATGGTTTTGTATAGCAGCGGTATAATATTGTGCTGCGTGAGAGGCAGTTTCCCTTGGCGTTTTATGGGGGGGCAGTTTCCGAAGTGGATTGTAAGTTTTCTCATTATAGGTAACCTGTATTTTACAGAGGAGAGAAACGACAGCTGTGTAATTTGCAGCTTATAAGTGCGGTAAGGAAACGGTAGCTTAGGAAGAGAAGGGATTGGCACTAGTATGATGATGCAATTGGTGGATTGCACCATCAAACATTATAGTTCTTCAGAAGGGAGAGAGATGAGTGTTTATTTGACACGAGAAGTTGATTTTAATTGCATAAAGACGAAGGAATCGGTCATTAATAAGGAGATCAATTGAAGGGCCCGGTGGAAAAAGGGCGTAAGTGATGATTGCAGGTTGAAAATCTTAATTGCTGCTATTCAGCTGAACGTTGGCACACAGGCTGGTTTTCCTGTAAGGAACATTAATTGTTGTGCAGTTATTTCTTGACCTGAGAGCTTCAATTTGAAGAATTAGCGTATTACTTTTGCTTAAAACTGACACAAAGAAAACAACAGGACTGCGGATTCCAGGTTGAATTCCTTTGTTTTAGTTCAGGCAGAGAACAAAAGAAATCTTTAACGCATCACTTGAGCGAGTTCAGTTCAACAAAACTTTTCACGCAAAAGTAATACGCTAATTCTTCAAATTTTAGATCTCAGGTCAAGAAATAAGTGCGCAACAGCGTTCCTCACATGAAAACCAGCCTGTGTGCCAATGTTCAGCTAAATAGGAGCAATTTCGATTTTAACCTCAGATCATCACTTACGCCTTTTTCCACCGGGCCCTTCAATTAATAAGGTAGCTGTTACGAGCAGTCTTTAAGTTAGAAAATAACTGACTATTATCAAGCGATGTGTGTGGTTTGCGTGTGGTGTTGGTTGGGTTTGAGGTAATTTTGTAAGTGCATTGTCTGGTACGTAGCCGTAGTAGTAGTACGTAGAATCAACTTGTTTACTTTGCATGGGGATTCCCGGGTTAGCAAACAGGTCATTCAAACATCACGTCATGATATGCCTTAACATGCCCCAGACTCTTACGATCTGCTCAAGCTCGTGTTTATCAAGCATTATATTTTGATTCTACTGCTATGTTCACTGTTTGTATTCATGGTTTCGGCACAACAGTAAATACATGTATTTCATCATCCCTTTGTAAGCATCCTCAGTTGTGGGCAAATTTCTACCGACATTCAACGTTTGAGTGAATTTGCATTTTTCAGTAGAAATAAAAGCGATTAGAAAGATAAGCTGAGTCATCAGAGTTTGAACATTACATCATTACGTCATCCAGTAACGCTATAGTCAAAATAACTTATTGTGTCACACAACCACACTTTTCGTCACGCCGGTTCGTATAAATACAGGATTGCGCTAACATCTGTGAAACTTAGGGGAGGGAGGGTCAGAACGGCCAGTTAAAATGCCCATTGGTCTTTCTTGCATTTCTATGGAGCAATAACAGACAGTATTTGCAACCTGGAAGTTCAATTGCTCAAGCTTGTACCCATGCACATTCCTAAATCTGCATGGCGCTTAATTTTCAAAGCTAAAACCACTCATAAGCCAAACCACTTCTGAAGTGCAAAATTCCCTCCAATAATAAGTACCCCCTTAAATAAGCCCTTCTGAAAATAAGCCCACTAAAAAACCTTTTTGACAAAATAAAATAGTAAGCCCGCTAGCTTATAATCAGAATTTTACAATTATTCAGGGTTGTCCACGACTTTTCAAGTAGCTGGCAAAAATTTCTAAGTAGCCGGATAGCGATTATCGAGCACTGATGGTAATTCCTTCCAGGGGGGTCTGGGGACATGCCCCCCCAAGAAATTTTTACATTTTGAGTCCCCAGAAATGGAATTTCGTTGATTCTGAGCACAAATTTCCAATAATGTCAGTTCCAAAAGTAATCGTATCTTTTCAATTTTAAAATCTCATACTGTGTTCAATACAGGGCTTCTGAAATTTCGCGCGGTCGCGGAGCCGCGAAATTCAGGTATATCCGCGAAATCCCGCGAAATTGACAAAAACACGTGAAATACCGCGAAATTCGCTAGAAATTCTACCAAACACATGTCGGTACAACATATTTGAAACTTATCTTGGCTATTGGAGCTGTTTACTTGCCGTAAACTTGCAAATTTATCTTGAAATTTCGTCACTGCCATGAGTAAACATCGTACCAAAACTACCAGGCATTCTTAGATTAATGTTGCGAAAACCTGGGGACTGGTAAAATAAAAGAGAAGACTTTTCGTTGACACTATACGGAGTGCGAAAGGAAACTGCTGTCTGTAGCAATGCAGGCACACGTTTAATCGTACACGAATGAAGACACGAGAATGTTTTGACTTCACAGATGGATTTAAACCTTTGATCTAAAACAATCTTGCCTTGTAAACTGCAAAGCAACACAAGAGAGCGATGAGGGGAAAGAAGTTTATTGCGTTGCTGTTTTTGACTCTAAATTGCAGCTGAAAAAGGAGGTTAACTGGCCAAGCGTTTCGGTAAAGCTTTATATGTTCTTCTTGTCGCTCGAAACAAGTACAGTTGCCTTCAGAACTGTCTTGGATGAACTTTTGTGTTTCTTTCTTGGCCTGAATTTGACATCCTTCCAATATTTTTGTCAGGAATCTTTCTTTTTTGCTTTCTTGCTTGCTTTTCAACGAAACTTTGGCCTGAAAATTCCCGCAAAAATCCCGCGAAATCGGCCGTTTTCTCCGCGAATTTGTCTCTTCAAATCCCGTGAAATTTCACTTTTTTTTCCGCAAATTATCAGAAGCCCTGTCAATATGTCTAATTTTTAGCCAAGTTGAGTACTGTAAACATGCCTCTATGTAATCTCAAGAGTGAAGAACTTGAATGTTAACTATTCTTTCCAACGGTTAAAGATCCTCACACACAGAATACAAAGTACTATGTGCCTTCAGGGCAAATTCCCAGGTACGATGTAGTTCACGCCTCTCTTCTCTGTTTCAGTCAGATCACGACGAATAACTCGAACAGTTAACCTTAAATGAACATGTCATCGTACAGAGAAACGTTGGAAAGACAAAGGTACGGAGAAACGTTGAGAAGTCATATCAAACACGTTGGTTGGAAATGCACTACAGTAGGGAGAAACGCTGCCAACGTACCAAGATACGGAGATTAATAAAATACGCAACCACTAACTTACAGAGAAACGTTATCAGGCAAAACTACTGTAATTCCACACACTTAGTAAGAACGTGTGTGATATACGGAAAAACGCCAAACAGACAGACTGAACTGATACAGTGGGACAATAAATAATACAAAGAAATGTCAGTGAGACAACTAAAATCGCACTAACGTACGGATAAACGTTAAGAAGACAAGACTAATATAATGCCGTATGAACATACTAACGTACAGAGAAACGCTAAGCAGTGTCGACTTATCGTACGAATGTACTAACACACTGGAAACATTAGGGAGAGCAGAACAATGTCGTGCAAATGTGCTAACGTACAAAGAAACGTTGAGAAGGCTAGACTAACAAATTGACGAACCTACCTACGTATGGAGAAACGTTGTGAATTAAGACGTTACGTAGAGAGAAATGCTGGGAAGAGAAACTATTGTACGAATGTAGCAATTAATGTAAAAAAAGTTGATAACAGAAGACTAAAGAATTGTGTGAACCTAATAACGCGTAGACAAATATCACATAAACGCACTACTGGACCTTTCAAGGAAAGGTATGGTGAAACGTTCTGAAGTCACGGCTAATTTCGTTCGAACGTAGAAATGAGGGAGAAAACGTCGCCATCTGAGACGGGAATTAGTAGGGAAAAACGTTGAGAGGACAAACAAGTATCATACGAACATTATGATATCCTTCTACAGAATAGGTTTTAAAATTCTGCTCACTCAATTTGCTTTTGGGATCCAATCATCAGAAGCAATATTTAGTTTCAATTGGTTTCCATCCGGTGCTTTGTGCTTTGAAATTTTCATTAGCCAAAATGGCTAGTGAAAGTGCACAACCTACTAGCCAAAATGGAATTTCTACTAGTCTCTGACTAGTTGGCTACCCTTAGTCTAGAGCCCTGAATTTTCTACATGTAATTCCCAGAACTCGACGTAATGAACTAATAATCGTGTATCTCTGTGCCAGCCAGATTATTTTTAAGTCACTAAATTGCAACGAGAAATAAGTTTCATTTTCATATACCTGCGCCAGTAAAGGAACAAATAATTTGTCTTTAATATATATATATATTACTTCAGTTTAGGGAAAGTAGTAGCCGACTTCTTTGAGCGAATTTGCAGACGCCTTTCGTCGGTCGTCGGTGCTTATTGAAAGCACTGATAAATCACCAACTTCAAACATTTGCACCACTTGGGCTCGTATCTTGAGTGACAGTAACATATTTTACACCCTTTGGGGAGTCAGCTAAAACAACTGCCAGGTCTAACCTTTTTGGGGCTTTTCTTGTTACAACAAACCCTTGTAAGTGAACCATAACAAAATGTAATTTGCAGTTAAAATCAAAGGTGATTATATACGTGTACACTGCATAATTCTGAACAGAACTATTTACCTCTGCAAGTTGACAAAACAGGTTTCACAGTATAGATGACCACAGCCTGTTAATTGCACTGCGTCACACAAAACGAAACCACATGAAGGGCAGATATACTCCACATTAATTGCACCCAAGTCAGAAAATGGCACCCTGTGTCCAGGCATGCTGACAATACTAAGCCAATGTATAATAATTGTTGGCTATTGGATATTAAACCTGTGAAGCAAAAAAACAACAGTCAAAGAAATGTATGTTTTTAACTTTTAAGATGATTGTTGCAGTTGAGCCATGCTAAGTGCAAAAAGCTAGATGCAGTTCTGTATATCCCCTGTGGATGCCTTGTTTTACCACAGGTGTTGCATACAAGTGTAAATTGTACAACACCTTGAGGGCTTCTTTTCAAAAATTTCTGATGAGCACCCCCGTCACTCGTATAGGGCAGTACACATCACCCCACCCCACCCCCGCAAATAAATGACACATAACACGCATGGGACCACGCCGTTTCGAATGTATAAGCTTATATTAACAAATTCCAAACTGATCGAGAACTCCGAGATATTTGCCCCGCAGCTTGTCTCTCGTACAACAGCCGATCTAACAGCCTAAAGCGTATGTTTTCTTTTGCAACTTGAACAATCGTTTTCCATTGGTAACTTACCGTGTACTTCTAGTTAAACTTTTATACAAACCGTGTTAAAAACCTTTTTCATCCTTGTAATCGACTCTCCGATCGACAGTACAGAGAAATTAAAGCACGAGTTCATCATAATTTTTCGAAATAAATTAAGTGTCTTAGTCGAAAAAAGGAAACGCCTCCCTTAAAAGGTTTGCAATGCAAAAATGAAGCAATATAAAACGGCGAATGAAACAATATTTGACCCAAATTTACCTCAGGTACGGCAGAAGATGGCGGCGAAGTGTGTTTGACATCCCAGAGTTCAACACGCGTAAAGGGGAATCCCCAGCTTTACTTACCCTAGTGTTCAGGCTCCGCGCGAACAGAACCCTTTGGTGGTGCGTTGAAAGAGAATATGAAATATAAAAGGTAAAACATAACACTCGCTCCAAATGTGAACGATGCGTAATTTTGCCAAGAAAACAAACATTTCACGGTGTGGGGGATTAAAGTGAAGGTAACTGTCAGCCACAAGTTTTATCGGCACAAAATTTGGTTTGTCGGGGCATTTCCTACACCGTTTTCGTACCAAGTCTCACGTTCGTCAACTTATTCCAAGAACCGGAAGTAACGTTGCTGTTTGCGATCAGGACTGCTGGATGCTGATTTTCGATTTTTTTCAATTTTGGTATCCATAACCGTCACACCGCATCCGCACCATACACCTTTTTAGCCATAAATTTTTAATCATAAAATAATAAGTGGAAGTCGCTAGTTTGTGAATTTTCTATTTTAAAAAAGTTCTAATAGAACTCCCCGGGAGGCCTTAAATGGACTCCTGTCAAAAATCTTGGATATTTAACTAGCGACTGTATACTACAACAACTGGTAACTCAACCCAGGCCGTTGCTACGTGCGTCGTCAGTTTACTATTTTGATGTGGCGAGTTTGTATTGGCCAAGAAAAACGAACAACTTTGTTTGATAATAACACCTTACCTTTTGTTTGGCCTCCGCTTAGAGTCCAGGCAACGTAGAAAAGAACTGATCAACAATTTTGGAGCAACTCATGACCGGCTGTTGACTTTTATAGAACCTGAGCCTGATGTGATCCGATGCGAGCCACATGACCGACTAGCCGTGTGACCAATGACGTGCGAAGGTGATACGTCGGAAAGTCTGCCGGCAGACGGCACTTTGGATGGCACTCTTTCACAAAGCGGCGCATGTTTCACCGAGTCATGATGGCTTTCAAATATCTTCATGGCCAAATTGATTTTAGTTTTAATATTAAATCTAGCAAAGATGTACACGATTATAACACTAGAAGAAAGATGGACATTAGATTGCCCTTGGCTAAACGAAACTGGGGTCAACAGAAATTTGTTTGCTCTATTTTTGGAGACTGGAACACTTTGGATCCGTCTATTCGGGATGTTACCTCATTACATCCAAATCAAGTTCGCCATATCGAGGTTCTGTGTACCAAACGCAACAAGTCGTAAAAAAACGGTACGAACACGACACCACTAACGTGCTTAAAGGTAGATATTTAAAAAAGGGACGAAAAATTAAGAACAGTACAGAGTAAATGAACTTACCACAACTTTTCTTAAACAGTGTCAGGTACGATCTTAGAGGATCTTCGCCCATTTGTTTGTTGCTGCTTAATTTAAAAAAGTGCTTACGAATATATATATGAAATAAATGTAAAGAAGATCCTCGCAGTTGTTAACGCAACTTATGCAGTTGCGAAAAGAAAGCCTGAAAAAATCAGGCTTGCCGGGACTCGAACCCTGACCTCTGCGATACCGGTGCAGCGCTCTAACCAATTGAGCTAACAAGCCAACTGGGAGCTGGTCATTAAATTGGTTCATAATATACCCGGGAAAGATGAAGATGAAATTGTGAATATATGAAACTCATATATTTGAACTGCGGAATGAAGAAATAAATGTAAAGAAGATCCTCGCAGTTGTTAACGCAACTTATGCAGTTGCGAAAAGAAAGCCTGAAAAAATCAGGCTTGCCGGGATTCGAACCCTGACCTCTCCCAGCTCCCAGTTGGCTTGTTAGCTCAATTGGTTAGAGCGCTGCACCGGTATCGCAGAGGTCAGGGTTCGAGTCCCGGCAAGCCTGATTTTTTCAGGCTTTCTTTTCGCAACTGCATAAGTTGCGTTAACAACTGCGAGGATCTTCTTTACATTTATTTCTTCATTCCGCAGTTCAAATATATGAGTTTCATATATTCACAATTTCAATATATATATGGTCACGCAACACAGCCACAAAGTGTAATTCCAAATGAAACCAAGAATCTGGGTCTGTAACAGTAAGGACACTTGAAATTTTATTACTATTTCTACCCTCTGTAGATGGTTTCTTAGGGCCGATTTAGACAGTACGATTTTTCCTTACGACTGTAGTATGCGACTTGCTCACCTCATGTCCACAACACGAATCGTGTCGTCTAAATCAACGTAAAGGCCGATTTACACGGTACGATTTTTGTTACGACTGTCGTATGCCAATTTTTTTAGCGCGCGCTGCTTGCGTCAGGCAAAGATCGTATACAACTCGACATTCTAACATTTTGACTGTGGCTACGACTGTCGTAGGGTTTTAAAACATGTTTTAAGACGATTTCCGCTCAACGTTCGAGCAGTGAGTGCAAAAATTAAGTTACCAAAAAAATACTTGCAGCACTGTCACATTTTGAGAACAGATAAGAAGAACTTATCGTTACTTTTGCTCCCAAGCTGACCCCGCGAGAGAAAATTGGATTTGAAGTTATCCATATTTCAATTAAAAAGACGCTTCATGTCAGTTCAAAACAAAATGATGCCCGTTTTTAGCATACTTTTACGAGATTTGAAATTAATTTTCTTGAGAATGCTTGAGAATTTCATCGCGGGGTCACTTGGGCAAGTAAACTAGAGTGAGATGTTTCAAATAGCATTTAAAATGTTACCGTGCTACGAGTAGTTTTTTGGTAAATATTTTTTGCACTTATTGCTCGAACGTTGAGCGGAATCCGTCTTAAAATCCTACGACTTTTTTCGTGTTGCGTGCGACTGTCGTAAGGATGTTGGTTTAATTTACACGACACGATTCGTGTCGTAGGCATGGCGTAAGCATATCGCATGCGGCAAAATCGTACCGTGCAAATCGCCCTAAACATCTTCCACGACAGTCGCACACAACACAAAAACTGTCGTAGGATTTTGAAACATGTTTTAAAACCCTACGACAGTCGTAGCCACAATCAAAATGTTAGAATGACGAGTTGTATACGATCTTTGCTTGACGCGAGCAGCGCGCGGTCCAAAAGTCGCATACGACAGTCGTAAGCAAAAATCGTACCGTGTAAATCGACCCTCACAAGTCTCTAGTTTCGGTAATTGGACCAAGAATGGGCCTCGACAACCGTATCAGTTTATTTTCAAAGTGAATTATCGAGAAGTGCGCGCACAGTACTGAATACAGCGTGAATACAGCATTAAGACCGAAATCTCTATGAGCACTGCTAGTGAACTGTGAAAACGAGTTTTGCTCTCATGAATTTTGATTGAGACCGTGGAATGTATCCCAACCCAAAGCTATTTCTATTTAAGAAACACGAAAGTATTGAGTCTAGCAAGTTTGCGCAGATCAAAGTATTTCTTTTTTATTTATTTTTACTCAATAAACACGTCAGAGAATACTGTTTATAACTCAAACGGTAATACAATATACTTGTGATGCAAAACCAGAAATTCAAAGTTTGGTTTGATCAGTCGCACCAACCAAACAAATTTACGAACTAAAGCACATCAACATCATGCTGACTTTGTCATCGAAACTTAGCTGAAAACAACACTGAGTTCCTAAGTTGATGAGTTTCTTGAATAAGTTGCCGAGTTTCTTGAATAACGACTGCCATCTCACGGTATGTGAGCGACACCAGACGTTTCTGACCAACGACCGTTGTGTTAGTCAATCGTTGCACGCGATTTCGATCACTACAACACACGCTTTGTTTCCAAACTTTTTGTTAGCAGTTGATGCACTCTTATCGTACACTCCCAAATAAAATTTAAGTGACAAATACCCTTCCCCTCCTGTGAAACTCCCTCAGGCTTATATGCTATAGGCTTTGACGGCAATCTGTATTGTATGTACGACCAAAACAAGAACCTAACGTGCTACAACAGTCCGCAGAACAAGTACCGATTTGTGGACGGATCTGATTGACCAATCAGCACTCGTGAGCGCAAGAATGTCTCAGAATGTCTCAGTTAGTTCACTGACCAAAATGTTTTGTCTCCCAGAGGAGATTCTCTAAGATGAGAGAAAACGAGTGAATTTGAGGTACTGATCCTCAATGGAAGTCAAATATCGTACATGCAAAAAGAAAAAAACACCGCTAGTCAACAGCAAAACATGAAATAGCTGCCCACACCCATGTAGGGTATAACCAGCAATTCCGCATTGTAATAAACAGAGAGAGGAGAAGCCGCGAGGAGACTGGAGAGGAAGCCTGGCTAGACCAAGGCATTTCCACAGCCACTTCGCATAAACTGATGTTCTCGGAATTATGTGGCGTCTTGGAAAGTTGTATCACAATGCAGACCAAAACACAGGGTCTTTACCATTGCGACCTCGCTACTTACGGCGTGTGCGGGGGATTGCGTAGCGTCTCGCTTCTTCTTCTTCCCTTTCCCAGCTCCTCCTTCCCCCTTATCACCGCTAATATCCTCACAACCCCTTAGGGTCCGGTTTAAAGGACCCAAATCGAAAATACATGTGAAACGCGTTCTCCCGTGCCAGCTGACTTTACAGATCTGAAGTATCCACAATTATTTTGAGGAACATGGTATCGTCCCTAACATAAGCGTGGTTGTTTAGTTCAGTGAGTGAACAGAACATCGGACAGCCGCTTGCGATGTTTGTCTCTCTTCTCGGTCTCTGAAAAGATGAACTGCTTGGATCAGGCCTGAAGGCATCGATCACGTGTTCAACATTGTCTTGATCCAACAACATAAACGTGACCTTCTGTCTGAATGGCCAGCGGAGTAACGCATCATACTGACCGCGCATGACAACAAAGAACACGGAGATGTGTGTTCCTCGCCCCATACCATCTCCGTTCAAATAGATGCGTACACACATCTTGTATCCATAGCGACTGGTGTAGAAACACGGGCTGTAGAAAGACACCTGCTGTCCGCTGACCGCATCATTTCTCCTGCGTGTATATTCAGTAATCTTCCACAACAATTGACCATCATAGCTTGAAAATTCTTGTTGTCTTATGTACTCCTCTAAATCAGCAAGTGTGACATTTCTAAGCGCCAGTGTGTGTTCGACGGAGTCAATCCTTCGCTCCAGCCTCCTAATACTCTCTTGTACCGTATCAAGCTGTCGCCTGATGTTACCCACATCTCGGTTTGCTTGCTCTATTGTGCGGTTATTTTCAACCAAAAGTACCTCGTGGTCAGCGGTCTTATTTTCGACGTTGATAAGCCTTCGTGTAAGATCAGCGCCACTTGCATCACCAGACCCTTGAACAGACGGCGCGTTGACTGAAAAATGTCCCGAAGCCACTTTTCGTTCGAGCGAGGTGATTCTTTCGCTGTGCTCGCGACACTTCTCGCGTAAATCCCTATTTTCGGCTGAACCGGTTTGTACTTGAGCGAGTAGGTCGGAGATCACGCCGTCATAGTTTGTGAAAATGTGCGGGTTTCTGGACATCATTCTAGGGTCACGCGTCAAGAGTGCTTCCATTTCTCGGCTCATTCTCAGAGCATATTGAAGTACCAGGGTGGTATGGTGAGTGTTTTCTTGCTCCAGATGCTCTTTCTTTTGCGTACGGTTGAGAACCTGTCACCAAAAGAATCCTTAGTGAGAACAGATGCTATCATTGATTTATATGCTTAATTCTAAATTCATCACGAGAAGTGGAATGAACTACATACATCAAAGACTACCTTTTGATAAAGTTTGTTACCAAGGCTGAAAAGCGTAAACATTACTTCGGTCATTTATATGCAAAGAACCAGATGCTCTTTCAAGCGGAGTTGAGACCTTAATAGAAACCCACGATAAACCTCTTTTTTCAGTTAAGAACAAAGGATATGACATGTAATATTCATATACCAATTTCTGAATTTTCTCAAACATGTTACATCCTCGATAGGTTTTCGCTTAGAGACTGGCAGAGCCTGTCTTTAATCCAGTGTGCCGTAAATGATCTGTTAGACGCCCTGGTCCTCTCTAATAAAAGCCTCGTATCCAAAAACGCCCCTTTAAAATAGGCATACTGAGGTAAACGCCCCTCTCTAATAAACGCCCCTTAACTAATAAACACCCCTTTGACTATCTGAGTAAGACCAGCTAATCCGTCTAAATCATCCTGGAGCTCCGTCATGATTCTAATATTGACGAGGACAATGAAGTTAAACATAATAAACGATGATTTATAGTGTTGTTGCTATCGAGAAACTCGTTGTAATATAGAGTTTTTTTCACATTCACTATATACAGCTGCCTTTGAATTTAAGAAACGTTGAACCATTGTTTTAATACTTGTTCTGACAATTGATGTCAACGCTTACGCTTTGACATAACTCAGGGCCAGTGCTAATTGTCTGTGGGTGGCTGGCGGTTTGTGTTAAATTTTTCCATGGGAAGAAGTATGCTTGAATTCTTCCAATTCCTTGCAGAATTCCTTGGGTTCACTTCACCATGCAGTACTTGGCCCGTCTCCCATGCATTGGGGAGGAGGCAGAATACAATGACTAGCCGAAAGAACAACTGCCTGGAAGACAAGCGCTTTTGTTTTTGTTTTTGTTTGTTTGTTTGTTTTTTCCCAAACTTTCGTATTTCGTACTCCTATTTGCGGATTCTGTACACTCGTTCGCAACCTTAGTGATAAGAACTCGTTCGGCTTTCTTTACCTCTGTTCTTGAGCAGCCAATCTGTGAAAATGGGCAAGGTCCCTGAACACCATCGCAGTCTCCAATCGCTGGATCTTGGTGCTCCAACAACTGAAAAATCATAAAATAGAAAAGGCTCAGTTAAGAAGGGATATCTGGAATCTACCGCTCTGTTAATGCTTTGGGCTCCACTTTAGTCTTGCTACCATCAAGCTGACAAGTTCAGAATGGGTAAAAAAGGTTTGCCAGTGTGAGAACAGCAAAGACCTCAGTCCAATTCATTTATATTCAAACATCTGCCAAGGTCCCTAATAAACTTGTACACTTGATTACTATGTTGCGAACTTTATTACGTTTGACAGAAATTACTAAAGGAAACAAGGGAAATAAGGAAAGTGTGCATTAAACGTCATTTCACCTTGGCTCGGGGAATGCCATCTTTACTGCATTTCTCACATACAACTGGATATGCTGGGCACTCCTTCTCATGGTGCAGCTGCAAACAAAGATCGTCATTTACATGATTGCATTTGGAGTTACTCCATGGCTAACGGGAGGAAGTACAATGGTACATGCACTGAAATGTGGTAAGCTACTGAAAAACCTCTTGTACTCTCTCTTGAGACACGACTCTCGTATCGAGAGACAAGGGGTGTAAATAATATCTAGTAAGTCTCAATAAGGACATCTGACATCAAAATTGCCGGTATGCCGCAGTTTTAATTATACGAATGCTGCTTTAATAAGCTAACATGTGCTGTATTAAGCTGGGTTAAACCCATCAACAATGCTGGTACAAGTATCAGTGAGTACCCTGGGTAAATAGCATAAGTAACAAAATCATGGAAAAGCACAACTAACTTTTTCTGGCTTGTCGCTGTTTCAGCAAAAAATTATTCAGTAGTATCGTCCCCGCCAGGGACAACCTTGAACAATGTACTTGATTAGTATTCATTCTCACACCTTGTAAGTTTTTTGTTATAAGTACTGAGAAGTGAGTGAAGTCGAAAAAGGACAGTCCAGGAGTCAAAATCGCGCGCCAAGTCAAGGAGTTGAAATCGCAGGTCAAAATTGAGGAGTCGAAATTGCAGATTGCACAAATCGTTTCTAAAATTCGTTAGAACAGTTGCTCTAAATTGGTTGACCAGTAATTGTTGCCCCTTAATTAACAGAAAAGAGCACTAAAAAGAAGATGTCTTGTGCCTTCAGTGACATTGTCAATTACCTTCATCTTGTTGAGGTTGATTTGTCGTTTGCAGAATCCACAGCTTTCCTGTCTACATTTGCAAGTTTTTTCCAGGTGCTCAGGTAGATCAGCTTTCTTTACCAACATGCCACACTCAGGATGTACACAGGGAATTTTAAGGAACTCACAGCTGTTTGTGTGGCTCTGTATTGAAACAAAGACACAGGGGTTTCAATAAAATTTGGAGTAGGCAGCTGGTTTGAGTAAAGCAACCGACTGCATCAACAAGGGTTTGAAAGAATCTTCCTGTAATTACTTCAATTTAGGGAAAAGTAGCCAATTTCTCTGAGTGAAAGAGCCGACACTTTTTGTTGGCTCTCGGTGCTTATTGAAAGCACTGAAGACGCTATTAATGTCTGCACCAGATAATTCAAACAAAGAGGTATTTATAACTGCACATTATAGGGTTTCAATAACCATTCATTTTACCAGTTCCTTTAGATTGCAATAAATATTTGTTAAACACCATACTTTGGCACTTTTCTCGTCTGAGGGCAAATTGAGGTAAAGTTGAGTGCAAGTAACTACATGTATGTACTCCCCTTTCAATATGGCTCTTTGTTCAGAGCGAACTACTGGTATCTATGCTGTGGTCTAAATTTGGTTTTGGCTAAATTTTTATTTTCCACTGTCTTTCTCTGTTTCAAATAATGTTAAATTATCATGATAGTAAGTATAAGACAATTAATGGGCCAAGACCAAATTTGAACCACAAGATCTAGAAATATAGCCAGATAATATTCACACTAATTTAAAACCTAGTCTCTTCAAACCTACATGAATTTAAGAACTGCACCAAGAGTTACACAAGTCCTATGTAATACCCAACGTGATGAGCTAGCTAGCCGTATACCTCTAAGTGTCTGACTTCCCCCTTCCATTTGCATCCATCATCCATAAATGCGCAGTGGACAATAAAGGCTTGTACTTCCCGTCGCATGAAGTTATCTGGAAAAACCTACAAAAAAAATAACAGACAAAATGCGCATTGGAGAAATGACAAAAAACAGGCCTTATTCTGTAAAATTAAGATTGACCTAAATGACATATAAATTCAAAACTTTGTTCTCGTGTAACATACGCTTTGGTTGGCTCATTTTACATCGGATTATGGGCAGGCATGCAGTTTTGACGTTTCACCAATTTTTGCCAACCTGCTATTTTTGTGTGTGTGTATGTCTAGTCACAGCCTGATTCAATCACTTGAGGAAGTTCAGGGCTAAAAATTAACTTCAGTGCTTGGTCGCCACTCGGGCCAGTATCCCTGAATTCTTAGTTGCCCAGGCCAAAATAAAGTAGTCCTCGAATTTCCTCTACTAACACAAAAAAAATTTAAATCATTTTTGCTCAAATAAACGCCTCATGGCTGTTTAAGCCCGTGTTTTTTAGTAAGGTGTTCGACTGAAACGCCAAAAGAAATTTGCTTGATCTTAACTTTGTCTTGAATGCTCACATTTGCCAATGTACTGTCGAGAAATTGGTAAAATTGTTATAACAATAAAAACTCTGTTCAGTCCGTGTTGGGGATTATTCGTCTCGTTCCTGTTTGCTATTTTCTTCACTTACAGGTTCTGACTTGGTCCTTAAATTTCTAAAGAAAAACTGGACCATTATTTTCCAAATACGGACAAAACGATCTTGTCAACATCTATAAACTTCAGTATCACGATTCTCAGTTTCTTTCGATTGCTTTTGAATTCAGGTGAAAAGTAAGTCTATTATATCGAGCAGTATCAAGTAATTTTGCCGATATTCATGTTTGAAGACGTACCGCATTGAACTCTGGGTATGTCTGGATTCTCGTGTCAGTAAAATCAAAATGGCGTCTACGTATCGGAGCGATCTAAAAACTCGATCACGAACGACTTTGAATTTTGTGCTTTAAAACTAAACCTTTACTACAATAATTATTGATGAACTTAGAGTCGAGGAAAGAAAAGAAAGGTACTTCAATGAAAGAACATTTTATTTTATTGTTATTGCTACTCTTTTCGTACTTCTCAAATTGTAGTCGCCCTTCGGGCGATCAAACCTCAACTTTTAGTCGCCCTGGACACTTTTTAATCGCCACGGGCGACCATGCGACCGCCAAGTTTTAACCCTGGAAGTTGTCCTGAATCTGATGAAGTCTTAACTGCTCAGGACACAAAAGTACATCAGCAACCCTTAGTTTTCCATGTAAGAGATCCCTTAAACCTGGGGAAAGCTGAGAGCATTACGTCATCTAATTGTTAATCAGATAATGGAAAGAAATCAACTTCTTAATTTGGCAAAGAAGTCACAAAATCAATAACAACATCTACACACAGCTGTATGACTACAAGTACATATATGTACATGTAGCTTTCTTGCACTTATATGTATAAGTTTACCACCACACTGAAAATGGCAAAATAACGGGTTACCCAAACCGCTAGCACAAAATAACTCCTACTAATTCCTTGCTTACTAATATTTTACCTCATTTGGAAGAAATTCTTCCCCATCTTGCAAGCAAGTCATTTTAACAGTTCCATTTCTAAAAAGGGCAAAAAATGCAAAATCTAGTTATGGTTTATATCAACAATAAAAAATACATTTTTTGTGTTACTATCAACCATACATGTATAAATTTATACCTGACAAGGTTCTATGTTTTTGGCATCTGTTCTCTCTTTACACTCTGTACTTGTTTACAGAACCTCACACTGTTATCATTGAACTGAACCAATACAACTAAACCTTCTGCAAGAAGGCTATACCCTGAACACGTCTAAGTGTCTGTTTAGGATAATATTATGTGTACGCTAGACTTGCAAGGTCAAAATAAAACGTTTTTGTAAGGCTATTACTATGATCTAGTTACCACCTATGAAATATGTCCACTGACCTACAGGTGTCTGTTAGCAGAGTTTTAACCACACTAGCTACATGTACAGTGCATCAGAATATCATATCCGCAGTGTGATAAGAGTACTCAATTCAGTAGATCAGTGAGCTGACTGAACTAGAATTGGCAACTCACAATCAATATTAACAGTAGTATATCACTCACTGTGACACATACCAGTAAGAAATGTATAACGTACTGTACATGTATTAATAGGATGAAGAACGTGTAAAATTACAATGGTCTGAAATTGTGAAGTCTAATCAGCCTGAACCTTGTACCACCATGCACTTTCAGTGATAAACCTGACCATCAAAATTTTGCAACTTTTTCTGGCCAACTTTTGCACTTTGAAGATCAATTTAACAATTGACAAAAAACTGTGCATTCAGAACTGCAAATCAAGCTACAGTTTAGGGGCATGCCCACTGAATAATTAAAAATCTGTCACTACTTTTGTCTTTGTTGGTAAGATTTGTGAAATTCCCCTGATACAAAAATATGGCATGTTCCCCATGGGAGTGCAAGGGTTAAAACACAAAACTACATCCCCTTAAAACATACATGCACATGTACACTTTTCAAGCTCTTTAAAGACATATCTCCTCTTAACCTACGCATTGATAGCTGAAAAGTAAGCTATAGTTTGGAGGAATATCCAACATATTCGTCAATTACAGTAAACTCCATTTCTGAACCTTTTTGTTTTTATGTTTAAAACATCTTTCTCTCAAAGGCATTACGTCTTTCCTTTGTGATATGAGCTGTAAATTACTCTCACCATAACCTTTCAAATATCAAAAATGAACAGTGAGTTTGTATTTAACTGGGTTGAAAAAAATGGCATTTGCCTTGGATAGGACAGGGTTTATGGGGGCATTTATCCCTTACTACCCAGTTTGGGGAGGGAGCGGGTTGTTTATTGGATGGATTGACTGCAAAATGATGACGGAAATTTGCTCATGAAAAGAGTTTGCAGGGGACACTTGACACAATATAAACAACCATATAAAAGTGAAAGCTCTGCAGATTTCCTTACCCACTTTGTAAATATCGGCAAGTCATGACAGACGAAACATACTACAATTTTCAGTGTAGTAAGGAACGAGACAAGTTTGGTCACAAAGTTTTAACGTTCAAATTACCATGTTGTCAAGGGCAACTTGCTCCATTTCCAAGGGAGACTACATGAATCGATCACGTCACGTCATACAAGAAAACAATTCATGCAGTCTCCCTTGGAAACATAGCAGGTTGCCATTGACAACATGGTAATCTGGACATTAAAACTTTGTGGCCAAACTTCTCTTGTGCCTTACTCAACTGAAAATCGTAGTAAGCAACATATCATGACTGTTTCAAAACCCAGGACTGCGCCATCTTGCTCAATGTAAAATGTTTACTGATACCCCAACTAGCTCTCTTCTACTCTAGATGCTTACACTTTTAATCTAAATAATACTGTTGTTAACTCTCTAAATATGCTTACAACAGCATGACATGCAAAATATGCTTACACTGTAGCTAATGATTTTCATTGAATAGCAATTACTCCTTTTGTGTTCATATGCCTCATTCTTCAAAGCTTTAAGAGATATGTAAATAAGGGGACGGGTATTTTAAAGTTGCTCCATGTTCAGTGCATAATTATTATACACAACAGTAAGGCTTATAATCGTATGTGCTAGTTCAAAGCTAAGACGTCTCCCCCTGGTCGTCAAGAACATGTATATGTCTTTCACTCGTAACTAAACAACTCAATGGACTAATGGAGCAAGGACAACTAAAGAACCAACGGCAACAAAAAGAAAGGCCAAACAATGCGTAGTAAACACGAAATCAATAACTCAGACTTACTTCACTAAATTGCCAAGACATGAACTACAGTAGAAATGTCCACATCCAGTTTGAATTGCGTCTCTTAACAGCAGGCCACATGAGTTACACATGTACTTTGCTCCAATACTTTGCTGGTCTGAACTGGCTAAGCTATAACCAGGCATTTTTACACCAGATTAAAGCTTTTCTCACTCTGTTGTTCCAGATGACCTATCGTGACCCAAAATGGCGGTAAGCTTAGCTTCAGGAGGACATGGGATTTGTGTTTTCAACTGCAAGAGAAAGGGAAATAGTTAGAAAAACAAACTTTCATGTAAAATGTTGAGAAAATACCCTCCCTTGCAACCGTATTACCGTTTCAAATTGTCCACAACAGAAAGTGCTTTCTTTGCACATTCTGTTTCCCACCTAATCCAGCAGGACGAACAGAGGAAGACTGAGCATGAGCTACGTCAGAACAACATCCCCTCTGATGTCGGGGGTGGGGTGAGGTGGTGGCCAGGTAGAGGCACTCATGCCACTGGCTCCTTGAAGAATGAAAGCCGTTACATCAGCTGTTAGCCGAACAAATACTTTGTAATGATAAACCCACAGCAGATCAACTGGCTAACGAAAAGTACACGCAGAAGAAGTCATTTTTCATTTCTGGTCCAATATTCATAGGTTGATAAAACAACAACAACAACGTGGTTATCATGGCTCCTTGTTTTTTCCCGTTGGTTAAAAAGAAAGGCTGCATTGCTTAGCATAGCATAGACAAACATAGACAAGAAAGCTCTACAAAACTATACTGTGGCAACTTTGTTGAGCTGCAAGGTGGCTAACAGACATTCCACGAAAGTCTAACAGACGGCTTCAAGTGCAATTTTTCACACTAAGGAATAAAACAACGAATCCCAAACGATATGTGTGCTAATATATAACAAATAAAACTTCGACTCTAGTTAAAAATTTGTGATCGAATATATGAAATAATTAAACGTTAAAAATTCCGACGTTTCGGCAAAACTTCAGCTTTCATCAAGTAGTCGAAACTGAAATGTTAACCCGGCTGAGCCACTTCACGCTACAATTACACGGGAGTGAAGATCGCCAGTGGAAAAATAGCTTTGGCAAATTAAACTGATTTGCATCTGATTTGCATTTCCACTTCCCTACAAACTTTTTAGCAAGTATTATCGGTTTTCTGTGACCAAAATAGAAGGACAGTGTTAGGGATCGTCGGGCCCAAGAGAAGATTAACAAAAAAGATCGAGTTTATCCCTATATATGTCCTATTATACAGAAAAAAGAAAACTAGCTTGTTCCAGGCGCTCAGATCGTAGAGACGGCGAAAATAGAAAGGGGTCGCGAAAATAAGACCCTTGCGTTTTTCACACTCGTTTCCTCATTCGCTTTTCCTACTGCCTCGGAGACTGGAACAGGTAAGAAACCAGAAAAACGTTGTAAAATGCGTTCCCGATTCTAATAATAGTCTCATACGCCGCCGTTTTTAGTGGCGTCACGCAACGCTTCCCCAGCGTCGCGCGACGCCACTAAAAACGGCTGCGTAGGAGACTACGATTCTACAGGGTGGTAAAGGGGTTATCCGTAACGCGTGATTTGAGCAAAAATCAGTGCGTGACACGTGAAAGCAGCTCAAATGTTGCCGTGATCCGTGAATTTGCGGTCTAGTGTGATCCGTGATCTCCTTATTTTAAAGACCGTGATATGTGATTCCGTCAGAAAATATTCGTGAAAACCGAAACTAACTCAGCTACTTATGAATCAATTTACAATAGTAAGCAAGTAAACAATAAATAATGTAAATAAGCGTGTTGGACGTTGTTGAACCGTTTCTGTAATATGACACAAGTCAGACAAATCATACATTGTAAATGATACCGTATTTCCTTGAATAAGTGCCCTCCCCTGAATACGCGCCCACCCCCAAGGCCAAACAAGCGCCCCCCTCGAATAAGCGCCCCCTCCCCTCCCCACTCACTTTATTAAATAGTAAGGAGACAAGGAAAACCTGTTTCTATTGCCACTTTATTTATAACTTTTTAAGCTTCAACTACAGCGGCAACAGTACAGGAGAATAGTTTCTTCTCCACTAAGTCACTTCCAGTTATTTCTATCTCCATGCGCTTGCAGAGTTCTTTTTATGTGCGTTACGGCTGTTCTTTTAATTTTTGCCGTGCTCTTGGTAAATGCCGTAAACTTCCCAGGAACAACTAGACTATTCTCTAGTCTACGATGTTAAAATTATTGGGATGCGTCACGTGGATAATGTTGTAATTTTTGTTTTTCTATTAAGGATTTGGCCAAAATAAAGTTACAGTTCGTTGAAAGGAAAACTTGATAAGCGCCCCCCTCGATTAAGCGCCCTCCTTCCAAGAAGCGCCCCTCCTTTTAGCCGAAATTTTAAATAAGCGCCCGGGCGCTTATTTGAGGAAGTACGGTATCTATCTTATTGTTAACTCATTACACGTGTCTGCATCAGGGCTTCAGAGCTCCGCGAGTCGTGTGCGACAACATTACAGCTAAAACAGTTAGTTCTAACGTCATTCGTCCTGGCAGCGGAGTCTGGACAAACCTCCACCCACCCACTGTAAAAGAAAAGTTTAATGTTCCGCTAACCGAAGGGGATCATGAAGAGTTGCACAATTTCAAAGCACCATTTAATTCAGTTTACGGGTCTCACTGACATTGCGTTTAGCAAAGGTTTAAGGAAAAACGTCGAAATTACAATTCCCCGTGTAGTAACATTGCCAGTGTTAGCGGGATTGAGACCTATTCTTTACGAACCCAGAAGGCGTGGAAACACGAGTTTCCAAATCTTATTGATAGGAAGGGGAATTGATCTGAATACAACGAACAGCATACCGTGTGGCAATAAATTTTTGCGGAAGTTTAATTTTGCGGATTGGCCATTTTTTGTGTTTTGCGGGAACTAATTTTTGCGATTGGAAAAGACTGGTTTTTCTTACTGGGAATTAATTTTTGCGATTCCCTGGAAGTCGCGTTCAAATAGAACTGAAAACATTTTCGTTTTTTATTTGAGCACATGCAAAAGAAAGACGGGAAAAAAAGTGAATGTAAAAGAGATTAATCAATGTCACTCTACTACAATAGATCGACAATAACTAGGTTATCTATAGCATTTTCTCCTTCAAACCAGTAATTTTGTATATAACTTCTACAGTGGAGTAAATTTTTGCGGCAAAAAATGTTGCGGTAATTTTACTGATTTTGCGGGAACTTTTTCTTGCGGATCGCGAAAAAAGCAGCAAAAATCGCAAAAATTATAGAACCCGCAAAAATATAGTGCCACACGGTAGGAGAGAAGCAGTGTGGTTACAATAAACTTTCTTTCAAAGCAAGTTACCTTGTATTGTCAAATAGAACATTGTCGTCCTACTAATGAAGGTAAGAACAGTTTAATAAGCTAAAATGTCTACGACATTCCGGACATTAAAGCCTAGGAGAGACAACTCGTACGCGTTTCTTAAAGGACACTTAAAAGACTGATTTTGTGTAAAGAACGCGTTTTCTTGACTCATTTCATGCGTATGAGGCCCTTTTTTCATACTCGTAGCTCCCCTAAGACTGTGTATTGAAAACTAAACGCAAAGCAAATTAATTACGGTAGTCAATTAGGGATAATTTTCTGCAATGGTGTATGTTAAAAACGTGATTCGTGAAATGTTTCAAGAAACGTACATGATTCGTGATTTGAATGAAAATAGGCTCGTGATTCGTGATGGGGACCCCCCCTTTACCACCCTGATTCTAAGGGCTTGCCGAATTTGCAAGACAATGGTTGATCCAAAAATTAATCCAGACCGATTACCCTCAGAATAGGCCATATATAGAGGATATTATACTGCTTTTTTACCACGAGAAAATAAAATTCATATCTTCAAGCCGTAGTGGAATTTTCTTTTTATTGTACAGTCCAAGCTCTCCTTGCGACCACTCTCGCCGTCCAGCTCTAGTTACGACCGGCATTGTGAAACCCCCTTTGAATTGTCACTTAAGCCTGTAATTAAAAGCTCTCGTAGGCGACCGCTCCCGTAAACGACCGCGACCACTTTTGTCAATTACTGACTGGTCTACTCCTTTGTTCTTAAGTTCTCGTAAGCGATCACTCAGTCAAAAGTTTAATAAAAGTGGTCACTTTTTGATTAAATTTAAAATGGTTCGTTGACCAGTACGTTCGCGAACCTCTTCTGTGCATGGTAGGCAATAATAAACTATTCAATATTATTACTACAATGTTCTAGTGACCATTAACATACCCCAAGCTTTATTCTAAAAGCTCCCGTAGGCTACCTCCCTTTATTGTTCCGTCAAGACCATCGAGGAGACACTGCATTCAACGACAGCTCTTGTGCCGACATGAACATGACTATATATCGGATACGCCCATTTGTTCACGCATAAAACACTGATTTCGGCACGATTTTTTAGTACCGGAGCGATGCTGCGCCCCTCCCAACTTGTATGTGAGGATACTATAACGGAAAGCTCTTGTGCCGGCACGAAAATCATATCGGATACGCCTTTTGTCCATACACAAATCGCTGATTTCGGCACCATTTTCTGCACCGGGTCCGCGAATTCACTTTCTCACCGGCCAATCACGAGCGTTTCCGTATTCATTTGATAATGTTTATTGTCATTCACGTTATTCTATCCGGCGTTTTAATTGGCCAAGAGACCATTACGTCACATTCTCGTCCCCAGAGCCCACGATCCTTTTGGTCTGCACCAAGGATCGAGACCTCTGGCAGGGGCCAGGTAACGCGCAAGCGCAATAGCTGCCCATTTTTGTAACCGATAGTAACCGTTATTGTTCAAATTTCTGAGGCTGCGCACAAAAGCCGGAAGTCCGTGATTAGCGGACTTCCTGCTTCGGTCCCTGCCAGAGGTCTCGATCCCTGGCGCAGACCAAAAGGATCGTGGGCTCTGGGGACGAGAATGATTACGTCACTGCAAATAACTGCCTACGAATAATTGTCTGCTCATGCGCATTACGGTGCGAAGTTGTTTTGCTGCGAATAATTCTGCTCGTGCGCAGTTGAGTCACCTGTTCAGAGCTCAAACTCAAACGAGGGCAAGTAAGCCATTAAAGTGCGGAACTTTGCGATTTTTGACTAAAAAATTTGAAGAAAAAAGTGTGAATCTTCCTTTTGAACACTGTACTTTTTGGCAAATCAGTTGATGTATTCGTTTTAAAGCAATTAATTATTGGCGAAAGCGGAATTTACTAATTTTGTATTTTTTGTGCAGAATATTTTAAAAGTTTTGAACAAGATGAAAGCGCGCACTTGGTGTAGGAATAAATAATTGTGAAACAAGCGTGCTGGTTAAATGCATAAACACATTGTCTTGTTGAATGATAAAACAATTATTAAACTCGATTTCGCAAAATATCGTGATTTGTCAGTGTCTCGCAGATCAATTATCTGCCTCTGCCTTCGGCATCGGCAAATAATTGATTTGCTCGCCACAGACAAATCACGATATTTTGCTCAACCTCGTCCAATAATTGTTTAATATTTATAACCAGGCGACGATTATTTATACAGCTTTTCTGGCGATACCCGGCGCGCCGTTATCCGTGAGGATCGCCGGCAGCAAAATATTCATGGCAGCAGAATATCGTACAATTGCCTCCTAGTACTTCTATCCTATGCCCCCCCTTGAAGCAAAAATACCGGTACGGTTCACCAAAATAACGTCTTAAGTTTAAATATCGCATTCACTAGTAAAAAAAACGTCTGTAGAGATGAGAACCGTCCACCAAAGATTAAAGCTTCGATTCGCTCAGTTCAGTCCATCGAGTCACGAAAACTTTATTCGTTTTCCCCGTGTTTCTTTCTCACTTTGTGATAGATCTAACATCGAAAGTAATCAGTCATTTAAACATAATGGCCGCCAATGCAACAACAACCCTACTGAAAAGTAAAATCAGAGTCGCCGGCATTTTTTCTTTGCCATCTTCCGTCTCGAGTCTGTTTTCTTCACCGTATCACAACGTTTGTCACATACTTGAGTTTAGTCTTTTGACGTAGAATGCTACTTACTCTCATCTGTGTACATGCACACTGAAATGATCCTTTTTCCTAACAATCGAAGTAAAAACCAGCCGTGTAAAATCAGTCATCGAGAACTAAAGAATTTTTACCGTAATTGTTGAGCTAGGAGGTTCAATTGTATACGTCAGTCAGTAACCTTGGGTACGATGAGTGGGTGGCATATTTAACAAGATGGGTCGATTGCATGTAGGCGATGTGTTCTCAGGAGCTTTCCAGTCCGGATGCCATTCCATATGCAGCATTCTACAGTATAAATTTTAGTTTAACAGATGAAAATTGATGTCTAATAACAACTGCAAAGGTATAGATTGTTTATGATGCTATACGTCACCATAGTATTCCACCCCTTTTGCTTAGCGGAATTCTATTTCAGGTGGACAGTATCCACCATTGCCTTACACCTCACGTTTAGTTCGTTTAAGCTGTTCATTGTCAAAAACAGGCGGGAAAAAGGTGTCTTTAGAAAACTCAGGCTCGGGTATGTTCTTCATATGTTCTTACATTTTAGCCCTTTACAGGCCTTGACGTTCTCTTAAAAATGGTTCTTATATTAGTGTATTTCTACCGACTGATCGATTAATAGAAAACAGACAGGTCAAATTTAACGATTTTTGTCAGTCAATTCGTGACACTGGGATACCTTGGCAATGATATGTAATTGAAAAGAATCTATAAAAATGGTACATGGGTAGAAAGCATACAGTCGAGTGAGTAAATTCGAACGAACCGAACGAACCCGATTTCAAATTTCTTTCTGATAGTCCGACCTAAAACCATATCAAAAGCAAAATCTGAGGGATAAAAGCGATGATGAAAAACTACAAAAGTGAAGAAGACAGCAGCTTTTCAGTTCGAGATGCATGAAAATTAAATTCTAAAACGTTCATAATAAGGCTCAGTACCACAAAGCTCATATTTCAAGACAAATCTTTATCGGTAAGTGTCATGACAATATGTTGCTTTGCATTTAAAATAGAACAGTTTGAAATTAGTCTTAAACTAATGGCAGCTCGAAACACAGGAATTCTCAAAATGTCATAAAACCAAATAACAGTATATACTTCCATCACATTTAATTTAATTTTTCATGTACGATAATCGTGTAAAAGTTTCATCATAACCTTACAAATTGTAGTTTTGAAGAGCCGCGGAAACGACAGTAGGTGCTTTGATTTCAATATCTGTTTTAATTTCTTTAGAGCTTGTACTGGAATTTATGGCTGCCAGGTTTGTGCTTGTAAGGCGAAAATGCAGTTTTTTCTATGGCCTTGTTCTAAACAATAAAAAATACTATCCACTATCAAATCAGTATAGCAGTGCACACCTATTCGAGCAGAACTGGACTCGGCTGAGACAGATAAAACTGAGCCTTTGTCAACGGCAACTTTGCAATAATAAATAGAAAAAATAAAATAAAAAAGTAACAGCCATTTTAAGATTTGCTTAAGTTCAAATATATGTATATTTATATATCTCCTTCAACTTACTCCTCGCATGTTAGACTAATGTGGTAACCAGATCAATCTAGTAACTTTATTCAACTGATTTAATCAGTACTGCATGGCTAGATTATTTACATCTGATCGATGCATGCATTCAGTGCAACTATTTCTGTGTTTTGGGGGTAGAGTTTACAGTAGGTAATATGCACATGTCAAAATAGAAATTCTAACTTGTTACTGCTAAGGCTATAGACTTCTTCCTTAGTGTCACTACCAAGATGTTACTTATAAGTGCAGGCTAATTTGTAATAAATGCTAAAAATTTGGCACCTTAAATTTCGTTATACCTCAGTTGTAACTCTTGTTACACCTAAACAAGAAAATGACCAGTTGGAGAGATCTCCCCTTACATTTCTAGAGGGTCCACAATAGGTTTGGCGGGATGCGGGATTTGGCTTATTTTTGTGGCGATATTCGGGATGGGAGCTGAAAATAGGAGCGAGATGCGGGAATTTCAATTACGAGCGGGAGCGGGATTTTGTGCTTTTGAGAAGTCGGGATGCGAGAATCGCAAGGGAATAGTAATGGGATACGATATTTGAATTTTTATGAGACTACATGATTTTACCAGGGCAGGCTGATACAAATGTATCCTTTGTGGTATGAAGTGTGTCGTCTTTCAAGTAATGAATGGACCAAGGCAGGGTAGCCTGAATGCCAAACTAGTAAGAGTCCTTTTGTGGTGTTTTGTGTTGATTTCGGACATTTCTATTCTCGTCACTTTCATCACAAGAAAGAGGTATCAAGTCACATGTCGTGTTGCATTTCTTGGCCTTGTCTGCGTTCATGACTTTTCTGACCCTTTCCATTGAGCGTTGGTTGGAACAGCTATGGTTAGCCTAGCCGGTATGGCAACACGGGCGGACGGTGATGTAACGACGGTCGCCGTAAACGAGGTATTTGACATCACAAGTTTTGTTGCTATATATTATGAAAAGAGTGCGAGTAGGAATGCCTTTCTTCGAAAAGAACACTTCCAAGCAGAGATTTTCTGAAGGCAAGTAAAGACACTAAAAGCTTTGAAATAGACTGTTCGGTGAGTCGACTTTTATAAATCACGAGTCACGCAATAAAAAGGTACATACACGATAAATAGTGTCAAGAGGGACGCCAGAAAAATTACGACAACTACAAAAGTAAATTACTTACCATAACTATTGTTAAACATTGTCATGTACGGATTTACGGAATCTTTATCCATTTGCTTGATGCTTTCAAATTTTGAAAATGTTCTAACGAAAACTTTCTTTAGCCATATCAGTTGGTTTCATAGCAACAGCATCGCATTTTTCAAACTGATACGCATGCGCTGATGATATCAGTCCTATTATCAGGAGCCTTTCTATTATTTTTTTTTGCCGCGTATAGTTACCCCAAGAAACATTGCTACTACTCGTTGTAAGGGCATCAGACTGACGGCTTATGAAGTATTTCGACCAATATCTATATTCCACAGGCAAAAATAGGACTATTCGTCCTTTATAACCTGCTTATGCCTACACATTGGACTCGGTAGCGACAAGTAAGCCCTCAAGTCTGCATTTTGTTTTACTGCGAAGCATGACTGAACCTGTTTCTATTAGTTTGTCGGACATATCAGATATAAAATGACGTCATCAAAGTGCAATAAAACAGAAGTGAATCCTCTGAACGATTCTTTTGAAACCAAAGGGACAGAGACTTACGAGGACAGAGCATAAAGTGTCGTCTGCATGAAAGGTACGAAATAAAAATACCTGATTACACTTCCGTGAAAACATGAGTTTCTTACCTCGTTACAGTGATCCTACTTCCATTGATTTTTCGCTGTCGATGCATAGAAAAAGACATTCGTCGCCTCAATGTCTGAGCCACGAGATGACGTAAATACAGTTCGAGTTCAATCTTGTCTTTACAAGCCATGAACTGCACAATACACTGTCGTTTTGCCCGGCATCAGAGAAAGAGGGGCATTCTCCATGAATAAAAGGTAATCCAAATAGCTAATTCCTTCAAAAGGATTGTTCAAAGCTTTGATACATGGAAACAGCACGTTTTGTTCACGGTCGGTTCCTGTAGACCGTGGAATCATCGGCAACCGGCAAATCAAATATTGCGAAATCGTCGTCATTCTCACTGAATCATCCATGATTTGCACGTAAACCTAAGAGAGATATTGCGGCTGATACACTTCAGTTTCGCAACACACTTCAGTTTCGCAATTTAAAAGTGGTCACTTCTCCTTTTCTTTTCTCCGTTGATGGAAATTTAGACAGTTTTCCATTTCGCAATACACTTAACCTCTGCGCCATATTGAGAAATCTAATCAGGCATGCGATTGAAAAATATTACCGTATTACCATAATCCCATATCAGTTTGCTACTGACGCGCACATCCACGCAGCTCGTGCTGATTGGTTCCGTTTCACTTAAAAACAATTATTGTTTGAATAGAACAGAATTCGGGGAATCCCCGACCACGATGACGTAACTCTTTCCGGGAAAAAAGAGGGATTATGCAGCTCAAATTTGAGCGAGAAAGCCACTTAAAGAACTGGAAATAAAAACGTCTCAGTTTTACCGCCCCATTATTTCCCTTTTCAAGTGTTATTTTCAAGTATTTTCTCCAGTTTACCGAATGGTAGTCTTTTTTAAATAACAATTGATGTTATTGCTTACTATTCCATGATAGGGACTGCCTTTATGATTCGTCATCGGTCTACGGATCAGAGGTTACATTATTTGCTTAGCGTCCATATAATTTGGGTCACGTTCTTAGAAGTGGCAGACAACGTTACTATGAGAATGACTTTACACTTTTGCCACTCTGACCGCGTGGAATGATCTTGCTCCCTGATTCATGACGATGGAATCATTATCTCTTCTCGTGTAACGTTTTTACTTTCGTCTGACCTTGTCATTGGCTGGGAAAGACTGTAAAGCGCGTCACGTTTTGCAGTTCACTGTCTGTTCCAGTTTCACATCTGACAGGTTCAGCTTTGCAGATCAGGCCATCAGGATAGGATGCTCACTAAGTTCAACCACCTGCATGGTCCTACCAGGTTGAAGGTTATGCATGGGGTTGAAAACCTTACCCTGTAGAACGTGCATCTGCGTGTCAAGGGGACGAAAGCGTACTTATTGCAAGGGGTATTAACCCGCCTCATGGAAAAGCACAACCTGCAACAGCGACTGAGTCGAGCGGATGCTGTTACCACGACATTGAGAGCCCTGAGCACCAAAACCAAGGCTAGAATTGGGTTTTGGAATATGAGAACCTTATTTAACGCTGGTAAGCTCTCATGTCACTCGTAAGATGTCTGAGAATAAGCTGCACATGATCAGTCCCGTAATCAGTGAATGCACCAGCTTACTGCTACGTTGGCCTACAACTCAACTGTGACCGGAAGTATCGTGTGCCATGATGGAAAGGCAAACTACCTTTTAACTCAGGTTTTTGTTGATTACAGCATACACAAATACACGAGGCCAAGTCCTGTATTGATAATAATGCCTAAAACTTCTCTCATTCTCGATCGCAGAGCACTTCTCTCGTTTCCTTTGCGGAGTTTGCACGTTTGATAAAACTGACAAGACCAATCACACTCAATTCGTATATGGACAACTGGGGTCAAATGTTATATTTTTCTAGAGTTCCATTTTATTATTTCACTGACGTTTTTATCGCGTCGTTTTCATACAGGTAACCACTCTTCAACCTCTTATTTCCGCGAAACCGGACCAAGGGATAGTTCGCCCCCAGTCGTTTCTCTCTTTCACAATGTGATAAGTAAACGAAAGATAGATAACAATCCAGTGCACCAGAGATAAAAGAGAAGGACGAGAATGCCAAGGCGCACCAGAGAGGAGCAAAAGAGTCTCTCCTCTGTCTTTCCTCTTTCCCGCCACCCCTTACGCCTGACCGGAACACTTAACAATCAACCGCCCCAGGAACAATCGTGTGTGGCACAGTTTCCTGTGGTTAGAGCTGCGGTTCACTATAAAGAAACAACACTAAGCACTTCTATACGTAGCAGAAGTACAATCAGCTCTAGCTGTTTTGTTTGTATAGTTCACAACATCTGGATAGTTCGGCAATGCAGAGACTCTAGGTAATCCGGCGATCTGCCCAGCAACAATGCAGGGAATAGCACAAAGAGACAGCAATGCATAAAATATGCTCGACATGCTTCCGCTGTTCTTAGAATAGCACAAAAATGTGTACTGTGGGATGCAGAAATTGGGGTTTTCTGCGGGGTAATGCGGAACGCCTATCTGGGTCTGCTGATGAGCAGAGCACTGCTGTTACAGAGGAGATACTTCTGCTGGATGCATGAGTTGCACCCTTGACTGGCATTTTTCTCTATTACTCAATACACCAGACATCGATCGATTTAAGCATGATTGTCGCCATTTGCGCTGAGCACTGAGTACAATAAAACAGCAAGTTCGGTTGGAGTGTGACATAACAAGGCTATCGTGAACAACGTTCATTACAATTTGTAAATCCGCCCATAACCGAATAGGTCAGAAAGAATTGAGTGTTCTATTGTTGGATGTGTGCAGGAAAATGCAGACGCAACGCAAAAGCAAACTTCCCTGAAACCATCGCCGGCTGCCGGTCGAAACGGTGGCATAATCTGTCAATGGCCGATACAATCCATCCAGAAATAGAAACACATTAAGCCAAGCTAAGCAAAGCCCTCTCAGTAAGAAACACATAATTTACTTACCGAGCAGTCAAGCTTTTACCATTCTCTATCTGGAGAGTTGCTGCATTCCACGATTGAGAAGTGACTTATAAGTGCTTGATTACGTAGTTGAAATCGTTGACCTTTTGTTGGTTTATATTGACACCAGTTATTCATTCGTCCATTCATTTGTTTATTAATTTAATTAATAATATTGATAATATTTCGGCTTTAGGAGCACCTTAACAGAGTCTCAGTGCTCTTACAATTATGCAGGCAAAAGAATCTAACTAATACTATTACTAATTACAATGAAAAATATAAGCTAAATCTGTACTAATTTACAATTTTTATTCAAGGCTAGAAACTAACATAACAATAATAATCATTAATTCTCTAGCGGCTACAGATGCAGAGTTCTTGATCGCACTAGGCAGTTTATTCCATAATGTAGGAGCTGCAACTGCAAAGGCTCTTTCTCCGTACAGTTTTGTTCTATATTTGGGGACTACATGTAGATTAGAGATTTTAGAGCGTAAACAGCGGGATGGCTTATAGACAGTGAGCAGTTCCGATAGATATGTGGGAGGCCAGACCATGAAGCGCCTTGTAAGAGGGGGGAGGGAGAGGAGGGTAAATCTCCCTCCTCCCTACTTTTTGGGGCAATTTCTCCCTCCTCCCTAAACTTTCCCCTCCCAGCATTAATAAGCCGAGAAATTCACTTGCTTCGCCCACGTTTGATAATTTTTTTGCATCATTAAACATTGTAACGCACAACTCTGTTACTGAGTCGATATCCAGATCAGAGACTTGTAATATTAGAGGAATCCAAGCAATGCCCTAAAAAATCCCTAGAATGTTTCGGCCATTCAAGAAACCAATGTTTAAAAGAACCTAAGAGAAAAAGTTTTTCCTCGGAGAAACGGCGTCCAAGTGGCCACATGAAAAGTGGAGAGCTCATAAGCTAGAAAATAGCCCTTTTTTACTCACTGAAAGTAGTCATAAAGTCTAGCCGGTGTTTTTACAATTCTGTTGGAGCACGAGCATCCAGGTAAATTGCAACGAGCTTTTTTTTTCTACAATATTAGGCCCCAGATTATGAAGGATTTCGAACAGTTCGCGAGACGTATGCGCCTACAGTATATATTTCACGGGGAAAATAGCGATCCTTACCCTTTCCAACTCAAATCGGACTGGATGCCACCTATCCAGCCATCAGTGACGCTAATCGTTATTTAGAACATGGAGGTTAAAATCAGCTTTGCGAATACTCAAGTGCTCAGAACAAAAGATAATCTGCCACACAGAGAGCGACGAGCGCTAAAAGATTTAACATGCAACAAAAACATCGTACTCAAAAAAGCAAGTTAATTGAGGGAACCGCAACCGTCATAATGAACAGACAAGACAAAATTAAGGAGGGTCAGAGTCTACTTGACGACAGAAATAACTACCGCCTCTAGTTGAGCCAATGATAGAATCCACATCCCCAAAAGTTCAACATGTACAGCTAGTATTAAAAATCCCTCAGCCAAGAGGGACATATTGATTCAATGACGGAAAAGTGGCTTTCCCTCACACCTAATCCGCCGAGAACTCCAGTTTTTTACACACTTAGAAAGATTCACGAACCGACTCTAGTCGGTAGACCTGTCATATCAGGGTGTGAGGGCCTAACAAAACGCACTCCATCATTTGTTGATAGACTCCGGCGTTCGGCCTATAGCGCAATCGCAAGACTCGTATGTCAAAGATACCGACAGACTTAACAAACTTTGTGGAAAAGACCAAAGTGCCTGCCGACGTTATCCTAGGCCGTGTTCTATTGGGATTAACCGTTTTTGGTTGGTTTGATCGGTTGAGTTTTTTCGTGTTCTATTAGGAGAGAACCATTTCTGGTTGGTTTGGTTGATCAACCTTTTCAATCAGCTCAGAGTTCGGTTGAAACAGTTGAAAACGATGGGTAGTATCTGACATGTTAGCAAGCATCAGTATTCAAGCTTGGTATCATTGTTTTTGTGCGTAAACTGCTCAAGTGTGCATGTCGACACGGTAAAATTGTCAACAAACATAAATGGTGCTCTTTTTTAACGACGATTTTCAGTACCTAATTGATATGGGAGAGGTTTGTCGCTTGATGCAGTCACAGACTGACCAAAACATGCAGTGAAAACATGTTGCTAAATACCGCATTCTAGTTCATCAACCGATTCACAATGTGGCAGAACCAATTCTTCTAAATAGTTCTCGCTACAACTGAAGCAGTAAGTCGGCCTTTCGCCATCTTTCCAACCTTGGCAGAAGAAGTTGAGGAAGTCTGGAAATGACTATACCCAGTCGCAACCGCGTGTCAACCAGAAACGGTTGAACAAGTCTTATATTCGAGAACCTTAATGGTTTCAACCGAATCCGGTTTTGGTTGAAACGGTTGATCCCAATAGAACACGACCCTAGTCTCAACGGACGTCACTAGCCTCTACACAAACATACCACAAGAGGAGGGGATAAACACGGTATGCCAAGCATACCAAGATTTTTACGATAACAAGCACCCCATTCCAGTGGGATACCTCAGAGAAATGCTTAGTCTTATTCGTAACGAAAACTCTTTCCAATTCAATGGAAAAGATTACTTACAAACCCATGGTACTGCTACGGGGACGAAAATGGCCGTAGCTTTTTATGGCCAACATTGAGAAAGAGATCCGTAGACAGAGTACCTATAAACCGCTATTGTGAAAAAGATTCGTCGATGACGTGTTTTCATTGTGGAACATAACAAAAGATAAAGTGGATACTTTATTGAGCAGGAAAATAAGTTTCATCCCACTATCAAAATTACGGCTGAAATCTCAGAAAGAAATCACATTCCTTGACACGAACGTGTACAAAGGGCCGAGGT
This sequence comes from Siderastrea siderea, assembly GCA_964030785.1. Taxonomy (NCBI): domain Eukaryota; kingdom Metazoa; phylum Cnidaria; class Anthozoa; order Scleractinia; family Rhizangiidae; genus Siderastrea; species Siderastrea siderea. The sequence continues at coordinate 32,848,318 of OZ034966.1, read as the reverse complement.
TTTATAATGGATCATCGCTAGACGTGCCAACGCAATACATAACAAGCCTACGGAGACTTTTCATGTTGTATCAAAGGGGAAGCACAGGCTTCTTAGAACTAACCCCCCTAAGACTACGTTTGAGGCGAACATAAAGGACTTTTTGTTTCACTTGATATCTAAAAGATATCCATTTAGCCTGGTTAAAAAACATCTTGGCGAAGTTCAATTCAGTGACAGGCACTCTGCTCTAACGCAGAAAAATCAAACCGCACGGAAGAAAATATTGTCGTTTGTAACGCAATACTGCCCAGCACTACTTGGTCTCAAAGACATACTATGAGAGAAATGGCACCTTATAGAAAACCACCTAAGGTTAAAAGAATTTTTCAAGGAGCCTCCTCTCTTATCGTACAGAAGAGGGAAATCTGTCAAAGACATTCTTGTTAGAGCTAAGCTATAAAGGCCTAGAAAATACCACAAACGAGCTGTACAGGGGTCGTGTTGGTCCGTCAACACCTCTTAAAACGGTCACGTCCTACCAAGGGAGTCCCAAGGGACCCAAGGGGATCGTCGTCGACGTCAAGTTCCCCGTCCCCCACCCCTTGCCATCATGCAAGTTAAAAAAAAGTCCCATAAAATCACCCACTCATCCCGTCTCTCCCTACTCCCAACATTTCATTTTCTCCCTCCTCCCTACAATTGCTGGCCTTTTTTCCCTCCTCCCTATTCCGTTCCTCCCCCCTCTTGTAAGTGATGAGAAGAATCTTAAAGGTTATTCGCTTCCTCACAGTTAACCAGTGAAGGTTATTAAAACTGGAGAAATGTGATCGAATTTCTTGACCCTTGCTACAAGTCGCGCCGCTGAATTTTGAATTTGCTGTAACTTTGATTCTTGGCATGCTGGCAGTCCATAGATCAGACTATTGCAACTGCCCCAGCATCATTATACAACTTCTCCTTACGGCTCTCCATACATTTTTGTTAGTACTTGAGATGGGAGATCAAAATAATTCATCATTGATAGTCTGTTATTTAATTCTCGCCGATGTGTATGTGCTATAATACACTGAATTGATGAGGAGAATGTTGATGCTGTTTCCATTTATTTATTTGAAAAGGCTTCTTTTCGATTCTATTTTCTAGTTAATGAGGAAGGTCACTCCAGAAAGTGTATATTTTTTGTACTCACCAATAAAAAAAACACAATGAGTTGAGTTACTGACCGTTGTTTGAGCCTCCATAGTGCATCCGATCCCAATGAAATTCCTCTCCAAAGAAGCAAAAAATTCGTCATCTGGCGCCGCCATTTTGGATAGCGCTTAGGACCCTGGCCGCGTATTCTTGACGTCATTTCGTCGAATTTGAAATTGGCGCGAAGCTCAAACGCAGCTGGCCAACAGCCCTTTTCACGGTTAACTTTTCTCATTTGCATTACAATGTATTTGAACGTGAATGTGAGGCAATTTAGGGCAGAAACTGCAAAATTGCCCGAAATTGCCTCTCACTCACGTTCAAATACATTGTAATGCAAATGAGCAAAGGTAACTGTGAAAAGGGCTATTTCAAGTGCACAGCTTTTCGGCTGCTCTCATTTCTTTTTCGCGGTGCCGAAAAAAAGTAAAAAAGTACGTTCGCGCCCAAATCTTCCCACGTTCAGATTTTATTCCAAACTTTTGCTGTCATTAGATAATGAACAGCTCACGCCAGAAAAGCAAAAAAAAAAAAAAAATTGGGGGGTTCATCGTGTTCGTTTCGCAAATAAAGCGTGTTGCAAATCCGGTTGTGTTTTTAGAAGTTTTGGTTATGGAAGGCGAAATCGGCTTTCTTGCACAAAATAACACAGGAAACTTTTCAAAATTCCCAAACTGGGTTAAAAGTGGGAAATTAGTGGGTATCATTTGGGATTTCAATGGATTTTCCCAAATTGGGAAAGTTCTACCAAAACCAATGTTGGGTTCTTTAAAACCCATTATAACCCCATGAACGGGACTAAGTTGACCCAGTATAAACACAAGGATGGGATTATATTGATCCAGTAAAACCCCATAAATGGGATTTAATTGATCCAGTATAAACACAAGGATGGGGTTCTATTGATCCAGTAAAACCCCATGAACGGGATTAAGTTGACCCAGTATAAACTCAAGGATGGGATTATATTGATCCAGTAAAACCCCATGAACGGGATTAAGTTGACCCAGTATAAACTCAAGGATGGGGTTCTATTGATCCAGTAAAACCCCATGAACGGGATTAAGTTGACCCAGTATAAACTCAAGGATGGGATTATATTGATCCAGTAAACCCCATGAATGGGATTAAGTTGACCCAGTAAAACCCCATGAATGGGATTAAGTTGAACCAGTATAAACACAAGGATAGGATTATATTTACCCAATAAAAATCCATGAATGGGATTAAGTTGACCCAGTATAAACCAAGGATAGGATTATACTGACCCAGTAAAACCCCATGAATGGGATTAAGTTGATCTAATACAAACCCATGAAAGCAATTTCGTTTCCTTTGACTCTTCTAAATGAGCTCCATCATTTCAAAGCTCATCCTGGGATAAAGTTGAAACAACTTAAACATAAAGAAACCTTTTAGTTTAATTCCAGAAAAATGTATACATGAAAAGTACGACAGTACCGGTACGCATGAAAAATATTTAACATCAAGATAACAAAGCTAACACACACATGGTTTACAGAAGGCGTGATAAAAGTAGCCAGAATTTGCTAGTCAAAAGAAATGTCAAAACTCCAATTTTTTTTATGAATAAACATCTACACCTTTGTTAAGGGATTTGCTCCCTTTCCTTCAGAGCAAGTTGTTTTCTCGGTTTCGTTATTACCCTGGTGAAAAACCTCACAGGATCTTCAAGGATCTTTAAGGATTGTCAAAGACCTGCCAAAGATCCTTAAAGACAAGGATCTTTAAAGGATCCTTAAAGGATCTTTGAAAGATCTTCAAAGATCTTTATATGCAAAATCATTTGTTAAGATCCTCAAGGATTTGACCAAGATCTTCCAAGGATCCTACAAAGATCCTAATAAAGATCCTAGCAAGGATCTTTGCAAGGATCCTTCAAGATCCTCAAGGACTAAACAAGGATCTTTCAAAGATCTTAAAAGGATCCTTTCAAGGATCTTTTAAAGATCTTAGCCAGGATCCTCAAGGATTTGGTCAGGATCTTTTTAGGATCCTTGTCAAGATCTTCACAAGATCTTTGCAAGGATCCTTCAAGATCCTCAAGGACTAAACAAGGATCTTTCAAAGATCTTTAAAGGATCCTTTCAAGGATCTTGTTAAGATCTTTGCCAGGATCCTCAAGGAATTGGTCAGGATCTTACAAGGATCCTTGTCAAGATCTTTGCAAGATCTGTGCAAGGATCCTTCAAGATCCTGAAGGATTTATTGAGGATCTTTCAAAGATCTTAAAAAGATCCATTTAAGGATCTTGTTAAGATCCTTGCTAGGATCCTTAAGGATTTGGTCAGGATCTCCCAAGGATCCTTGTCAAGATCTTTACAAGATTTATGCAAGGTTCCTTCAAGATCCTCAAGGATTTAATGAAGTTCCTTCGAAGACCTAAAAAGATGCATTTAAGGTGATAGAAGGAATGTTTAAACTTTCATAAAACTTGGTCCAATTGGTAACTATGTTTTTAACATTTCAAAAATGCAATAAAAAATAGGGGTCACTGTGCTTGATTTTGCACAATGTGGATGGCCATTAATAGCAACTATACGACCTGCAAGGTTTCCTGAGAAACCCTAATAATCAGAAATGAGAACTATCATTTCTTTAAAACATCATCACTTGCATTGAAATAGTGGAGCAGTTCAACAAAATAGACAGTTTATCTTGCATTGCATACTATTTTAGTTGAACAGGAATTAAGGATATGAAATCAAATGAATTAAAGAATTTGCTGCATACGTATATACCCTGCTGCACCTGAAGACATGTTCTTTTCTGCATTTAAATAGAAATATCTCAAAGCAGAATTTTTAACTTTTCTTAAAATCGTAATATATAGTACCCTATGGTATGCCATTTGAATTTATGTATTAAAAAATGGGGGTCACCGTGCTCATTTAGGAAAAAAAGCCCATTTATTTCTCTGAACAACCCAGTTTTCATAGAAAACCTACAAGTTCCGAGCACGAGACCGCTCGTGCCTGCACTAATCACGCAAAAAATAATGCGCAGAAAGGATGCACAATCCAATTGAATGGAATCACCTTAAGGATCTTATAAAGATCTTAGAAAGGATTCGTAAGGATTTGATCTGCATATCTTGCAGGGAATCTGTAATTTTATGCCAATAATTATTGATGTCTTTACAAGATCTTTGCAAGGATCCTGCAAGATCCTCAAGGATTTCGAAGATCTTGAAAATATTCTGTTAAAGTTTTTCCTTTGATCTGGGGATCATACGAGGTTCCTTCACAAGATCTTACAACATCCTTTAAACATTTTACACAGTTGACAGAATCTTCAAAGATTTGATGAGGATCCTTACAAACATAATTGCAAGGATTTTCCTAAGATCTTTGCTGGGTTCTTTCAATATCCTCTTTGAAAGGACTAAAATAATGAGGATCTTGCAAGGTGGTGACTATTATTCTAATGTCTGATCTGCTGTGTGATCAAAAAACAAAGCTGCTATCACTACAAAGTACATGTATCCAACACAATTTTCAGACTTTCAGATAATTTCTGCTTGGAATGTTATGCTTAGTCTGTGCAAGAATTAACCATAAACAGAAAACTTCATTTGTCAAAAAATAATAAGTTTTACTTTACCTTGTTAATTTACATGATCATATTTGAATTGTTCAGCATTAGTTGCTTATATTTTGTCTTAATATTCAGGCAGTCAGTCTCAGCAATTTAACAATGAAAATCCTTAGTTTTTGAACTTCCGCAGGGGTAAATTTGTTCTAAGTCTCCATAGGTCCCAAAAAACGATCCAGGAGTGACTTCTTAACAGAATGCAATCCTTTAAGTGAGCAAGAAAAACGGAGCCAGGAGTAGCCGCCATTTTGGAATCTCGGAGAGACTGGTAATGAATGTGCCGCTTTTGGTCAGCAGCCTTATCATTGCGGGCTCAGAGAAAACGGTTGAATTCATCAATTTCGAGTTCATTTCAAATGGTCAACACATGTTTCCTTGGATTTCCTATTATTTCAAGCTTGAATGATGCCTCAAGGCAGCAAAATTTGGATATCTACTCTTAAGCAGGAGGTTAGTTCAAAAGAAAATGATTTGTAATGAAAGACTGGCTTCAAAATTAACGATTCTAAGAAGATCATGTTCTTTCCTGTCTTCTTCAATCTGCTTCCATTCGAACCTATATAAGCTTAATTATAAGCTATAAACTTATATATTTTCGTGTAACTAGTTACACTTGAGGCAGGCTGAATTGCAAGTTTATTTAACTAAAGAAGCAGTCATGGCATAATTGTGTAGTTTATAGAAAAGTTAAAATGAAACATCCAATACAATGTTCTCCAGTGCTTTTCCACTGTAGAGTGTTTCCATCACTGTAGTTAAAAGGGCATGCAATAGCACAAGACAACTGATCTGTCTTGAGTTTACAATGTCTTGATTTGAAATCAGTAATAGAGATCATCTTCTAGAGAATTGAAAGAATGGAACTGTTAACTGAATACAAAATAATTCAGAAATGATTTAACCACACAATGACTAATTTGTTCTGTTTTGCTCTACTAGGAATACATTCAATTCATTATCAGCTGCTGTTAGAACAGATGTAACACTTATGGCCAGAGCACTGCAGTGTCAAGTCAGGAGTAGCCTGCTCTGTGCTCAGTATTAAAGCTAAGTCACTTTTAATGAACAAAGCGGTCATTTTTACTGATTTCCCTTTCTGTGAATCATATCTACTCAACCTACCAGGACACAATGCAATTGTAAATGTATTGTAAGTTATCTCTATAAATCCACTCTAAATGAACACAGCAAAATATTTTGAGAAAAAGACAATCAAGACAATGTCATCTAATTCACTTTGTATACTGGTGAAGCTTTATGTAAAAGAAGTTCTAGGTGTAGCAATTCAGAATAATAATATTATTAATAGTACTTTTCCCAATGTTGAATTAAATTTTATATATTCAGTGATGTGAAATTCAGAGGACAATACATAGGTCTTGTACATAGGTCCAAAAAATATGGTATTTAATATGTCATAATTTTATAAAAACTCTTGTGAACTTCATGGAGATGTTATTTTAATCACAGCTGCACTGTGTCAGTACATGATGTAGTCTCTAGGCCAGTTTCCAGAGTGCTGAAACTGTGGTAAATTAATGCTCTAAATATATTCACAAGAAAGTGTTTTAAGGTTTCATAATACAGGCCTTAAGTTACAGGCCTGTTGAATTTGGTGGCCTAAAAGAAAACTTGTGAAGAATCCTTACAATTTTTGCAATAAATACTTAATCAACTTTACGTTTGTTTGTTGTTTGATGTACATTAGATCCTAATGTTTGCTATTCTCAGTAATTCCTAGGAACTCAATTTTTTCTCAAATTTTATCAAATTCTAGATCAGTTTGCTAGACATTTCTTCCACACTAATCTAAGACCATGTGAAGCTTGGAATTCCTAGGAATTCCTAGCTTTATTTTGTAAGAGCTTGGAACATCCTTAATGGTCCTCAAAGATTGTTGTGAATCTTGAAAGAACCAAAAAGAACTTTGGGAGATTTTTGAAGATCTTTTTGAATCTTGCAAGAACTTGATGACCTTTTGAAGATCCTTGAAGATCCTGGCAAGAATTGTGGAGGAAATTGGAAGATATTGGGAAGAATTTTGAAGATCAAAAAAGATATTGGCAAGAATTTTGAAGATCCTTAAAGATCTTGGTAAGAACATTGAATATCTTGACAAGAATTTTGAAGATCTTGACAAGAATTTTGAAGATCTTGACAAGAATTTTGAAGATCCTTAAAAATCTTGGGAAGAACAGCAAAGATCTTGACAAGAATTTTGAAGATCCTTAAAGATCTTGGCAAGAACATTGAAGATCTTGATTAAGATCTTGACAAGAACTTTGAAGATCTTGGCAAGAACTTTGAAGATCTTGAGAGGAATTTTGACGATCCTTAAAGATCTTGGCAAGAATGTTGAAGATTCTTGAAGATCTTTGCAAGAACTTTGAATATCCTTGTAGATCTTGGCAAGAATTTTGAAGATCTTTGTAGATCCTTGAAGATCTTGGCAAGAAATTGAAAGATCTTTGTAGATCCTTGAGGATCTTGGCAAGAAAATAAAAGATCCTTGAAGATCTTGGTAAGAACCTTGAAGATCCTTGAAGATCTTGGCAAGAATTTTGAAGATCCTTGAAGATCCTTGAAGATTTTATAAAGATCTTTGTCAAGATCCTCAGAAGGATCCTCAAAGGTCCTCATGGAGATCTTTAAGGATCCTTGAAGATCCTTCAAAGATTTTCACCAGGGTAAAACATGTTGTAGTTGAGTAACTTTCTACAAAAAAACAGCTTCCCTGTATACATAAAAAAAAGGACATCAACTTAACAACTATGAAAATACATATATAATGTATATAAATCGTCTACAGAAGACATGCTATACTTCAATTTCTTTATGAACATCTACATCATCTTTGCTGAGGGGGTTTGTTTTCCCCTCTTTGAGAGAGACATAGTTGTTTTTTATGAGTTTCTTTATTAAAACCTGTTGTAGCTGAGTTGGTGTCAGATTTGTTAAATTACTTTGTTTAACAGAAAACTTTGACCTCAGGATGTTAACAGTTTGTTCTCTTGATAGTATTCTTCCAAAAACAGCTTTAATAACCAGATTTGATGAGGTTGCTGTTGTAGGAACTGTTATGTCTTTTGGTGGTGACTTATTGCCTTCACTAGAAATCCCAGTTTCATGATGATCATCACTACTGTCAACTGATAGGGTGGACAATGATTCACCACTGTCTGAATTTGAAGCAGCATCCTTAAAACAAGATACAAAAATGGAACTACATGTAAGTTGTTGATACAACTACTTTAGGATATTAACACCCATTAATCAAGAGCAGAAACCAGAGTAGTACATAACTAAAGGTAATAACAGTTCATGGTATTACATAGCTGTACTTCTTGGCCCCAGGTGTTACATCATTGTAAATCGTGCTGGACTGTACAGGTATGTTCTTTTGAATACATTTCCAGGCAGGTTAACAGGATCTTATCAATGACTGTGGATCAAATTTTAAGCACTGGAAACAGCATTAAGGGAAGGTATCTGTCAACTGCATGCATGGTGGGCAACCTCAATATAAGCCAGCATACAGAAAAACTGTTAACAAGAGTGATGATAGGTGGATTAAGACAAAAACTAACCTGTTCTGTGGACATACAAGGTAAAACAGGATCGGTTAGACTGGCTCTAAACCTTTTACCCAGAGGTTCTGAGGGTGACTTCCTTTTTACAGGCTATGAAACAAACATAAATCAAAATTAATGCTCAGCCATATATGTCACAAATACAGAAATCTCTACTTTGAATGCTTGAATGCTGATTTTCACTACCAATAAAGGGGCAAGCACAGGCCAGAAAGTTTACTTTCCTCATTGTACATCAGTTCCTTGTGATGACAACACAAGAATAAAGAATGCATTTATTTTCCTATAAATGTTTATACTTGTATCACTAATCTGTCTGGAGAAAATAGTAACTAGTATGAAAAATGGTAATCCTCAAGGACACCTTTCATTGAGTCTGTTTTTCTACTAATTAATTTGATCGTGAAGAATAAGTTACCTTAAAGTTTGAACTGTCCCCTAGGACTGTAGGCTCAGCGTCCACTGAACTGTCCTCTCGCAACACTTGTCCATCCTTAATATTTGCAGCAAGAAATGAGAAAGTGAAACAGTTATACAATGTATGCCACAACATGTAGTGTGTTTGATAATTTACCTAATTGTTTTGGGAGTGAGGGGTGGGGTAGCCATAAAGAACAAATTTTCTCCTACACTACATTTTGCATAAGTAAACCTTAGAAATAAAAACTAAGGAAGCAGACCTTACCTTTTTTCCATTGTTCTTTTTCTGGTAACGTCTTTGTTCACTAAAATAGTCTTGGATGTGCTGGGCGATGCCTTCAGCAGTAAAACCAATTTCTGGGATGCTGCACTCTGGTTCAATTTGAGACACAAACTTCTTTAATTCTGCTTTCATTATTGGCGTATTAAACTTTGGATATCTTCCCTGCCAGTAATCAGTCGCAAGTGTACCAACCTTCTTGCGCCTGTTTAAGAAGATATTTTTATATCATTAAAATCGGTCCACACACAAGGTACATAAATGCCATTTTTCCAAGGTGTCAATACAGACCCAGTGTTCATGCACAATATACAAATGGAAAGGTCTTAAAGAACCAATTCAAAATATTAAAATAAACAAAAGGCTAGAGCTCTCATATACATGGCATTAAAACACCGAAATAAAAAAAGTTGAGAAATTTCCTAATCCACACCATACAGAAGGTACACCTGAAATTGTGGCTTATTTTGAGCTCTCAATACATGAAATGTCTTAGACAAATAATTTTGACAAAATATTTAAAAAAATATTGTGAGCATGGTCCAATGTATCACATACTTATATTGTCAGGGCAATAAAATGTTATGTTTGAAATGAACACATGTTGTCAAGACCATTTTGAAAATGACCAGACACTGAATTCTATGATGAGGGACCCAGGGTCCTAGGCTGCCAAGGGTTAAAGAGCAAACAAAACCTGCCTCCATAGAATGCAACGTCCCAGCCAAACCGAAACGAGATGTAAAATAACACCCTGTCCTTCCCATTGCTACAAAGCAATTCAACCCAGGGTTTACTTTAACAAGGACATAAAGAAATGCATTGAAAGGCCAAGTGCAAGCTGACTATCACAGTCTATTAAAAATGACCTACTTTGCCAAATAAAGTCTCTTCATTTCTGCATCAAATCCCGACATTTCACCCATGGTTGGCTTTGAACGCGAAGTTGTAGTTGGAGACGGCGACTTCACCAAATCAGAAGGGACAAGTTTTAAGAATTCATCTTTGAACCTGACTGTAGCTCCATACTTGAGGCCCACTGGTGTTTAAAAATCCCTGCATCAGCATCTCTCTTCATCAAGTCAGCAATAACACGATAACTTGTTATTTCCTCATCTGGGAAGGAAAGTAAATAGCTTATAGCTTTTCAAACTAAGCTATGAAAATGAAAACAAACACTAAAAAGGGAAGCAAATCTACTTTGTCACAGGTTTTTTTCAAATATTCATAAGTTTACTTTCATCGCGCGGGAACTGCCCTCACAAGCCAAATTCAGCTGAACTTACATCTCAAAAGCTATCGATAACACAACAAAAAATTCCGTTGAAAATTCTTTCACGAAGAAAATCCAAATCCAAAAAATGTAATTTAGCTAACTGTAATGTTTTGGGCCGGCTTGAATTGAGACTATTATTTGTCGGACACTGGATTCCCGAAAGTAAACATGTGGCGCGAAACTATTCACCTCTTCTTGTCAAACTTCAAACCCTTCATGTATTTCCCCCTCAAGTATGCATCCTCATCTGCATTTCTTGGCAATTCAAGCCGTACATTTTATTTTTAACATGGAGAGGACTGGAGATTTAAAGTGTGAAAGACAAGACAAGAGATTATGGCTGCATAAACCAAAAGCTTACTATCTTACCTTCGAAGAGTCTCGAGATTTCTTTACCGAACAGTGAAGAAATGCGTTCCAGTATCACGTTCTTTTCCCCGTTTTCATCGCTCGCTTTTCCGTTATCGCCTGACATCCTTGATGGTTTAAGAAGTGAAACAGAAATATCAAAAAGACAAAAATACAAACTCAATCCCAACCAACTATTTCCTCTGCCAGTTACGACGAGAAAAGGATAAATTTTGGTTTGCTGTCCTATTTGTTTCCCGCCTTTTTGATAATACAGAATGCCCTATTGGTAGATATCGATGACTACGTCATCATACAAAATATACTGGCTTTTCTGATTGGTTAACTGTTTGGCGTGAGGAGAACGGGTCGGGGTCGAATGCTTAGTAACCGTGTCTGCAACGAAAAATGGCGGACTCGTCGGGTATGAAAACGTGGTCGAGAGAAGAGATATCTTCTTGTGGTTGCAGTGCAAGGACCTACAGGCATGTTCACTGCCCTTGTTTTCGGTGTCGTGGAAGTGCGACCGATAGAACTACCGAGTTACGGCACTGGCGAGACAACTGCCTGCTCGCTACTGCGGTTGGAAGTGACAGCACTTCAGGCAGCTTGGCAGATATTGATAGTGATCATGAATCACTTGCAAGCCCTAGCTCATCAGCCAGTCCTTCGAATCCGGAAACTGCTGAAGTCGGTAACACTCTTAGCGAAGGATCAGATGCAAACAATGCTAATCCCCTCGACCTCTGGCCAGAATTTGAATCTGTTGAACCCGTGGAACGTCAAGGTACGGAACCAGCTCCCAACCCCCTCAAAAAAGTGATTCTAACAGCAGTTCTTGACGCTCTGAAAATTATGGATGAAAGTGGGTCGTCAGTTAAAACCTTTGATGATATTTTGAGCTATGGAAAAACAATGCTGTACACTTTAATTGATGGCAATGTTGACCTTGATGTTTTGAGTACAATGTGGCCAAAGAATTGGAATGATGTTCAACTTTTATTGAAGGAAGAAGGTTTTGAAGATGCCCAGGAATATTTCATATGTTTTTGCCGTACCGAAAAGGTAATTAAAAGAAATAATAAAACACGTACCAAATTTGTTTACAGTGGAAATTACAGCGTCATGGATAACAAGGATGCTTGTTGTACTCACTGTGGAAATAAAGGCTATATCAAATATTACTATTTGGGACTGGAGAGTAAGATTAAAAACTGGTTCAAAACTGAAACAATGTGCCAGAAAATGCTTTCTCATTGGAACGAAAAAGAACACTGGCTTGGTAGAGAGGAAAGTTGGCCACTAAAGCAAGAGTTTTGGGATGGTCAACGGTGGATAGATCTTCAGTGGTTTTGGGACCCCAGCAAGGTTTGGCCACTTCCAACTCTCTGTATTTACTGCAGTGCTGTCATTTCTGTGGATCATTTGACTGCTTCCCCTGAGGGAATTGATAATTTGAAGATTGTGACATGTCCTGGGTGTTTTGAGACTTTCCACCATGATATTGAAATGGCAAGAGGTTCCCCATTGAACTTGGCCCTCATAGGCCACTGGGACGGGTGGCAACCTTTTGGAACAAGTTTCAGAGGATGTGGTTCCTTTGAGGTTTCCATTGCTAACATGAGAAAGAGTGATCGCTGTCATGTTGAAGAAGTGTACGTTGTTGGCTTTGTCCCTTGTTCTGAACTCCCTAAGGATTTACCAGAATATTTAGATCCTTTTCTCAAACCACTAACGGATGATCTTTCTAAAGGATTTATTTCTGGTTATAAAGTTCCTTATCCTCTGCAGTTTACAAGCGATGAATTCAACTCTTCTGAAACAGAAATTATCCGGTTGTTGCTTTTATGTTGGACAGGCGACCACCCAGGGCAGTGTGAAGTCGGCAAGTTTCTCAATCAAGGAAAATGTGGATGTAGAAGAGAGAAACTACTGGGACAACAACTGCAAAATTCGTCTAACAATCATTACTATTATGGCAGCAACAGATACTATGTTCGCTACCCATGGGAAAAAAGGCAAATCGAACATGAGTTGGAAAACCTGTATGACATTGAGAATGAGACAAGAACAAGTGTAAGAAAAGCAATGTCATCAGAACTTGGTTTCACTGGAATATCACTGCTTCACAAGGTTTTGTATCCTCTATATCAATTTGATGTTACACGACATATGGTTTATGATGTTTATCATACAATTCCTCTAAATGTTGTGAAAAACCAACTCACAAGACTACTGGAACTTGAAGTGGTTGACACAGAATACCTTGACAAACAAATAAAAGATTTTCCTTGGAGCAAAGAGTTAAGGGATGGAAGACTTCCAAGACCAGTTGGCAAGGAGTGTAAAGGGATTGGTCACTGGAAAGCAGAGGGGCTTCAAAAATTTTCTTTTCCCATGACTCCTTCTATATTTGAAGACAAATTTCAGGATGATGAAGAGTTTCAAATTCAAACCCTAGTGTCGCGACTGACAGAATTGCACTTTTACAGTGGCAGGCTGGGCTGGACTGATGAAATGATAAATGTTCATTTGAAGTTGGCACGGAGACTCAACATACTTGTTGAAGAATTGCAAGGACTGCATATGTGCACCATTTCTTTGCATAATTTGTTGCATGTTCATGAAGACATTATTAATTTTTCTGCTTGTGACAATTATTGGTGTGCAGTGTTTGAAAGGGCTGTCAAACATTATGTTAAAAAGTCACATAACTGCAAAGGGATTGAACGAACCTTAGTTTGCAAGTTCAGAGGCACGGAGAGAGTTTCTGAAATCCCTTGGAGGTACAGAAGTGGCAACTGAGCTTGGCAAGCATGATGTTATACAGGTGAGCTGGTTTTAAGTAAATGTGTATTGCATCTAATTTACCTGGCTGTTGTGGATAAAAAAGATATGGTATAGCACATGTAAAATAAATAATATGTCTTAGCATTTTGGCTGTGCTTTTTTGCTGCACCTTTCAATAACATGTTAACTGTGAAGTTCATACAAAACACAACTTACAAAAATTATTTTACTGTGTTTTTGATGGCCTTCAATCATTATTATGATTACAACCAACAGACCATGTAAGAAACAAAGAATATGGATTGAAATTGACCAATCATAATTCACGGTCATGACTTTTGAACGTATTGAAGTTTAGTTTCTCTAAAAAGTAGCTAAGATGATTGAGAGAGGTGTAGCAGAGTTCATATTATTCAAAGACGCAGGAATAGGTCTAAATGTAATTTTAAAGTTATTGCAGACAGGGAACTTGTCTTCAAAAAATAGGAACAACAAAAAGTTATTCACATACAATAGTACTGCTCAAAAATATCTGTTTTATAGGGACATGGTGAGACCCATTTTAACTGATCATATTGATTTCTGCAATTCAATGCTGTGGGATGAAAATCGTATTTGCCAGCTTTAGCAGGTATTTATTTAATATTTGTTCTTCCCCAGGGTGTTGTAAATTCAGTTGAGACCGGGAAGAAGATTGCCTGTCAAGACTCAGGACCAAGACAAGCTTTCCTGATTGGCTCGGCAACAAATGTCAGACCTCTACAAAGGGATGATCAGGTGAAAATAGCGAGTACATTGTCTGTTCCAGTGGACCTGGTGTCATCGTCAGCTTTATTTTCAAAAAGATGTCTTTTAAATGATGTGGGATATGATGGTACAATGTGCTGTGGTGGTGACTACTTTTTAATTGCAAACAATGGTCAGGAGACTGTGGCTAAGATTGAAACAATGCTGTCAGTTAACTGTGGGAGTGACCTATGCAAAATAGTAGGAAAGGGCTACTTTTACTCCTACCACCAAGATGCAGTTGGGCAAATTTCTCGCAACTACTGGACTGGTTTCTCCAAGGTTGAAAAGAATCCAGCAAGAGGTGTCACTTTTTTTTTGGCAGAGAACATGCTGAGGAAAGTTCTGTTGTATGACTGTGGCAATGATTTGCTGACTGTTGTGGACTACATGCGTCCATGGAATCATTTCCTATGTGTGCCTGTTGTGCCTGTCTATCCTGAAAAGGGAGACATGCTGCTTATTCAGGGAGAAGGTCCAACTGATGTCTGGTATGGTCATGTACAGGATATTCATTATGTCAACAAGACAGTTGATGTGTACTTTTTCATTGAGAGTCACCGGCAATGTCAAAATGTGTTTGTCCGTGAGTCTCGTGGGAGAGGTGCAAGAAACACAGTGTCTTGGAGGTCTGTTATTGGACTTGCTGATGGCCAGTGGATTGGTCCTGGCATGTGGACACCGGATTCATGAAATAACATGTTGAAGGTCCTGCTGCTGTTACTGTGAAATGACTAATAAGTGCATATACACTGTAGTGTGGAAAAGGTGCGGTTAATCAGGTTATTCCGAACTTGAAAATCGTGAAATTTTACAAGCAAGTGAAATAATGTAAAGGGTGCATGTGTAGATGTCAACTAAGTGACATTTTTTAGACTTAACGTACAAAACTAGAATATACCAGTTTTGAGGCAAGGATTGGGAATCAGTAATTTGAGTTCATAAATTCATTTGCAATCTTATTTTTGAAATAATATGGTGTGGTGGTGAATATGGAAATATTTCCACATTTCCACAAGTTACATGTATTCTCAATTTGTTGGGGGAGGGGGGAGATTTTCCTTTTTATTTGCAGTTTTGGGAATAACTTGGGGAAACGATCCCATATTATTCACAATATTGGGAATAACTTGTGGAAGTTTTCCCATTTTGTTCACAATTTTGGGAATAACTTGGGGGATATTTCCCATTTTATTCTCCATATTGGGAATAATCTGGGTTAATGTTCCCATTTTATTCACAATATTGGGAATAACTTGGGGGAGATGATCCCATTTTGTTCACAATATTGGGAATAACTTGGGGAAATGATCCCATTTTATTCACAATATTGGGAATAACTTGGGGAAATGATCCCATTTTATTCCCAATATTGGGAATAACTTGGGGAAATGTTCCCATCTTATTCACAATATTGGGAATAACTTGGGGAAATGTTCCCATTTTATTCACAATATTGGGAATAACTTGGGGAAATGATACCATTTTATTCACAATATTGGGAATAACTTGGGGAAATGTTCCCATTTTATTCACAATATTGGGAATAACTTGGGGAAATGTTCCCATTTTGTTCACAGTGTTGGGAATAACTTTGGGAAATTTTCCCATTTTGTTCACAATATTGGGAATAACTTGGGGAAATATTTACAGCATTTTCCCAACATTGGGAAATAAGAGAAAGCATGGCATCTTTCCCAGTAAAAACCCATTTGTAAGATACCGTGAAACAGCTACTTCCCAAAATTATCCCAAAAAAGGAATTTCTTGTCCCAGGTTTTACCCAATAATGGGAAAATTTCCCATTTTATTCCCAACTGGGAATCTTGAAAAGTTTCCTGTGTAAGTTGCGTGGAGGACTCTAGACCAATGCTTATTTATTCATTTCATCGCAAATAGGCCTATTTAGTACATTTTTCCTTGTAATATCGTTTCTTCCGGTAAAATTAGCCTTACCGAAGGATAATTGAAAGTCACATCACTGCATTCGTAGAAAAATTGGATTGTATTTGAGTAGAAATGGCAATAGAAAAAACTTCTCACGTTCAGAATTTTTTGTTTTTGGACAAAATGCAGAGAACCAGTAAAGGAAGTGATTTATCGAAAAAAAGAATGGTGTCACCGTGCATTTAAGAGAGTTAAGCACGTTTATAGGTACAAAAATGCCTACCACCACTGTATCTGTCTCAGCACGAGCGCTCGATGCATGACGTAGCATGACATTGCGACGTGAATTACGTGCGCAGTAAGGATGCGCACAAACATTGAGCACGGACGTCCTTAAGCAACCACGATGGCAACGCCAAGGAAAACGTCACTTTAAAAATGACTTTCAAATATTTCAAACTTTTTCACGATAGTTTCAACTCGTTCAATCTGTCTAAATGTATCGAAACAATCCGGGAGCTGACTCTGTAAGGACGGCGTTACAGTTCAGGTAGAAAAAAGAAAATTCACTGTCGTGTGTTCACGTTCTACATAAAACTTGAATTTGTTCATTTCACGTTGTTGTTCTGCAGAGGATTGCAAAGAAATGTACCAAAATCTGTATCGCGCGTGCAGAGTCATTGTTTTGCTAATTAAACCTTTTGTTTTGTGACGTTCTCATGAGTGATTTGGCTTTCACGAAAAACTGTAGCCTGCGTGCAGACGTCTCCTATTTCCTTCCACCCGAGGAAAAGGGACGTCTGCGAAACGGCGTCGCTAATCGTGTTCCAGTATCCTGCTGTTCGGGTTTTAAGTTTCGCATAAATTATGATAACACAGTTTTGTTTTCTGTGCCAGAATCGTTTCCCTCTGATCGCTCCATGAGGAGGAATCTGAATTTTTCTCACAGAAGCATTGCGAACGGCTTTCACAGGAGTTGACGTAACCAGCGAACTGAGATCGTTCGACGAACGATCTACCGACTCCTCCAAAAGAATTCGCTTCTCGGGAGAAGCCGAAGTTCCTACGCTGTCCTTTCCTAGTGTCTCGATCTTTTTTTTTTTACTGAAAGTCCTGCCTTGAAAGCTTTGGAACTATAATCGCTAAAAAGTTCGTCCTCGATTTTTCTCACGTTGGCGTAAAGACCTCTTCGCTTTCGCAACTTTCCCACGCACGATCTACAAATATATGGCGATGTTTCGTGTACGATGAACTGAAGAGAAAGGATTTCTTCCTGAACTTTAAATTCACTGCGACTTTTCACAAGGTTTCTGTCGTTGTTTTTCAGAATAGTCGAGAAACACAACACATAATCGGATATGTTTTTATCAATGGAAATCCCCGCTAAATGTAGATCGCATACATTATCTCGAGCATTTCCCGACGATAGCCAATCAGAGTTGTTTCTAACAGTGGCTATTGTCAAGCAACCAATAAAAGCACTTTCCACGAATTCCTGAAAAACAGCAGGATATTGGAACACGATTAGCGACGCCGTTTCGCAGACGTCCCTTTTCCGCGGGTGGAAGGAAATAGGAGACGTCTGCACGCAGGCTAGAAAAACTGGAAAATGTCTACATTTTTAAAGAGCATTTTAATGCTGGCTGCTTTGAAACCAACTCCTGGGTGGAAATATCCGCAGAAGGATTTAAGCACACAAGAGAGAAGTCATCGTATTCTGTGACGCAAGAAATACCTGCACATTTCACCACAAGCAGTAAATTAAAATAAACACAGACAATTCAGATTAAGACCACAAACCTGCTCGGCGGCTCGATTTAAACCACATTTTAATTTGTGCATACGATAATTACGGCTCTTTGAACAAACGAAAGTCAAATGAAAACGCTTAGAAACATGAACGCTGTGTTAATGTTTGTTATTATCGGCTTATGCATGGTTCAATTTTACCTGTTACCACCCCCCCGGGCAACCCCAGGGACAAGTCCAGCCCTTCGGGCCCGGGGGTGGGGAATTGTTTGAAGCGGTCTTGTCCAGGGAGTAGGGGGCGGGACAAATCGAAAATAACTTCTTGTTGTTTTTGTGAAGTACGTCAATTCTCGGTTGACACGATGGCGCCGGACCGCGTGGAGAAGACTGCCTGTTTCCAGGGAAAATCTCTAGAATTTGTAGCAGACTGGTTAGAGAAGAATAATCTCTCAAAATTAAAATCTGTATACGAAGGTACCTTTATTATTATAAATTGTTAAACGAATGTGCGTTTGATGCGTACTCGAATGGATGGCGGTCGTAAGAAACAAAGAAATATCTGTTCAGCGAATTTATGTATAAAAATGTAAGACGACTTATAGAATAGACTCTATATAGAAACGGATGCACAGCTTTATATTAAACAGAGATCTCAGTCCAGTGTTCTTATGAAACAAGCTAAGAAAGACTCTTTTAAAATGCTGCCATCAATTTGTTCACGGGTCTCTTGTACGTATGTGCTCTATTTAGAATAAAACACGTGGCAAAGAACATTTCTTTACTTGCCAGCCGTATGCCAGTGCGGATAGAGTTTATTCTACAGTTTTCTTTTTCAAATATAGTGTCCGTGTTTTCATTATATTATACATGCAGTGTCCTTCGTTCAATAAACTCTAGAAAATAGTTCAGTTCTTGTCAAAACGTCTGGTTTTGCTATTGTACGGAAATCAATATCGTGATCTACATTTTGTACACAAAACAACGTATTTATGGTCGATGAGGAGTCATACATGCAGTGTACATGCAGTGTCCACTGCATGTGGACACTGCATGTGGGAGTTATACATGCAGTGTCCTTCCTTCAATAAACTCTAGAAAATAGTTCAGTTCTTGTCAAAACGTCTGGTTTTGCTATTGTACGGAAATCAATATCGTGATCTACATTTTGTACACAAAACAACGTATTTATGGTCGATGAGGAGTCCCAGGGGTGGGGAATTGTCTCTTTCTGCAAGCCCGGGGGTGGGGAATAGACCGCCAAGTAAGAAAAAAATTGCAAATCCCCGGGGGTATGCCCGGCGGGGGATGGTAACACGTAGAATTGAACCACGCATTAGTTTGACGATTTAAAGCTCCGGGAGGCGGCCTAGAAACTTGAAGTGTGACCTACGCTATAAATATATATATACTCACAAGGCTTGCAACTTCAAGAACCTCAAATCACCGACCAGCTTGGGATTTCGCCAAAATTGCCTAAGTTTTACAACTCTCTTGACGCGGATATCGTCAATTCGACCTCTCCAGCTCCCTTTAAGAAATCACTTAAGGCATTTATTTGTAACAACTATCAGTAATTCTTCGATATGTGTCTACTTTTGCCTCAAATTGTTCTTGTAAAATATTAGTCAGCTGGCTAAGTGGCGAGATCTATACAGAGCGGACAAAAGCACCAAACATTGTGTGAATGTAGGTCAGAGCATGCAAGTTAATATTAAGACCGGTGCCCAGTTGGATCTCTTCTGGGTTTGTAGTAATTAAGCTAATAGTTACCCAAGAAAACCACTGTGGTGGGTACCCTGTGGTTGATAATGGAAAAGCTACAAATTAAGCCCAAATTATCCAGAAAACTGATACACATACTTCGGAAAACACTTAACTGCCTTCTGTAATCATTATCAGCAAAAATTGGACACAACCCGTTTAAATAAAGACCAGTTTCTTAAGATTTTAGTTTGACTAGTGCCCAGTCTCCACTCGGTCATCCAAGATGGCGCCCTTCATGTGTCACTACACGAACTGTAAGTATTCAAAGAAAAAGCCCATTTTTAACCCAACTTTTGAAACATTTTAATAGTTCAGGTTTTTTATTGTCTTTGTAAACTACCACTGCTTATATTCAGCTGTCTTTGATCGCTATTTTTTTTATCAATAATAAGATTTCCCTTCGTAAATGATTCGTTTTCAGATTCAGATTCGATAACGTGAGAGTAGAATGATATCTCTATATTGGGATCTTTGTATTATCTGAGCCCCTAAGATGTCCCATGTGAGCCCCTAAGATGTCCCATGAACGCCCACTCATTCGACAGCAGTATTTAAAACACCTTTCTTGCCAATGTAGCTCACTTTAAAGATCTGAATTCGCTGCCAGTGGAACTGAAGTTCAGTATTGATACTACAACAACTGAAGATCTCCTAAGCAATAACGCAAAATGGCATCAGTCCTGCCACTTACAATTCAGTCTATCAAAGCTGAAAAAAGCACAAAAGAGAAAAAACCAACATCTGATGACGGTGACAGCCTATCTAAATCCAGTAAACGCCGTAAAGTGACAGGGAGTGACGAAAAGTGTATATTTTGTGATGAAAAAGTTGGTGTGCTTCATAGCTTCTCAACAATTGAGGCGGACAGGAATATTCGTCGAATTCTAACTAATTTGCAGGACTTCGAACTGCCAGCAAAAATTTCTGGTGGAGATTTAATTGCCATCGAAGCTACGTACCATATGAAATGCTTGACTTGACCAATTTAACAAATAAGCACAGGTCCTTCCAAAGAAAAATGAAACGTGCCAAATTGTTGGATGCTGAAGAAGAAGAGAGATTTAATGAAGCAAGGGCATTTGTAGAACTAGTTGAATACATCGAGCTCTCTGTGGAAAACGGAACCCTGTTTTCTCCACTTCCAGAGCTACACTCGCTGTTTGAAAATCGTCTTAGTGACCTAGGATACCCCAAATCAGTTAATTGATTTAGGCTTAAGAATAAAATTTTGGATCACTTCCAGGAAGCACACGAACAAGACGATGGAAAGCAAACCGTGTTAATTTTCAGAAATGGGTTACAGAACATTGTAAAGGAAGCTTTACAAGAGCGCGACTTCTCCGATGATACTGCTGTTTTAGCAAAAGCTGCAAAGATTGTAAGATGAGATATGTTCTCCCACAAAGGCTTGTCTTTCTCTGGTACTTTTCCTCTCGGATGCCAGGAGATTTCTTTGCCTGCAAGCTTGAAGTCCCTTATCATGATAATGAATGGTCTGAATGTAAAGGATCAAGAAAATAAGGAGTCCCAGGCATGTCTTACAGTTTGCCAAACGGTGCTATTTAATGCCAAGAGACAATCATGCAGCTCTTTGCGGCATTCTGCATTGCGAGAGCCGCCACTGCCGATTTACATCAGTCTTGACGTTCATTCGTTGACTCGATGCAAGAAGCTGATAACTGAGCTGTATCAGTTAGGTTTAAGCGTGTCATATGATCGTTCAATGGAGATCGAGGATTGGTTAGCCACTGCAGTTGCTAAGCGGTTTGAAGAGGATGGTTGTGTATCGCCTGTCTGCCTCAAGAAAGGCTTATTTTCAGTTGGAGCTCTTGATAATCTGGACCACAACCCTAGCTCGACAACAGTTACATCATCATTTCAAGGAACAGGGATATCCGTCTGCAAGTTTCCTACAGAGGGTAATCCTGGTCAGGGACGTCAGCCAATCACAGTACTTCCTTCTTGTACAGACAAGCATTCAATTCCTGACAGCTAGGCAATTGTCCCACCAACTGAACTTAAGACAACAGCTACATCAGTCCCAGAAAGGGAAATGCATGAGGTCAATAGCACTGCAGAAGTGTAGCACGGTTATAAGCCCTGGACTTAAAACTTTGCAATCAGGGTTTTTCGGTTGGCAAGCACAAAATAATGTGATAGGAAACCACTACTTTATAGGATTGATGGAGTGTCAGAAATGTTTGTTAGAAAAAAACCCTCCTTCAGTGTGGAAAAACCGTTAGAATACGCATGATTGTAAATATAAAATTATGAAAATTATTCAAAAATATTTCTTTCTTGACTATTAGAATTCTCTTCTAAAGCACGTTGAGAGGGCTATTCTTCAGGCAGGCATCTGGGCAACAAGTGATGTGAGCAACCCGGATATTCCTTCTCCAGATCGATTTGGGTGGCAGAAGATTGAAGATACGTGGAAACCAGTTTGGATGATCATTCCAGAGGTCTCAAAGGCTTGTCAAGAGCTGATCAAGTGTTCATAGAAGCAAGAATGCACCCGATGTAAATGTGTCAAGTATGGCTTGGAGTGCACACCGCTTTGCAAATGCAAATGTAATGCCAGTAGTGATGTTCAATAAGTCAAAACCTACATGAAATATGACCTATTTAGGCTTCCGTTGATATAAACCTTATATATCACCAGATTTCAAGAGGCAACGTGCCACAGAACTTTTTGTATAACTGTAAGTCTTAGGTTTTGATTATTTTGGTGTTCAACTTAATTAATGCACATTAATTAGGAACAGTTTATGAACTTTAACATCAAGTGTAGTTATGTTCCAGAAATAAGCTCTTTTTTCCTTCAGGAAATAGTTCTAGCACGACCAGTACTTGAAGTTTACGTATGGTAAACATGTTGAATATTTTCATTTGCTAGAATTAGAGTTTTTAAATACCCAGAGAGTGAAAAAGAAGAGCTTGTTAGCATGCTAAAAAAAAACGTATTGCTTAAGCCTAAGGTAACTCGGTGATTAGAAAACGGCTCCTGACTAGGCTCGCAAAGCATCATGGGAATTACTTTTTATTATAAATAAAGACTAAATGTGGCTTCAAAGCTGTTTGACTTATTTTTATTGAATTTAAAGCAGTTTTGGTAATTTTTCATTGATTCTTTTGCCGAAAACGCATTTTTTCATTTCGGCTTGGTAACCAGGCAATGTCAATTTTGGTTATTTTTAATTTCCCTTCCGTACCAGCAAAGGAAAAGAGATTCTGACGGGCACTGGTCCTAAAATTGTTAAGTACACTGTAAGGTAGCTCTGTTCCAAATTTGGTGCTTTTGTTCGCTCTGTATAGATCCGGTCAATTATTTGCACTTAGCCACCTGACTATATTCAGTACCTTTTGCTTTTAATTTTGTAATGAACTGTGTTTTGGTAAAACTATGTTAGCATCCGTCGCTGTAATTTCAATTTCATCTGTAATCATTATGATTGAGGAGGCTTAATTAACATAAGCTTCTCAGTTTCATTTAGGCCCCCTCGCCACGTTTCTTCTTTCCTTGTTCTTTAATTATTATCTTTGTATTGTTGTCTGTGGTGTGGCAAAATAAAATAAAATAAAGTGCACCAAAATGTACCTTCTAACCGTTCCTTCATTTAATTATCTCCACTTTCATCGTCCTCGGAACTGCCAGCACGTTTTGGTTCGAAACAATACGGTTTGAGCGCAGCCATCGTATCGGAATACAAACAAACATCTTGGAACTGACAAGTTGGGCGAACACCGGTGACGTCACGAATGTTCGGCCAGGCTCCTAAGCGCTATCCAAAATGGCGGCGCCGGATGATGAATTTTTTGCTTCTTTGGAGAGGAATTTCACTGGGATCAGATGCACTATGGAAGGTCAAACAACGATCAGTAACTCAACTCAGTGCGATCTATTTATTGGTGAGTACAAACGATAAACGGTTTCTGGAGTGACCTTCTCCTTTAAGGTTCTAATTTCCGTACGTTCGGCAACATAATTTTAAATTCAATCAAAGAAGAAAAATTTCAAAGTAAGAGTAAAGCGAACGTAAAGCCACTAAAGTTCACGCAAGTCAACCGAATTACGCGTACTTTCATCATCAGCACTATTTTACAAGTTTCTTGTACAGTTGTACTTTTACATCCTTTTTCAGTGATCCTACCTTCTGACAAATTGGTTGGTGCTTTACGTTCTATACTGTAAGTACCCGGCCGGCTATAGGCCAACACTTTGCGGTAACAAAACGTCATTCTGGTTATGCGCCTTCCTAGTTTCTAAGCATACCAATTAACGCTAAATCTACCGAAATAACGATTCACTACCATAATAGCCTAGTGAGTTTGTTAAGGCCAGGGCTTATAACCGGGATTCTATGGTATTTTTATAGAGTGGTCAACAGCTAACTCTTTCCTCCATATTCTGTCATTATTTCGTAACAAAAGCAATACAGAAGACGATCACATACATACATACATACATACATACATACATACATACATACATACATACATACATACATACATACATACATACATACATACGTACATACATACATACGTACATACATACGTACGGACGTACGTACATACATACATACATACATACATACATACATACATACATACATACATACATACATACATACATTTATTAAAAGCATCAAAAAACAAAGGTGAATAAGCAAAGAATGCTTTGAAAAAGGCGTTTAAGAGGTTGTCCCTATGTAAAAAACTCCCGAAAGAAAAGTCTTAAAAATATTCAATAAATATTAAAAATCTAATGTTAAAAATTTACATACAAAGGATAGTTAAAAATAAAACCAGTAAGGAATAAAAAGACAATACTACGAGATATTTAAAATGATTCTTAAGATCGCTTAAAACATGCAAGATTTCCCTCCCCGACAACCCACTTTGGGCCTGACGGTTTGTCACCATGCATCTTGAGTGAATGTGCATCGGCTCTCTCTCCATCTATACGTCCATTAATCAACAAGTTCTTCGCGCTTGGCCAGTTGCCTAGCAAGTGGAAACGCGTTGACATAACACCTTTGTTCAAAAAAGGCAGTAAAAACTGCAGAAAGAATTACCGCCAGATTTCGCTAACATCAATCGGGAATAAACTAGCAGAGCAAATAGTTAAACGCCGAATTATGGATTTTTGGGGCGAAGCCAATGTATTCAATCCGAATCAATTTGCGTACAAGTAAGGTCGTTCTACGGTTACACAGCTGTTATCCTGTTTTAACGACTAGGAAAAATCTCGTAACAAGAGAAATCCTACGAACGTAATTCTTTTAGACTTCTCCAAAGCGTTCGACAGTGTTCCACACAGACGTCTGCTTCATAAACTAAAAAGATACGGTATTGACGGCCCTCTTCTTAAATGGTTTGAGAGCTTTTTAATTGGTCGGTCGCAACGAGTTGTTTTGCGCGGTAGTTATTCGTCATGGACTCAGGTAAAATCAGGCGTACCTCAGGGAACCATTTTAGGGCCCATCTTGTTCATAATGTACGTCAACGATATATCCACTGGAGTTTCTTCCACTGTGAAATTGTATGCAGACGATACTAAACTCTATAGAGAGATAGAGAGCATTCCTGATGATACTGATGTGCTAAAGTCTGACTTGTTTCGTCTTACAGAATGGTGCAAAACCCGGCAGTTGAAGTTTAACCCCGATAAATGTGAAACGATGAGAATAAACTCACAAACAAGATACGTCGAAACAGAGCTATACACTTGATCCAAATGGTGAAGTTCTAAAGAGTGTGAAAAGTATCCAAGATCTTGGTATTACAATTTCGTACGATCTCTCATGGAGCGATCATTTTCACGATGTCGTCAATAAAGCTAACAGAGTCCTTGGGGTCATTAAGCGTGTGCTTGGGTCTAAGAGTATAACAGAATTCTCTTTACTATACAAATCTCTAGTCAGGCCGATCCAGTATGGTGCCCTTTCCTAGTCAAGAACATAGTTTGCTAGAAAAAGTTCAAAGGAGAGCGTCGAGACTGGCCCTCGGCCAAAAGAGGGGCGAAATGCACTACGAGGAACGTTGCGCCATTTTAAAATGGTCACCATTAGAAAAACGAAGATCAGTTGTATTTTTCTCTAAGCGAATGCTACAAATCGAGCTATAGGATGAACACATTTTCAATGAAGGAATATTTCTCAGGCCGAAACTATTGGCTTGATCAGGTACCATCAAATTTTGAACACTGCAAAATGTGACACGGCACCTAATCAAGCCTAAGAGGGAAGAGGGGAACACAAGGTGGAAGCGGTAGAGACACAGTTCGCTGTTTAAAACATTCTGCCTTTTGTCAATATAAAATGCCTACTGTTATGGTTATCTTGGTAACTGCTTTGGTATAAACAAGGTAAAAATTTATGAGAGTGATGTCTGAAACCTGTGCGAGTAGAAGGTATTCGTCGTAACTTTCTTTTCCGCTTAAAATATTCATCCACCTGTTGTTTTTTCGTTGTAAAAAATTACGACTGCTTACTTGTCGAGTTTCCTTTCCAAATTTCAAGCAAGCAGCCCATCCTAGATGGCAGTCCCACCCCAGTCCTCCCTCTGATCGAGTTTCTTTGAAGCTCGGTTACCCGGTTCCATAGGCCTCTTCCAACCACAGGAACCGCCTTTACCAAGGAGAGGTGGATGACGGAAGTAGGTAAGCCACCGGCATTCATTCTTTCGAGAATGAAATTTGCATATAAAATCGGCAAGAGCATACAGCACGAGAGGCAACATGTCGCTAGGAATCGCTTAAGCGGGAAAAAAATGACCCGAGATTCAGCTTTTTAAGACAGTATAACGGACCTTGCATTAGCAAAGACGTCATGTTACTAAGCAAGAAAACTAATTAAAACTAATTAAAAATAGTTAGCAGTATTAAGCTTGAGTGATGATGTATATACTGCAAGTTATATTTGGTTTATTTAAGAATTTCCTATTTGGCTTCAGTTGAAAATGATTCATGTTTTCGGCACTTCACTTTAATCAGAAGTTACTTTCATTGGTGCCCCAAATTCACTTTGCTCAGCCATTAAAACGAAGAAACTGGACAGTGCGAGTATCATCACTGAACCGTTCAGTTTTTATGACAACGTCGCAACTGGCGCACTCGCAGTCGAACAATATAGCGATCTGCTAAGAAACTTCGAGAAAACTGAAATCCTTTATTAAAAAAAAAAACTGAAACCGTTTTCACGAATCAGAATGAACAGGCCTCGGTGAACAGACGTTTTCTTATGTTAATTTACTTAACCAGATTGACAGAATTTCCTTCACAATTAAAATTTCTGATCCTTGACGTGTACATACATGACATTCCGAAGCAGTCAAATCGGCATGTAATCTGTTATGGTAAAGTTGTAGCCAAGTCATCTGACGCTTAGCCTTACTTGAAACAAACAGAAAAGGGTATACGATTGCTCACCTTCTGTTTCCAACAAGTTTACCCTTTTTCTTTCAGACACCATGAACTTTCCCTTATTCAAAATTTCTTGCTTGTCAGATCATTCTCCATACATGATACGCAATAATTTATTATTTAAATGTTGGATGGAAATCGATGAATACCGCGGGTCCAACATATCAAGGGAAAAAAAGTACGCATGAGAGGACATTTAACCCACGCCAACGAAAGAGTATTTAAAGTGCCACTGGGACCAGAATTTTGGTATTCCATATTTTTACATTTTCTAACATAGTTTGTGGTTCTTAGTCACCATGCCAAATTTCAACTTAATACGACAACTAGAAGTCGCTTTTTGCGGACGGTTTTTGTCGAGATTTTGCGGCCGCCATTACTGGCCCTTGTTCCGGAAGCTGGCTTGCGAATGAGCGGAAGTGACGTCAGAGGCTCACCTCAAACCTAGTGCCTTCACATGGTTACTTGCCACGGGAAATTAAACTGTCCTCGAGGAAAGATTTCTTGCCAAGTGTTTGTTGCACGACTTTGAAATCTTCCTTGCTGCAGCAGTAATGACGGGTAGTACTTGTGTTGTACAATGCTACAACAATATAATAAATCCAACCACCGAGCTGGTATTTCGCTTCATCGAAGCCCTGCGAGCGGACCCGCAATAGAAAAAAGGACAATGTTCGTACTCACACACAGTGTGAATTTCAACCTGAGAGGCCGTTTTGATCACTTCACGGACGAGGTTTTTCAGAGGGCTGTTCATGTCGCAAGATCCCAGAGGTCGACCATTCCATTGTCCATTCCAACTATATGGAAAAAAGAACCGAAAAAAACATTATCTGCGCGAACAAGACGCAAGGTAGCTAATCTTATAACGCAGTTGAAGTGATAGTTTGTTTCTTTTTCAACGCATCCACCATTGTCCAAAACTGATTTTCTTTTAACGTATTTTAAAATTTATTATCGTCGTGGAAAACCCCTTTAGTTCTGCCGTGTGCTAACGCGAAGATCCTCGGCGAATGCAGTCCTGACCGCCGTGATTAATTAGCCGATATAGTTTGCACTGCTTATCTTTTCCGTTTTTTAATTCCGCGTGTGTTAATTTCAGAGCAGTAATCGCTTAGAAGTATGGACATTTATTTTATCACATACCATCCTGAATGTGGAGAAACTTTTCTCTCTTTATTCCCTGTCGGTGAAAAGTCGATTGACATTATTGTTCGGGCACTAGCAAAACTTAGGTTAGGTAATTACAACCTAAGAATTGAAAATGGCAGACATTCCACCCCTAAACTCCCTGAGCATCTGAGAATTTGTCAATGCTGCAGTTCAAATGAAGTTAAAAACGAAGTACACTTCCTCTTATCTTGCAATAAATATGATGCAATTAGAAAATTTTTAATGGTCGATATTATTAGTAAATATTCCGATTTCGATTCTTAAATGCTCATGACAAAATTGTATTTCTCTTAAATAGCATTGACGCTTTCGCTTGTAAAAAGTTAGGTAACATCATTTACGAAGCTTTTGCATTAAGAAATGGATCAATAGATACAGGAATTGTAAATTAATCGATTTCGCAACTTTTCTTTTCTTTCTCTTTCCTATGTGCAATGGCATTTGTAATTGGGAATGGAAATAAAATGTCGTTGTTGTTGTTGTTCGAGATAACACAGGCAGCCCAAGCTCACGCCTCGAGAAAGTGGGGAATTTATAAATTACTTATGGTTCTCGAGTCGGGACGTGACCTTCGAGAGAGACCGGTATTGGGTTACAAGCGGCCGTTAACAATTTGAGACTTTGTATGGGGAATAAGATATCGTCGATTTCGAACGTGAAATAAAACTCAATTTCAACACTTTTTTAGTGAAATGAATAAAACTATCTTACCTCTTGCGTCTTTGTGTGTTTTTGGGGCTTATTCTATCGTTTTAGGCTTTCTTTGTCACGACAGTTGGGTTACAAGCGGCCGTTAACAATTTGAGACTTTCTATGGGGAATAAAATATCGTCGATCTCGAACGTTAAATAAAACTAAATTTCAACATTTTTTTAGTGAAATGAATAAAAATAACTAACCTCTTGCGTCTTTGTGTGTTTTTTGGGCTTATTTCGTCGTTTTGGGCTTTATTTGTCTTGACTGTTACTACCTTCATAAGACGAAGTCAAGGCTCCACACCGTTTCTGGCTGGCGATTCGAACTTGTCTACTCGAAGGCGGTTTGCCGCCAGAAAATCCATCCTATTGCAGATTTTTTCAGCCAGAGGTAAAGTTCTATGATCTCCACACCTTGTAAAATGTTCCCTCGCCAAATATCCCCGCGCATTTTCCTGAAAATGAGCTTTTTCTCACTCCATGTCCAAAATCCCTTCTTTCGGCAAACGCTCATGATTTTGAAAATCGACACGAGGCTTGGGTCCGAGATCAAATCTCTCTCGACCCTGGGTGGTACAGTCAATTCATGTACAGCACTTACCCCATCCCGACAGTGGCATCACGCACAGCACTATTGTATCGATCAACCAATGACAGAGCGAGGCGACCCGACGGGATACGGGAGATAAACAAACGGCTGAATTTGAATTTTTCTGCGGGGTTTTCCGAGAGAGATGCAAAATGTTTTCAAAAGTGAAGAGACCTCTCGAAATAGAGCGAGATTCCTCGCCGAAAAGAGCGAAATCTCGCAAAGGTCCAAGATATTCGCCACATTGGAAATTCTGGTAAGTCGTGTCGTGTACATTTGCTGTTTGAAGTATTTTTTAACTTGTAAAGCTTGTTGAATATTTTAACGGAAATTATATTTCACAATCTGTTTCCACGCGGGGGAATTATTATATTACTCTTTCATATTTCAATGTGGCGAATATCTTGGACCTTTGCGAGTTTTCGCTCTTTTCGGCGAGGAATCTCGCTCTATTTCGAGAGGTCTCTTCACTTTTGAAAACATTTTGTATCTCTCTCGGAAAACCCCGCAGAAAAATTCAAATTCAGCCGTTTGTTTATCTCCCGTATCCCGTCGGGTCGCCTCGCTCTGTCATTGGTTGATCGATACAGTAGTGCTGTGCGTGATGCCACTGTCGGGATGGGGTAAGTGCTGTACATGAATTGACTGTACCACCCTGGGTCGAGAGAGATTTGATCTCGGACCCAAGCCTCGTGTCGATTTTCAAAATCATGAGCGTTTGCCGAAAGAAGGGATTTTGGACATGGAGTGAGAAAAAGCTCATTTTCAGGAAAATGCGCGTGGATATTTGGCGAGGGAACATTTTACAAGGTGTGGAGATCATAGAACTTTACCTCTGGCTGAAAAAATCTGCGATAGGATGGATTTTCTGGCCGCAAACCGCCTTCGAGTAGACAAGTTCGAATGGCCAGCCAGAAACGGTGTGGAGCCTTGACTTCGTCTTATGAAGGTAGTAACAGTCAAGACAAATAAAGCCCAAAACGATGAAATAAGCCCAAAAAACACACAAAGACGCAAGAGGTTAGTTATTTTTATTCATTTCACTAAAAAAAATGTTGAAATTTAGTTTTATTTAACGTTCGAGATCGACGATATTTTATTCCCCATAGAAAGTCTCAAATTGTTAACCGCCGCTTGTAACCCAACTGTCGTGACAAAGAAAGCCCAAAACGATAGAATAAGCCCCAAAAACACACAAAGACGCAAGAGGTAAGATAGTTTTATTCATTTCACTAAAAAAGTGTTGAAATTGAGTTTTATTTCACGTTCGAAATCGACGATATCTTATTCCCCATACAAAGTCTCAAATTGTTAACGGCCGCTTGTAACCCAATACCGGTCTCTCTCGAAGGTCACGTCCTAGTCCAGTTCTGGCCCCTCTCTCTTTGTCACGCAACGCCGGGAGAGAGGGTCCAGTGACAATTGTTTGCGCATGCCCCAAATAAACCAATCACAGTAGACATGTTACGCGCCAAATGCTAAACAAAACTGGCGCGAAAGAAAGCGGTGAAAATAGTTACGACAACTGAGCAAAAATGGCGACATTGGCGAGCACAGAGTCAACTCCAAAGAAAGTTAGCAAAGCAAACACAGAGGGATGTAAAATTTGTGGAACTGTTACTCTCGCAAATGCAAGAGTAATTATTTCAAATTCAAACGGGAAATCGAAAATTGGACAGGATTTTCAAGCGTACTGTAGTATCGATGTGGGCGCGGAGAAAGGAGTGACTGCGTATTGTTGCCGTGGCTGTAAATTGAAACTAGAAACCATAGTTAAGAAAATTATCGACATGAGGGAAAGTTTCATTAACACCAACAAGGAAAAGACTAAACGTCTTCGTTTGCCAACGGGCGAGTCTCCTCAGCCGAAAAAGACTTGTGTTCAAGGCCAAAGGGAGACAGTGGTCAAACGCGGCTTGACGTTTTCAAATCCAGAGAAAGAGAATTCATCGCACGACGACGTTGCTCCTGTCGAGAAAGAAAAAACGGACAAGGCCGGCATTCCATCCAATCCAAGAACAAACAACCAGTTACATGGAATGGGAGAGGATAATACTGACAATATCATAAGAAGCTACCCCGTTTATCGTTCAATAAATGAACGATTCGGTCAGCTGTCGCAGCCACTTCCTCATCGACAATTGTTTCCTTTTTATCGAGTCTTTCAGCCACCTCTTCTACCCTTACCTACTCAATTTATGAATCTTCGCCCCCAGCCAGTCGTGAAACGTTTGTCTGTACTAACTGAGTACACGACAGGATTCACAGAAACAAAAGAAATAGCTGCGTCTCGACAAAGTATTGCTTTAACACTTGCGAAGGGATCAGATGAAGATGTTGCCAAAGTAGTCATGGGAAACGATGCTGTCAAAAGATCTTGCATCGCAAATATTTTGAATGAACTGAGTGATCAATGCTCTGAATTGTGCCGCCTAAACAATTCTTCGATGCTGAGATCAAAAACTGTTCGTGACATTGTGAGTTTCAAATTTGGCGATTTTGTAAACAAAGAGTTAAAAGAACGCGCAAGCCTTCTGTATCGGTTTTTGTTCACCGTGGCTTGTTCTAAGGCCAGTTCAAGGAATACAGTCAAGACACCAGAGAAAAAGATCCTGGCAATGGCAATGGCTGCTGGAATTCTCCTTAAAGCCCGAAACAAAGATATGTGTATGGTTCAAGTGGTAACATCTTTACTACTTCACAGTGGTGGCTTGTCTGAAATGGTGGGTAACAAGCTTAACATATACATGTTGTGGTTCAATTTTTATTTTCCTTTGTTTGTGTGTATGGTAATTTATGATAGTGAGTTAAAAACAAAGGAAAATAAAATCTGAACCAAGGATAAAATTGAACCGCAACATACACACAATTACATCTTTATTGCCCCGCAGGGATTTTGCCAATAAATACGTTCAGAAAAATTCTTAACAGCGGGGGCAGCTGTAGTGTCAACTATTACTAGTTTGGTAATACAATTGCTATTGTGGACCTGCAATATCAAATAACGATACAAATGTTAAAAGTATGTTAAAAATTATAGAATCAGCATACAAGAATGATTTCTGACAAATTTGTCATAAAGTTGGGGACAGAAGTAGGTGGCCTTATAGGGAGGTAGCTGAAGGTTTACACGAGAGTGTATCCTGCAGGACAAACGTAAGTAGCCGTCGTGGAAAGGTGGCCGTTAGTAGAGGTTTAACTGTACTTTGTTAAACCATATTACATTTGCCCTTGCAGGGATTTGCCAGATTGAACAAGTTAGAAGTTTGCTTGTCTCATACTTCAACCATAAGATATCATAGCCTCATGGCAGAAGACTTTGATGCGGATGTTAAGAAGTGGATTGAGAGTCCTCAAGACAAACATCTTGTTAAAATAGTTGGTGACAATATCGACACTAGTATAAAGAGGAGGGACCAAAGGAAAGACAACCCCAACACAGATTTTCATTGGTGAGTCCTTTGTTTCTTAACACTTCATATTAAAAAAATGCAAATAACAACAACATATGAGAATCATTACTGTACAAACTGATAGGTAATTTGCTATCAATATAATATTACTATTAAAAAAATAATTTTCCAAAATATTAATATTACTTTATATCAATGTGTATAATTTTTTGTGAGTTAGAGAAAGGCTTGTACATAGATGAGTAAAATAGTGTGAGAGACAATGATGTTTTAAAATGTTGTTCTTTGGCAATCTTGCAGGTTTCTTAGCATGGCATTCAAAGGAAGAATTTCCTTTGCCAACTTACCAAATGAAAGACCTACCCATGACATACAAAGATTCCCACTGACAGAGTTCTTGCTCTCACCTGCAGAGGTTCTCGTGCTTAAACAGCATTATAGCATACTATTACTCAGAGTGTTGTGCAGCAACATTTCATTTCTCAAGCCTTTTAGGAAATTTGTCCCTAATCACATTCTCCATGAATATTCTGTTGAAATGAACCAGAAGACAGAGGAGCGCTCTCTTGGATTAATCTTTGAAAATGAAAACACTACAGATGGCATGGCTAAAATTCTTGAAAGTCTCCATGGGTATGTACCAGATGGTGTTGCCAAGGTAGTATTTGGTGGAGATCAGCTAACTTGTGAGAGAGCAACAGGAGTCCAAAGGTTGAGACAAACAGGAAGAACAAAGTCTGAGAGGTTAGATGGATTCCTACCAACAGCAGAGAGTTGGCATGCTAAAATGTGCTTGATGACGGTGAGCAGAATGTTTATTATTCAATGCATATAAGAGAAACCCTTTCAAGGAACTAGTTTGATGAAGTTCAGTCCCCTCCTATACCTTAACCCTCTAACCCCAAACATACTCTCTGACTCTTATTCTTTGACATTATTCCTTTGACTCCAGTTAATATGTGTACTATATGCTCACAGGGTAAGGGGATTTCTTCCAAGTATTAATATGTTATTCTACAGGTGATTTTTAAAGTTCTTTGGAATGAAAAGAGTGCAAAGGATATTGGTACATTGTATCAGTTACGTTGTGCTACATCCCGAACAAATGTCAGTGGAGATGTGAAACATGAAATGAACTGGGTAATGATTTTTTTTTTTATTCATACTCTGTTTTCCCTGTTTGTGCAACTGTTATAAAAAGGTAATGTGTTGGAACTAAGTTCTAAATGAAAATGAACAGAATTGTTACAGGAGAAAATTAATGTACATGTAAGTATAATTTGGAAGTAGAGCCTTTCATGGTATCATGTGCATATGTAACAATATTTAATTAGTGAAAACTTTTCTTGTATAATGTTATTTTATAAAGTTGTAGAAGAGTTGATATCATGTAAAACAAAAATGCAATCAGAAAATTTCAAATTCCAGTGCACCTGTGAATATCTAAATGCAGTAAATGCCTAAGATGTGTGCAATTCCAAAATTTTGCATGTTTTTCATACTATTTCAGGCTAGGGATTTGATGGTTGATGCCACTGATGCACACTGTATAGCTGCAGCCATTAAGTACTTTGGTGTACAAAGCCAAGATGATGACCCAAACAAAAACTTACCACCTTCCCAGCAAGCAAATGCTAAAGTAAAAAAGGAATGGCTGTACCAAAGTGCTAATGCCATATTAGACAGCTATGTGATGGCAGACATTCGCAAAATTCACTATAATGTTGAAGGTAAAAAGAAAGGGATCCCAATAACATTAATAATTTATGATTTAATTAACGAATATAAGCATTTAAGTTTTTCAAGTATTACAGGGATTTTAAAATGAGACATCATGACATTAAAGCATATCATCTCTAAGCAACATGAGTGTAAATGTAAGGTGTGTGTGGAATGAGACCCGAAGTGACTCCTTAGTTAATGTAAAATTCTCCCTTTGATTGACATGCATATCATAAGGCAAATTTCAAGGAGATTCTAGCAGCTTATCAGAAGTCACTTGGGATTTTATTCCAGGCACCCCTTCATTATAGCAAATGCTTTCTTCATATCTTTATCATCATCATCATCATCCTCATAATAATAATAATAATAATAATAATAATAATAGTAAGAATAATAAGAATGGCAGTTTTAGCTAAGTAATAACACTAAGATAATTCTGTAAATTAATGTTAGAAGAAGCAAATAAGCAAATATAAAATAATAAATAAAATTAAAAAAAGAAAGTAATCACTGATTATTAAAACGAAAATTGTCTTCCTTTTTTTCAGTCTCTTGCAATAAACAGACCAGAAGAAGTCAGTCAAGACAAAACAGAAGAAATGATGCCTATGCTGGTAATCATTCATTAAATTTAATAGCATCCTATGAAGAAGACAAAATTATATTTGGTTAAAATCCAAGTAATGACCTAAATGGCTTCCTTGTGTCCAAATGTGAATGAAAGCTGCAACAAATGAAGTGTTGTTATAACAAGTAATATAACAAACTATAATATTTCCTTGAAAGAGTGCCGCCATTGCCGCATTTAAAAGCAATAAATAAGCACATCACCCTCCAGCAACAGCACTATGCTTATTGATTTTTTTGACATTGCTAATGCTGATTATTATTGCTGTTGTATTTTTTTGGATCTGGAAGGAGACATAGATCTTCAAAAACTAATTTTATTGAGTCTTTCTATGCTATTTGAACAAAACAAAGGAAAAGAAAGAAATATCAGTCGAAAAATATTATTAAATAAGTGCCAGGGTGCTCTTTCGAGTAAATACGGTGTTGAGGCGGGGGGGGGGGGGGTACTCCCTTCTTATAGTGGGCTATACGGGGAGGCTCCGCCCAAAAGGGGAGTCTTTTTTAAGCTAACAGTATGTAAAAGGGTAGGGAAAATTGCCATTTTAGTATACGAGAGGGTCACAAAATCAGCTGCAAAGTGGAAGAAATGGTGGCTAAAGCGAAGTATATCAAAGGGTACCACATTTTGGCAGAAGTGACTATGCAACTGAATCAGAACAACTGAAATACTATTGTTTTGGCTTATCCTTGAGGTACAAAAAAGGGGTGCAATTTTACTCTAGGTATATGAAAGGGGTACCATTTTGGTAAAAAATAGTATATTAAAGGGTAAGGGTTTGAACCTCTGGGCGGAGCCTCCCCCAAAGAAACTTTATTGAGTAGCCCCCCTGGGTATTAAGGCCAGTTTTGATTATCCTTAGGGGTGCAATCGAGCACTTCCTTTCTACCCTGGCTGTCTTCAGCAGACCCGACAAGTGAGGCAAGCTCTGTATCAACCTCAGATGTTGAAGAGACCTCTGAAGGAACAGAGGACTTTGTCCACAATTATGCCTGTTCATTATTGTTCCTTGGCATGCTTGTTAAGTATTATGAGGACGCCATAAAAGAAGGTGATGCGAATAGGGAGGAGAAGTTTTGGAAGATAGCCATGCTTATTTTCAAAGCAAGAATCAACAACCAATCCAACAGAGTGAAGTATGCCTTTGAGTCATTCAAGTATCTGGCCCTAATTAAGGCAGTCTTGCCTCCACAACTTGCCATGAAGCTGAAATGGGGACGGTTTGTCAATTTAAAGGGAGGAGCAAATAACATGGAATGTGACCGACGGTTGGAAAGTGAAGTGCGCAGTGTCAAAGACAAACTGGATGGAATGGGAAAAAATCTCAATCCAACAAGTGCTCAACGCAGTGCAAGATCATCAAACAACACAAACTTGCTAGTTAAGAACTTTGACAACCAATGTCAAGTTCACCCTCAAGTTTTAAGCCATAGTAAAGTGAGTAGAGAATTGGATTTACAGATAATGGTAAATGATATTCTCCGACAAGATGTCTTTGAGTACATTCCTGGAAGGAAACATTCTGCCTTTCCAACACACACCAGGTCACCAGTGCAAAACCTCTCTGCTAGTGCTCTGCTTAAGTGGATGAAAACACTAAGAAGAAAATTTGCCCATGGCAACCTGTCATTTCTTGCTGATGAAAATGAAGTTGGGGACTAAATTAAGTCTTAAGTTTCATATGATAATAATAGCATAGATTATTGAGTCCTACATTAAGTGTCAGCATGTAAAAAAAAACCATGCAGGCAGAATACACATGCTACACTTTGATTACGTGGCAACAGCGTACAAAAGAGCCTTTTTGAAACTCCTGTTATCTGACCCAGACACATCTTCTGATTATATTAACATGCATTAAATACCACTAGTAAACACTTCACATAGTTTGGCTTCAGTACAATTAATATCAAGTTGCAATTTTGGATCGATAACTGAATTATCAGTAAGGTAAAGGGCATAGCTGGGTGGAGGGGGTCCTAAGGTGCCTGAGATCCTCCCTTATTAAGAAAAAACTAAAACAACCTGGACATTAAGACCCCCCCCCCCCCCCCCCGAAAAAAAAAAAAAGAAATTCATGCTTATACGTAAGTGTTAGATAATTCAGTGGAGAATGCTGGACATTGCATTTCCAAGAGCTGAGGGGAGAGGTAGGGAGATGCACTACCACATCCCAATAACAAGACCAAGTACCCCCTCTTAAAAACCCTGTCTATGCCCCCTGAACATTAATAAATAATGACACTACAGAAAAATACATGTATCTAGAAAACTATTCATTCCAGCCTTGCATTTCTTAATTGCTGGATTAAAGACAACACATGATTAGCTTGTACATCATCCCACACATCTACTTTTGCATGGATGTCTTCAACACAGTTAACCTCATCACAAACTGCCACAATCTGTTCTATAAGCTCTTCGGAAAAACCAGTTGACAGATCACTTCCAACAAGTAGGACATCTTGACTCAGTGAGTCTTTGTAATTTTGCAGTGCTTTCTTTAGTGTTTCTTTGCAAACAGAGGAATTACCGGTAGGAATATTAATAGCACTTTTGGACTGTGCCTGCTGAGTGTGATTCTCCGGGTGTTGTAACTTCTTGACACATTCGTCACATTTACACAGTGGCAAACAAATGTCACAACATTCATGTTTTGTTAAATAGAGCACTCTTCTTTTGCCTTTTCAAGATCATCAAAATGTTTTAAAAGACAAAATCGCCTGCAAAGCTCAGAATTTTCACAATACCCTTTCATTGCCTCAAGTTCTTTCAATTCATTCTCATTGGCAGCTTTAGTAATTTTTGCTTTTCTAACACCAATCTCTTTAGCAGAGAAAAAGAGAATGGCCTGGGACGCCTGGTTGTCTCTACCTGCCCTGCCACTCTCTTGAATGTAACTTGTCAGTGACGCAGGTGCCCTGAAATGTACTACTTTACGAATATCTGGGCAGTTCACCCCCATTCCAAAAGCAACTGAGGCAGTAACTATTCGAACACAGCCACCTTTCTCTCTGAATGAATTGAGAATTTTTTTCTTGCAGGAGTCACTTGTAATTTTGACATAAATTTCAACAAGTCGTTCCTTTTTACCTAGGTCAAACATATGCTGACCTAGCTCCCTTTCAAAGTATTCATAAACTTCACAGCAGTCTCTGTGGCTGAAGCAAAATATAATCCCTCGCTCTGCAGAAATACCATTTTCTTTGAGATCTTCAATTATTGGTTGAAAACACTTTGTAAAAGCCATTTCCATCCGTTCATAGTCATTGTCTTGGAATGTGTCAAGTCTCGAAACAGAATAGAAAATATTTCTTCTATTGTTTGAACCTTTGATGAGTGAAAAATTTTCCATGTTAAGTTTTTGGACTATAATGCCAAACTTGCTTCAGTTACAGTAGCTGTTAGGGCCATAAGTGGTAACTTGGGTAGCAAGAGAGCTCTCACTTCCCCTAGCTTGCCATAAGCGCTTCTGAAGTCTTTGCCCCTTGAAGAAAGAGGTCAACAACAGTTATCAGATTTATACAGTTTAATAAATCTTCATCTATAATAATTTACCAGGTTCTTGTAAAATGTATCTTTAAAATAATTTCACATAGGGGTCACAGTGACTATGCTGTGCTTTCATTTAAGGATAGTTAATTCAAATTTCTGGCCTCTTGTATAGAGATTAAAGAAAATAAACTAAACAATACGTGTTGAGAAAAAACATCATGAAATATTAATTAAATAATACTGACCACTGCTCGATACAATGCGCTTCATCTATGGCTACGCAGTGAATCCGCTCCTTCACTGACTGAAGTGCAGTCCTCACGACAACACACTCAAATGACTCCGGCGAAAGGATGGCGACCTGAAAATCACCTCCTCGAAGTCTGCCGATGGTTTCTTCAGATATGTCAGGTGTGAGTTTTAAGCATGACAAACCAAGTTGACTTAGAGAAAATATTTGATCGTCCATGAGTGCCTTCAGGGGAGATATTAAAACTAAAATGCTTCGCTGTTCCTTTGAAGTGACACTGCGTAAATTATCGCAAACAAGTGGACACAACGCGTAGCATAAACTTTTACCATAACCGGTGGGCAAGTTTACAACAACGTCTCTTCCCTTTAGATAATAGTTCAAAGCCTGAATTTGTTCCTTTCTGAGAAGAAACTGCAGTCCACAAGAAGAAACGGCCGAACTCAATGCATTAATAAAAACCTGATCGTATTCGGGAAACATTTCTCTGTACTTTTCACTGACCGAAGAGTGAGAATCGACCGCCATATTGAAACACTGTCGTCCGTAGGAAAATACATGCGCAGTGGTGATTAGCTAGAAAAGTAGCTAAAACTACTGCGCATGCTGGCATGCGCAAACAATTGTCACTGGACCCTCTCTCCCGGCGTTGCGTGACAAAGAGAGAGGGGCCAGAACTGGACTAGTCACGTCCCGACTCGAGAACCATAAGTAATTTATAAATTCCCCACTTTCTCGAGGCGTGAGCTTGGGCTGCCTGTGGAGATAAAGGCTTTAATAGATCGGATCGTCGGTGCGTGGAATTGAAGTTGGGAAAAAATATCACACGCCACTATTTGCCTAAGGGTTTAACAATGTTATTTCGTGTAACTGTCATAGCAATCTTAGTATATGAACTACTAGGAAAAATGATTAAATATCAAGTTATTATTATTATTATGCAGCGAATAAGGCAAGCGAAAGCTTCGCTTCCTCGGCGGTCCGCATGTTGTTGTTGAGCAGCGGAAAATTTTCCTTGTGGCTTTTAATTTTGACTGCAAATATTTAGATTCCCGTCACACAAGGCCTCCAGTTCTTGAAAAAAGGTTTTGATTTATTTCACTTCTTTCGGCTTGGAAAAAGAATTTTATAAAAACTGTTTAAAATATTTAGCAGCGTCAAACACTTGTGTTTCATTGTGTTAAGTGACCACTGTACTATGATAGCTGTGACAGCTGACTACAACACTTACGGTTTTTCAAGAAAGTTTCCCAGACTATGCCAAGAATGGCCAAAAATCTCAATGCTTTTTTATAATATATAATGCACATATCATAAACAACGGCAGACAAAGTATAGCTTCTTTTATTTTCTCCCACACCAACGATACCATCGACCCATGGTTGAGAATTCGCGAGCATCAAAGTCTAAAGTTTTATAGGTGTTTTGTCTAAATTTCCTCAGCTTAAAAGATCAATTCTTCGAATAGGGTTTTCGGATAGGGAATTCAGTGGATAAAATTTACACAACCTACCTTGGAATGGACAACTTTATCCACTGGATAGCGGCTGAACAGCTGGCTGGATAGCGCCATCCAAGCTCTGAACAACCGAGATGAAGCAAGCGATAAATTTTATCCGCCGGACAGCAACTTATCCATTGAAAAAGAGTTATCCACTTTTTGAGCAACTGGGGCCTGAACTACAATCATTGTATAAGCATATTTCACTTATGTTTTGAACTCCCGCCAAATAACTCAAATAATATGGTGAGAAAAAAACTTTAAACAGTTTATTGACAAGATTATTAGTTGAAACCTCACATCAGTTCTTACATCGTACTGTAAGAAAAATTCTTCATTTGCCAAATGAAACGAATCCTCAGATGCTTCGGAAGCTAAAGACTGTTCCAAATCGTAGAAATACTCTTCGGAGGTTTCGCAGTCGACGGTAGACATCTTCAGTCAAAACACAAGGAAACGCGACTGAGGTGAGCCTCTGACGTCACAAGCTATTAAATTGCGCAATCACCACGGAACACGTTTTCAGTAATGGCGGACACATTTTACGCGACTTTGGAGCTAAAAAATATTAGGATGGAAGGTTTGTTGTTCAGTTTTATGGGGAAATGTAGACACAAAGCGATATTCTGCGACAGAATTTGGCCGAAATAAACCTCTGAATTTTCGTCCCAGTTGCACTTTAACAGTTATTCAACTAGCGCGCGTTGGATATGACGTATGCGCCGAGTTGATTATGATCACCTCATTCATAAAGAGCAAGTGGAATAATTGTGTTATTTGATTCCCACCCTTTTTGTTTGTTTGTTTGTTTGTTTGTTTATTTGTTTTTGTTGGTTTTTTTTTTGTATTTGCCATACGTTTAAGCAAAACTTTTGCTTCCTGGGGAAAATTTATGAATGCCGTGGCACTGGAGCATAGCATCCAATTTTCTTATAAGGCAAAAGGCAAAAAGCTGGGTTATTCACTGACAACCTGTGTACGATTAACCACTGAGCAACATAGCAAACTCTTCTTTAACGAAGATTGAGAATTTACTAATAAACACTTAACAAGAAAATGAAAGTACTACCATACGAAGGTTTAGAACTAAATAAGCAGAAAGCAAGTGAAAATATGGACTGACAGTTCTGTTGCCACACCCTACCAAAGGGGCCTAACCTTTGGTTAGGGTTGATGCATCTTGAATTTTCCTGGTTCACAGATGAAGTTTTCTCCACCAGTTGGGAGGAGAACCATATTTGGAAATAGTCTCCAAATTTGGCAAAATACTTCTTCTTAGCATTTGTTTTGCAAATAACGGGTGTTTCAAGTTTGTTTGCTTGTGCTGAAAAGTTTTTAAAAGCGATTAATTTCACAGTTACGAAGAGTGGTAACCCCAATTTTTGTCTTTAGATAAATATCTCCTAGCTAGTACGGGGAAAGGCTGTGAAAGCTGTTACAAGATTTTGGCAACTATCAAATTTGAATTTAGAAGGTTTTCAAAAGGCAAAGGAAATATTGCAAGGCAAAAAGCTAGCAGTAACTGATGCATGCTTTACACGTGCATTACACAATTGGCTCTGACTTCTCGTACAGGAATCACATGGACAAAACCAAAACACTAAACAATTGAGACAACGCAAAAAAAGTGTTCAAAAACAAAAAACATACAATGTCAAATCCCTCAGAATCATACATTTCTTAGCCGTCATCAGCAAAACAACATCGTGTGATAGGTGTATGTTGAACAAACAAATGGCTTTTATTCGCTGTTGGTTACGTTGGCTAAAACATTGCCAAACCAAGTCTCTTTCTTCTTCAAGACGAAAATTCTATCAAAGACCGCTGTTATAGTTGCTTTAAGTAAGCAGGAAAGGCTTAACCTTATCACTGTTCACTTTAAAAAAAACGCTATAAGGTTTGTTGAGTGCTATATAACCAAATGCCACTGAACTTTGCTACAAAAACATTTCTTTACAATTAAGCTAGATTTTGAACCAGATTCTGTTGTAATTCATTCTCATCCCCAGAGCTGCGATCCTTTTGGGCAGCGCCACGGATCGAGAGCTCTGGCAGGGGCCAGGATAACGCACAAGCGCAGTAGCTGCCCATTTTTGTAAGTGATGGTCACTGTTATTGTTTTAAATTTCTGAGGCTGCGCAGAAAGCCGGAAGTCCGTGATTCGCGGACTTCTTGCCTCACACCCTGCCAGAGTTCTCGATCCGTGGCGCTGGCCAAAAGGATCTCAGCTCTCTGGGGTCGATCCGTGGCGCTGGCCAAAAGGATCGCAGCTCTGGGGACGAGAATGTTGTAAATTGTACAATATTTTGACTTAGCGCATGCGAAGAAGCCAAAATTTGGACCTTTTTTGCAGATTCATTCCCAATTTTTTGTCTTGCTTCTTTTCTTCCCTTTTTCTTTTCCTTTTTTTCTCTTTTCTCTTTTCCTCTTGGTGTCCCAGGAACACTGTTTCGTTCATGAAAGGAGAAAAACAATTGTATTTCTAGTCGTATTATACTAGTCCAACGAAGATGGTTGCAACACTTGAACACTTTTTCGTGGAAGGTTAATTTTTTGTTCCTTTTGTTAAAGAGAATGGGGGGTCGTGATGTCTAATTTTTCCTTGATAAACTTTGAACCTCGATAGGCCGTCAGTACTAAAAGTGGGCAGGCAATGGGTACGAACGACGTTATACGGTTTACGCATTCAGGCCACTGAGTGGAAAATGTCGAAAAGAATAGATAACTGTTTCAAATGTATCTTATCTTTATGAATACCTCAGCTGTTGTTTAATTGATTGGATAAACGTTCCGTTGTCTGCATGATTTAGAGGTCAACTCCTCAGTTTGCTGCACGCACTGGTCACCAGGCTAAGTCTTCCCTCCCCTCCTTAGTCCTTCCTTGGTTCAGTCCCGACGACTCTCGGATAATTCAAGACCAACATACGTTTTCAGACATATGCCTTATATTTCTCCCTTTTCTGGCTACTTCCTGTTCGTTTCGTGATACCACGTTACCAGATTACTGCAGCCATGACTGTTACTGATATAAGCCTCACTATCGCAGGGTAATCCATTTTTAAGGATCACTGGTGATAGCAACCATCGTTAAGCAACAACTGGACGTAGCAAGTACGCATAAAGTCGTATACAGAGAATCCTTAATGAATGTTTGCAAGACCTTTATGTCCAACCTCGTTCCCAGGACTTTTTCCCTTTTTAAATTTGGGGAGGCGGGAAAAAGGCCCCTTTTTTGGAAAAAGGCCCTTTTTCCCGCCTCCCCAAATTTGAAAAAGGGAAAAAGTCCTGGGAACGAGGTTGCTTAATGTCAGCTTATTATATCAGTTTAAAGAGTAGGGTAAAGACTTCTCAGAAACTTCCTTGTGGTGTTTAAAATCATACCGCAAAGTGAACTAATTATAAAGCAAACAGAAAACGAAAAGAAAGTGACCTTTCCCGGCGTGCTTTTCAAACCTCAGGAGATTGAAACTGAAGCCGGAAGTAAAACAAAGTGGAGGCCTGAGCGAGGCCCGAGTGAACGCAGGTCAATTAAAACAGTGAAACTTTAAACAAAGTTGGTAGGAATTAAAAGTATTTTCAGTTCATTTCCAAGGAATGTTTTTGTTATTAGAGTGAGCTCAAAAATAAATTACATGTAGAAGAGGTAGGAACCATGGCGGTATAAAAAGCGTTGAATTTTGAAGCGTGCCAACAGTTCTCAGGTTTTTGAACACCGAAAGTAAATTATTCACTCCGCATGAAATTGTTGTGAAAGTTTTATACTGACAAAATATGTCGCTCTCTTTTTTTGATGTGGGCTGTACCGATGTGGATTTGTTACCTTTGGCAGTCTTGATCTGTTCTACGTCAACTTTTGTGAAATTGTGGTGAAACGGGCTCAAGAAGTGCGCGAACTAGAAAAGTGAAATATACATGTAGTGTTAATAGAAAGGCGGAAGTGTGTGTGAGGGAGAGTCCCCTTTCTTTCCTTGCTTCTAACACTTATTGTTTGCACGTTGCCTTTCCTTCAATTAATACCGAATGAGGAAGCCAGGAACAGGCTACACCATGACGACCGAAATAC
The DNA here is from genome assembly GCA_964030785.1 of Siderastrea siderea. Lineage (NCBI taxonomy): Eukaryota > Metazoa > Cnidaria > Anthozoa > Scleractinia > Rhizangiidae > Siderastrea > Siderastrea siderea. The sequence continues at coordinate 32,803,682 of OZ034966.1, read as the reverse complement.
AAAGCACTTATTTATAAGCTATATAGCTAGCTACAGATTTAACTCTTCATACTACAACACGATGCAATCTAGGAATTTCGAACACATTTGCGATCAATTGCAATGTAACATCAAAACAAAATTTCCATATTAGAATGGACTGTGGAGTTATGACCGACTAAAATCTGAGGGTTCGATAAAACCTAATAATATATGAAATGGAAACATACCTCAGTGCAGGATTCGATGCATAGGTTTCACGACACTAAGATAAATATCTACCCTTTCTAATAAAAGAAAAAAATATAAAATTCCTAGAATTAACAGACCACTGAACAAATGGACTTAGATTCCCCCCTCCCTGACAAAAATGGTCGGTCGCAACACCATTATTATAGTACAACAATCTAGCCGAAAATAATAACAACGTAGGAGAAACGTGGAAACCTTTTGGCTAAGTTTTACTGCACTGCCTGCGCGAGCCCTGTTTCAACATAATACGAGCTGAAGTGTCACAGCACCCATTCATCTCCAAAACCTGGACGCATGTGCAAAGCCAAATAAACTCCCTTCTAACTATCACTGGACCGTCATACATTTCAGTCCATATCAATTTTGTTCCCAGAATCCCGTTCATAGAAACGCTTATTTTCTTCGATAAATGACCAGGACAAACGCGTTGTCTCTGGGAAGGAGAATTTGGTGAGCAAAATCCCAGTTAGTTTAGTAGCAATTTCTTTAATTCTCACCAGCATTCTGCTGTTGATGTTGGACTTTGTATTTATATTACTGGGTGTATTAAGACTTGATTTAAGGATGATTCAGAATGTAGACCAGTGTAGACTATGCTTTTTCAGTTAGCACTGCCCTGCAGGGCGTTAAGTGTCTTGCTTCCTTATTAGTGTTATTCAGTTAAAACTGTCGGTTCCGAAAAGTGACTCATGTCAGTGCGTATTTAGAAAACACCTTTATCAACAGGAACAAGCCCTGACAGATCCGAAAACATTAGCATCCCGGCTGGAAAAATCAAGTGTTGTGATTCCCAGAAACGAATAACATTTTCCTTCATTCCTTATTAAATTTTAAGTTAATCAGGATCTCTTCCGTTTTGCCAGTGGTTTCTGAGGAAAGCTGTGAGACAGATCCTATTTTTTGAGGGCATCTCCAATCTTATTTACTCATTTCACTACGTTTGGTTTACACTACAATGAGAGTCATGGTAAACGCGCGTTTTGGATGCGAAGCTTCGTGAAAATCAGACGTCCAGCATGATTTTTCGTACACACTAAAACTGAACACGGAGACTGGCGGAGGAAAACTCAAATCGAAGGTCAGTCAAGTTTCGATACTCTCCTCAGCAGAACTTTTTGGAAATGTAGTTTCTCCTCAAAGGTCAAGTTGTATCGAAAACGAGAGCGGAAAAAAGACTGGAAAGCGAAAGTATGGTACTTCATTTAGAACGATTATAGTTATACACTCATCGGACAGTTAGCCACGTACCTTATATGAAATCGAAGTTGTTGATTGATTTCAGCAAAAGGGTAAAGGTATTTTTCAACTGGACGCCAGATCAGAGTACACGGTGCGTTATCAGCAGTTATCAGGATCACGCTGACGTGAAAGGAGCTCTGATTATAAAAAGAAGGAAAAAGAAGGTAAACATTGCTGGAGGGCAGGAAGTTGGGGAATTGCCTAAAGTACAACAAACAAACTTGCATAATTAAATAACACTCTGAAAACTGAATTATCACTAAGCAGTTTAAATGGGTACCGTACACGTAGTTTGACAGACTGAGGTGGCAGCCTCATTAGAAGATCTTTTTCTAGAGAATACAGTTCTACCTTTGTCTGTCCCCCATTCCCTCATAAGGCCTTTATCTTTTGTTTTCACTTTCATAATTGTTGTTGTTGGTGGTGGTGGTTGTGTTTTTTTTTCTTTTTTGGAGGGGGGGGGGATATTTTAGCTGTATTCAAGGCAAGCTTCGCAAAGCTGGTGGATAGGCAAGCTTTGTGAAGATTGAGGAGCAGGAATGGGAGAATGAGGAGGAGAAGGAGATGGGAAACCAGAGACACCCCCGACGAATATTCGAGTAAATATGATACAACGCAGACACAAGAGGTTGACTAATTATGAAGAAAGATGCTAAACATGTTTCCATGAGGAGAAAATTAAAATCACCGCTTCTACAATATCGTTGGTGTATTTGTCGGTTACATTAGGTCTTACAGGGCCGTAGCCAGACTCTTCTGATAACCGAGGCAGCTGCGAAGCTCGGAGCTTTTAGGGCGGTCTGGGGGCGTGTTCCCCCAGAAAATTTGAAATTTAGAAGCTCGTAAATGCCATTTTTAGCGTTTTCCTGGTGGTATTTCCCCCCTAACATAATCAAAATCCAAAGTAACTTGAACGGTTTCATTCAGAAATAATATTTTAGAAGCTCTGAAATGTTATTTCAGCATTCGTGACGAAAAAAATCAATCTCGTTCAGGTGCACCAGTTCAAGTGCACCAGTGCTGAAATGCACTCTCTACTTAAGACCTCGCTTTTATTTGGAGAAAGCTAAAGCAATTCTCCTCTGACCACTAGCGACCCATTCATTTTTGCAATATTTGCAACGGCTCTGGAGTGATGTCTTAAACGTATGCAAGGGCAAGACCAGTTAGGCGGTCTGCGCCCATTGTTGATTTGGACCAAGTTTTCAGTCGGTAAAGAAGCTGGGGCTGTATACGCTGACCAACTGGAGAAACTGGGGGGTCTCAACCAGCACGTAAATTAAGTGAAGTATTACTATCGAGGTTATCACACTTTAGGGCACCGGTGGCGTGGTTTACGTCCAGAAACATGTTATATTATTAAATGATTTCTTTTTTTATTTAAGGTTTTTACCACAAGGAAATTGTTTTACAGAGGGCAACTGCCGCGGTTGCCTCAATACTGCCTACGGGCCGGTCTTATCAAGTCTGGGTCAATTAACCGTTGCTAATAATAGTATTCGAAAACCGGCAACCCAAAAGAAATATTTCGTTGGTTCCTTCTCCCTACTGATGAACTGTTTTGAAAAGTAGCAAAAATTCTTATTCATTAGCTGTTCCTTAAGATAAGAGGAGGTTTTGCGCAACCGTTCCCAGTTTGCCAGTGGATTTTCTCGCGCGTCTTCGTGGAGTTCCTGGCCAAAGGGTAATTAACGATTATAACAACAAGGAAATCCTCAGGAATTAACGTTACGAGGTGGAACAGTAGCGTGAGAAATCCACTTGATTACAACTATTTTACACCACCGGGCCCTGGCCCAACACTTACTTTAGCTGATTACTTATTCAGAGCAAAAGGAAAGGAGGCACTTGATTGGGACAGTGCTTCCTGTTTTTAGAGATTTTGCCAAATGATCATAAAAAAGCAACATTTCAAAAAGACGACTTTTAAAATGGCTCGGCTGCACTGCGCTCTCCTGCGAAATGAGCTCTCCCATGAGAAACGAACTTGGAAAATTCTACAGGTGTAATCTTGCGGTTTTACCGAGATTTCAAATGCGGCTTAATCTGGCAATTTCTATAAACTGGAATATGTGCAGACAATACACAAATGCATACCGGCAAGACGAACGTATGAACGAGACGAAAAACGTCTTCTACTGTGGTTAAAATCTTGCTTACTATAACCATATAGACACGGTAAATATCGCTGAGTTATCTTCTGAAGGAAATTGAAAGCATTTTTGCCGTGTTTCAATAGTAAAAATAGAAGCACTTATAGTAAATAAGAAAAGAAGACTCGAAATGACGGTGCCTTTGCCTCGGGCCTCCACAAGTTTGTTTTACTCGGCCAAATTATCTTAATTTTGTTCGTGTTTTAATACTTTGAAACATGAGAAAAAATTTCAGTTTTTTAGGGTCGGTATTGCTACGGTAAGTAACAATCTTCAGAAGGCAATTATTGTAATATTTATGCAAGTGGTTAACACTTAATTCAGAGTCGGTCTATGTACCATAAAGCCTTCAACGACATGTAACCGACTTTTAATTGCAAACCAATCATACCCATACCAGCATACCAATCTTTTGTTTGGGCTTTCATTCACAGACGAGCGATAGTCTTTCTTTCCAGCGGGACGCCACATTTTCGATGACGTCATTGAGCCCACGCTACTGCGCACCCAGCGTAGTAACTGTGGTGTTCGTACTCTTTTGCTCGCGACAAAATGAATTTAACTCTTGAAATGAACCAGCTGAACCGAACGTGTCGTTTCATTTCAAAGCAATAATCAACCAAGCAGAGATTTTTAACAATTTAAAAATTTACTCGTCGGATACAAGCAACATCGTCGTTTGAAACGACCGAAAAGATGAATACGTGATCGGCAGCATTTACTTCTCCATGAGAAGTACTAGTTTAAAATTTAGAGAAAACTGAAATGGAGTCTTTACGTGAAATGAACAAATTCACCCAAAAAAGTTGTTGGCTAATAATAGTGAACTTATCGGGGAAATTATCCCAGTAAGGCAGTTTGATCAGTTGATCAGTGAGCCGGATATTTCGTTATATTAGGCATTCTGTCATGAGGAAAAATAGGACATAAAAAGTTGAACTTTTTACGTGCACGTAGGCCGTTCATACATCGTCTCTAATTTTATTTACGCACGCAAAGCCAGTTAAATTCACGCCCGTACGCACGTAAAATTTACGCAACAGTGGAAATCTACCTTTAGGCGACGATACTTGTTCCATTTGTGACGTCATCACTTTTTACGTCGAGGGATGATTTAGACAAACAACTTATGCAGGAGGGAGAAACTTTCCAAAGCGTGCCCAAATGAGAGCAGTTTCATGAAATGGGCCAGAGATACACGCAAGAAAACTAAGTAAATTTTACTGGCAAATTCGAAGGAAAATTTGGCGTCCACACCTATATATTGCCACTTCTTGTCAAAAAATTTTCCGTTCTCCGCATTTTTCTTGAAACTTTTCCTACAAGGGGATAACATAGGCAGGAGAGGCTCAACGAACGGTGAGAAATAAAAAAGGTGAAAGTCGGGTTTGGTCTATTGTTTTATCGTTAACTCCTCAAATTTTATTTGTGTGCATGCCCAAAACCAGGGAAAATTTGTTTATCCCAGAATGAAAGGAAACATCGGTTTACAAGTTGCAAGCAATATTTTGGGCAGTTTTGCTCCATTTCGTCTAGATAACAACCAAAAACGCCTCAGGTAGCTTCAAACAACAAAACTAATTTTTGCGAAAAATCCAGGAGTCAACTAGCTAGTTAATCAAGTACATGGATAAATCGAAAATAGGGAAGAAAAAGATCAGCAGAGGGATATTCTAGTTTTCACACACAAATAATAACACATGCATTACTAATGACACATGAGTAACTAACGAAACTATAAAGGTTACAGACTTTTGTGTTCGAAACGCTTGTCCAGGGATTTTGCTTGAAACACAAAATGCGCCTATGAGTGATTAGCTTAACACAAGGGCCTTCTTAATCAAACCTAATAAAATTAAACGTAAGAAAAACAAATTCATTTGTTGTTTTTTTCAAATGTCTAATTTTTACTAGATTTTACCACGGCATAAGTGCAAGTGTGGGGAAAAGGAAAATTTTTGTCATCAGTTTTCATTGAACACACTCGATCATTGCGCACTTCCTCGATGGAGCCCGTTCTCTCCGTAATTGTTGTGGTATCATACAGTGCGCAATTCATCAAAACAGGCTCAATTCATTAAGGCACGAATGCAATGAAATTTTCGAGATAAGAAATGAGAGCTAACTTAAATTTATAAAAAAGGTCAATAGCGTAGGGAAAATTAAGAAGTAGAACAGAAAAAGTATTTAAGATACAAACAAGAGTATCGTGCATAATGAGTTGGCTGTGTTCTACAACCATAATTTGCATACCTAACCTTAAAAGTGAAATGCAACCTTTGACAGGACTTACCACTTGCTTTTAAACTGATGGTTTTAAGTTTGGATCTACGGGAAAGTAATCACGCAGTCAAGATCTACAGCGTAAGTAGATTTTGACCACTTCAGAAAAGAAGTCGAAGCTATAGCTAGACAGGAAATTGCAATCTTATTACGACCTTCCACGCTCAACGCTAAAAGAAATTAGATAATTCCTAAATTTCCATTAAGGTTCACTCAAGCTGCAGATATTTTAATGGAAAAATGCTTTTAAATGGACGAAAACAAACATCTCTGATGTACCAGCCATTAGAGAAAAGTTGTAAGTTGAGCGCCAGTGTCGATCCGAGTTTTAAGTGGATGAGCATTCGATTCCTTAAAAACTTAATTAATTAATTAATTAATTAATTACAAACTTAAAAACTTCTTTGTTAATAATTAAATTTAATCCGTCGAACTTAATTCTCCGAATAAGTGAAAACAATTACATTTATACATTAAGTATTAATAGCAGTCGTTATCTGTATTTGTTGTCTATGCTTAAGTTTCAGAAATTCACGTGATTTTAGCCCAGGCTAATTTTGTCTGAGAATATTTATATTTCAATGTGTGTTAGTCACGAAAACTTTTGAGGTGTCTGTTTTTGACCTTTTCTCTTCGAACAAAAGCATCTATCTCGAGACCACAAGTAGCTTAGTACTACGCGTCAGCAAATTGTTTTCGTTTTCTTCTACAAGTATCCGCAACAAACACGTTTACACTGAGCTCTCTACACTACCAATTCATCCTTCCTTTATTTAATGAATTCTGTGTTGTGTTTAACAAATGTTGGGTTATTTTAAACGGATAATGTACTGTGGTTTTGCCCTAATTAGCCTGGTGGGGATGGGGGGGAGGGGGCAAAAAGAGCCCGCCTTGGCTTGGCTAAAATCATTATCTGGAAACAATTTGGTATGACATATGATAGTTCATCGAATTTACCACCATTTTCACTACTACGCAACTTTTCTTTTCAAAACACTTCTGAGCACTTTGCAATACGCTTCCGTCAATCATACCTTATATGGGAAGTGTGTGATGTAACGAGCTCGAAGGAATAAAGATGGCGCCAAATTATCCCGTAAATTTGCGCTGGCGAGTGTTATATTGACTAGTGAGAGGCTTTAGAGTCGTTGATGTTGCAAGAATACTTCACGTTTGGCAGATATTTGTACAGAAACTTCCACATTTCTTCAGAATTACTGAAATACCCGCTCGGTGGATTATCCTATGCGGCGGATGGTAAGCTTGCGTTTAATCTCGTGAATAAGCTAAACTGAAGTGTGAAGTAAAAATTCTAGCTTTTCTGACCTGAAAATAGCACACGACATGTTATTCACCACGAGTATAATCTGGCAAAATCTCGAAGTGTACGAGGGCGAAATTCAGGAGTGGACAGAGTATGCAACGGGAAAACGAATCATGATCGGCGTGCGATCAACCGATTCGTGAAGAAAATGGGTTTGACAAGAAGAAAGCTGAAGAAACGTACGTATGACTTGTTGGATTGTTTTTGCAAGAAACACTGCTAATTCTAGTCACCTATCACCCGAGGAATGGAATGAAAAACAAAGCATAAGCGCTTTATAACGTTTATTGTTCTACGTGAATGTTAACGCTGTGACATGATAGCAAGAAAAATTTGAAAAATCGTTATTTATAAAAGCGGGAACCGGGAAATATCAAGGAAAATATTTAAGCACAGTTTCATGTTTACTTCTTCGTTATAGTTCACCAAAGAATGTGAGTTTACCAAAGAACGTGATAAGCGAGACAGGGCGATGTATCGTCGTAGGTCATCGCTAAATTTCACCCAGAACAGTTGCTATTTATAGATGAATCAGAACTTCTCAGACTCATCTATAAATAGCAACTATTCTCGGTGAAATTCAGCGATCCTATGACAATACATCGTCCTGTTTCCCTCATCACGTTCTTTGGCAATTGTCTTGAGTTAAAGAGTTAAAACGAAGAAGTAAACTTGAAAGTAAGCTTAAATATTTTCCTCGATTCCCCGTTCCCGCTTGTAGAAATAACAATTTCCCTATCATGTCACAGCGTTATATGTTTACATTCTCGAAACGTAGAACAACAAACGTTACAAGCGCATTATAAGCTTATACATTATTTTGTTTTTTCAATTCATTCCGGAGGTGATAGGTGATTAGAATTAGCAGTGTTCCTTCCAAAAAAATGCAACAAGTCATTTGTACCTTTCTTCTTGTCAAACCCATTTTCTTCACGAATCGGTTGATCGCACTCCGATCATGATTCGTTTTCCCGTTGCATACTCTATCCACTCCTGAATTTCGTCCTCGTACACTTCGGGATACTGCCAGATTTATGCTCATGGTGAATAACATGTCGTTTGCTATTTTCAGGTCAGAAAAGTTAGAATTATTACTTCACACTTCGGTTTAACTTATTCACGAAATTAAACGCACGCTTACCATCGGCCGCATAGGATAATCCATCGAGCGGGTATTTCAGTAATTCTGACGAAATGTGGAAATTTCTTTAGAAATGTCTGCCAAACGTGAAGTATTCTTGCAACATCAACGACTCTAAACTTCTTACTAGTCAATATATGACTCGCCAGCGCAAATTTACGGGATAATTTGGCGCCATCCTTATTCCTTCGCTCAATTCAATTGCGGTAACATCATACACTTCCCATATAAGGTATGATTGACGGAAGCGTATTGCAAAGTGTTCAGAGGTGTTTTGAAAAGAAAAGTCGCGTAGTAGTGAAAATGGTGGTAATGTTTTCATAGCACCATTCTTTTCAGCAACAGACAGTTTTTTTCAGTTTTTTTACTTTTAAATAAATCAAAACTTTTGACTTTGTTGCTCTGTCTTTTGCACTATTAGATCACTAAAGTGTTCTTTTATTGGTTTTAAGTTTTTAGGTGGCAAGTTTGGTGGTTCCAGGAGGTTATGGAAAATCCAGAGATCCAAGATGCATGGCGGATTCAAAATGGCCGTCGACTGGAAATCATGCGGACAAAATTCCCTCGTCATGTGACTTTATCAGGTTATGTTGTGGTCCTTAAAGGGAACATTTTGGACGTATTATATACCCTTAAAGTCTCGTTGCCATAGCTGCAATAATTTTAGAAAAGCCAGGGCTATATGTAAGGTTAACGAGTTGTACATTGTGTTTAACGAATTTTGTTCATGTGTTTGCAGAAATGGGCCACCAGTGATGTTATAAAGATGTATACATTATGCTAGATTATGCAAAAGAGATTTAACGGGAATGACGAGGCCTGGAGATGCAAAGGTCACCTCTCTGCAAAACAAAATAATTGTTTAAAGTCAATTCACGACTACTTAAAAAAAAAGAGAGAGAGAGAAAACTGAGGACAGAAACAAGCCTACTTTAAAACTTCTATGCCTTCAGTATTTCTACTCCCGCTTTATACAAGGGATGATAATATCAATGCAACAAAATATAGATCAATCAATACTTGTGGTGGATAAACCAAAATCTTATACGGCAATTTTTAGCACCCGCCAAACCAAGTTTGCATTATATCCCACTGAAACTCTTTTGTACTTCCCTATAAACGTCATGTAACTTCAAGTACCAATCCAAATGTGTTTACCCGGTCTCTCGAAGTCACGTTTAGAACAGTTTGGCCCATTAGCTTTTGGCAAGCACATGAAAAGGAAAGCCGAAAACGCTGTCTGAGATGATTTCCGTGAGATATCGGGAAAATGCCATCAAAAGGTCTTCCGTATCCCTGACAAAGTGAACTTAGTTAAGTACTGTATATGGTGTGTATTTGTATTTTTTTTCTATTTGATAGGCTTATATGAAGACTTCGTCTACCGTGAAACGAAGGGCCTCTGACAATGGCCGTAAATGGCTGAAAAATCATGCTATTTACGTTTTGTTGCCATACATAGCAGACGGCGGAACGGGCGCAAATATAGGCCATTTCCGAGTTGCCTTGTACCTGTTTTTCAAAGCGAGTCTTGGTGCACAGCCTTTCATATGAAATGAGTTTCCATTCACATGCAGATAAAACTCATTTTCATATGAAAGGTTTTGCACGAGGCCTCGCTTTGAAAAAGAGGTACAAGACAATTCGGAAATGGCCTATTGTATTTATGTCATTTTGCCACAAACAAGAATTAACTGCTAAGAATGGTAAACAATTGCCAAGTTTCTATAGAGAAAAGCTCAGGCTACATAAACATTGTGACCTTCGACAAAAAACCTTGCGGTATGGCTGAGACTGTTGGCAATCAGGATTAACACAAAATTTTTGGTATGTTTTTGGTATGTCTGAGGTATGTTTTATGTATGGCATATGTGACTCTAGTATGTTTTAGGTATGTCATTTTTGAAAACATACCAAAAAAGTACTTGCTTTTTTGAAAGAGCATAACATACCCAAAACATAGCTTTGAGACATACCAAAAAAGTAGGTCCTTTTTGTAGGGAGAAATGACATATCAAAAACATATCCTCAAGACATACCAAAAAAGTCTGGCCATTTTTCAGTTTTAGAGAGAAATGACATACCATAAACATAGCTTAAAGACATAGCAGAAAAGTAGTTTCATATCTTACGTAGAAATGACATACCAAAAACATAGCTTCAGTACATACCGAAAACATAGCTCAATATCTTAGAAGAAATAACATACCAAAAACATAACTTTTATGTATGGATTTGTAAAGATTCAGTTAACAATTTGATAAGGATCTTACTTTTAAAGATCCTTGCAACACCTTTTTTAGGATTTCACAGAAAATATAAAGCACAAAGTAAATTTCATTAAATCTGCAATGTTTTATTTAGAGTTTGAAGTGTACAGCATATGTCATCTGCCATGGTATTGGAACTTGTTTAATAATGAACATTTTTTATAGTTATGTAATCAGCTATAATATTATGCCAAATGGAATTCCAAATTAATAGAAACTACCTTAACAGCTTTTTTTGACTGAAATCCCTAGAGTTGCCAAGTCCACAGATCTCTATTTAAGGTACAAATAAACATTAATTACGTATCTGTGGCCTCAAATCAAATGTGTTTGGAATTCTTGGTTAATGGTACAGGAGTCCAATACCATCATAGTTGAAAGACAATAAAATGGCAGAACGGCAAGTATTTTAAACATTTCCTTAATGCAGGCAAAGAATCAAATTGTAATTGCCTGTCTTAAGGACAAGAATAAAACATTTCATGCATTGTATCTCACAACAAAAATGAAAGCAAAATATGTAACATATTTGTTTGACATGGTATTATTCACATCATACTTTGTTGTTTTAATAGACAGTTTGAATTTTCTTTAATAGACAGATTGAATTTTCTTTATGAAACCTTGTGCAACCTAGAAATATGTAAAAGTATATGAAAAACTAATTTAAATATATTGCTCTATTTAACTTGAATTAAGAGCCATGAAAAGTCTAACAAGTAACAGGAATCTCAGTATTTCTGCTGAATCAGTTTACCTTTTGAGAGTTTGAATATTGTTGTTTTTTATCAGTGAATACGCGATTTCCGAACTTTTACAGAATACGATCCCTGGAAGTCTTTAACTGACTCCTGGTTTCTTTCTATCCCGATAAAAGCTTTTAAAATTGGTCGAAAAAGCGAGTTTCTCAACTGGTATTTGGTCAGCCGCCATCTTGAATGAAATGAGCCTTTCTGGTCAGCAGCCACTTCAAGAGCGGACATAGGCCTGGGATCGAGCGTGAGAACGAGGTTGAAAATTCGTTTTTATTCAGGCGCCATATTTTAAATTCAAGGCGAAGAGAGTTTCCTCCCAGTTTACACAGAGAAAATCTCCCCTGAAACAGCACTTAGAACCTCAAAACGTGGATTCCCTAATTTTATGAATAGGTAAGTACAAAAGATGTAGTAGAAATTTCTGTTAAGTGTACGTTTGGCTACAAACGAGTACATGCAGTCAGGTTTTCACAGGATCTTTTCCAGCTGTCAGTTAAGCTACAGATACGGGTGAAGCTTTTTGCAAAGGTGTTCGGAAAAAAAATAAACTTAGCATTATAATTTGACATTTACGTTAACTTTACTTTCTGTCTCTGCAAGTTGCTACAGTCGATTATTTGAATTTGATCTTGGGTTCAATTGAGCAACACAGAGGGAAATATATTTTATGCATGTAGGCTTATTTCTATTGTTTCCTACTGATTTCAGAAGCAGTCTTTAGGAACAGCTTGGAGTAAAGTACTGTTGCTGAAACAAACATTCTATTCTCACACTGTAGGGCTAAGTGACTGCATGCATTGTGCAAGTACATGTTATACATTGTATGAACTGTGATCAGACTATTATTATAAATAATTTGTTCTCCTAATAAATACATGTACCTTTTACTCTAGTGTCAATATCATTGGGTTGTTATCTTTGGATCACTGAACTTCTGTTGACCTGAGTAAATAGCATGTCAATTACTGTTACTGTGGAGAGGTTTTATTTTTAGTGGAATGTTAAAGATGGTTATTTTCATGGGGCAGTTTCTATTTTGTATTTGGACTCTTGTTATGCAGCTTTTTGCTGAATAAATTGTTTACTGTGGCTCTGTTTTGTGGGCGATTTTCCAAGTTGCTGAGCTGCTGGTAACTGGAAAGCTTGTAAAAAAAAAAAAAGAAAGAAAGAAATTCTCATCAAGTTTAAGCCACCAAATTAGGTCGCCTGAGCTAACTGTAGTTGCCAATTATTATTATCAGCCAATTAGAGTTTGCTTGCGGTTAAAATGTTTATAAAATCACCTTCATATTAATTCTGAAATGAAAAATGAATTTTCAAACATACAGTAAATTTCTCAATTTACTAGAGTCGCTTGTTGGTCGTGCAGTAGTCTGTGCTAGATTTGGCCTAACAACTGAAGGTTTCACTGAAAATGAATTTTTTTTTTCTTGCTACCCAAAACTCACCAGATTTCTGAGATTTTATCTTTATTTACATGTAGGAATCTTCAAACAAGAATTGCATCTTTCCAATAACCATGTGGCTTTTCCAAACCCTGCACCGATTTCCTAGTCCTTTTTGATGAAACTGCAGTAAATGGTGAACTTGAGGTTCTTCTCTATTGGCTGCCATTTTTTTTGAACATTTATTTACAGCCACTAAATTTCGATCTTTCTGCAATGGTCAACTTGTAGCTCAGGTTGAGAAAACACTAGCAAGTAAAGAAACGAACGTCTCAGAAAAGCTGTGTTCTGAAAACACAGCCTGGATGACTTTTTTTCCTCGCTCTAATCGAGCTCAAAATACTAGGTTTTTTGTCTGTTTTTTTGGTCGTGTTTGGGGGGGCTTGGCACTCAGTTAGTGAAACTAGAGTGTGTGTTGCACTACTAACAAACATGCTTTTTGCTGTGGTTATCTGGAGAACAAGGGTTTTTATTTTTATTGTTTGAGTATTAAGAATACAGTTGATTCCCACTACAGGTATCTTGAATGCTCAAGGGAAACAAAAAATTATTTGAGACGAGTTCAAATTAGCCAGTGGTAAACAACTGTTCAATATCATTTACATGTAAGGGAGACAGGTTTCAGTTCCAGATAGCCAGGGTTTGAAGTAGTGGGGAACTGCCATTATTCATAAGAATGATCAAAACATTAACATTTTCAGCTTTAGTTATACTGATTCTTGCTGAGGAAAAAAATTTGCATGATAACTGACAGCTAATTTGATACAAAATAATGTTATGTGTAGCTGCTTTTTAAAGGACCAATATCCGGTTACTGCGCATGTTCCAAACTTTGATTTCCTGACAGGATGTCGCGAATTCAAAAGATGCGAGAAGTGATGTAGAACCTTCAAAAATCCGTTTGCATCGTGCTCAGTTTAGTTCAATATTACCCTAAAGTTTCTCCCAGTTATAGATGAATGATATATAATTTTCGTTACGTTCCAATTTGTGTGAGATCGGGATTTTTTGGCGTTGTTTTCAATGTCGTTGGATGGAGGACCGAGAGGAGGGAAGCGCTATGGCGCCGGTCGAAGGCTTCTTTCTCCAGGCAGCTTCCATAAAAGCTCAGAAAATCGTGAAAGGAATAAGAAGAAATGGAACCGGCAGCATACCAGAATATATATAAAGAAAGCAATCCATGAGACATGGAAACGACTGAAGGGATCAGTGGTGTCTGTATTCGACCGACAGCCATGAACTGATGGGATGGAAGGCCTGCACGCTGCATGACTTCTACTTGTACTTGTACGCCGCGTCTTATCTTGGTCTTTTGACCCATTTTGCTTCTTGTTTTTTTGTAGCGGGTTTAGAGTGGAGGATTTTTAAATGTTGACTGGACTGAGCCGTTACAACTTAGGCATCGCATTCTCGAGGTTATATCGAGGTCATAACTGGTGGATTCTTGTGGCTTTCGTCGTTTGTTATTCTCCGTTGGTTTGATTTCTGATCGTTTGTTAAGCGACTTAATATGGTTTTTATGCCGCTCTTGCATAATAGGTACGTTGAATTTGGCTCATTTAGGAAATTTATGGGGTTTTCCGCCTCTCATGTTTATATTTTCGACAATAAAGGATCTGAAATATTCACTGCAGCGTGACGAGTTTCCCTGCTGATGTTTGTAACGCCGGGCTCGGCTTATGTTTTTAATTCTGTTGCAGGATTTTGTTTCGCATCACGCTCTGTTAAATCTTTGTGTATAACCAGTGACACCCAACGAGAAAATTTTAGCAAAATACTTGAAATATCATTTCCTGCTTTCTAAGATAGCTTCAGAGGTTATAAAGGCATATTTGTGAAAGCTAATACGGGTTGATCTGTTCGGATTTTTTAGCTGAATATTTAGGTCGCAGAAAATTTTAGGAAACAGAATCCTATCCGCGAATTTCAGAGCAGCTGATGGCTCGCCGAAAATGCTGGCTAGCTGACCTTATTTTGCACTCTAAACGACATATTTGTCCCTCCAAAAACAATAGGAACTAATAAGTCCTCTTGTTACGAAAGTCCGACGGGATGTTTCGCCAAAGAAATCTCTAGCTTTCACTGCAATTAAATCCGCAAATTTCCGGTGATTTATATTTTGTGTTTCGCATCACGGAGTGTGATCTATAGACCCTTTTCGTCAAGAAATTTAAGTTGTAGCTTCCTTGGAGCTATAAAACGCAAATATTTAAATGGAGGATGTAAACAGCGGATCACCGTGTGGGCCGCGGGGTAATCTTGTCGCCTCAATGTGACAGTTCTACTGTTTTTTTGAAAGATAACAGCTGACGTTCACGCGTGCGCATTATCGGGATAGTGTCCCTTTAAGGATTCAGACTGAAATAAATGTCTCACATGTAAGCATCTCATCTGTTGATGTTTTATACTGTGTAGATTTTGGCTATTCCCATTAGGTAGCTCTAAGTAACCATGTAGTACATAACAAAGTGGCATATTCTTGTTTGGCAGTTGGTATGTCATATAAAATGTATGTTTCTGGTATGTAACTGATAATATTTTGGTATGTCAAATCAGATATGTTCTTGGTATTTATTTCACTGGTAAGTTTTGGGTATGGTGAACATACCTAAGACATAGATTTCAGTTGTGTGATTGAGGTATGTTTTAGGTACTTTCAAAATGGTATGTTTTGGGAACTTTTTAGGTTTATAAATTTTGTTCCAAAAATGATACTTAATGGTATATTTTTGGTATGTCTGAGGTAGTAAAAACATATCAGTGGCATATCCCTGACATACCAAATTAAGGTATGTCCTTGGTATGTCATATGTATGTTTCTGGTATGTAACTGATAAGTTTTGGGTAGGTCAAATTAAGCATGTTCTTGGTATGTTTTTGGTTTGTTTTGAGTATTTTCAACATACCAAAAAAACACTTTTTGAATGTTTGACAAAAGTATGTTTTAGCTACTTCCAATTTGGTATGTTTTGGGTACTTTTAAGGTATATAAATTTTGTTCCAAAAATGATACTTAATGGTATATTTTTGATGTGTCAGAAGTAGCATGAACATATCAGTGACATATCCCTGACATACCAAATAAAACTATGTCCTTGGTATGTCACATGTATGTTTCTGGTATGTCACCGGTATGTTTTAGGTATGACAAACCATACCTTTGACAAACCTTAGACATACCAAAAACATACCCATAATTAATATTTGGTGTGGGAATTGCTATTTCAATAGCTTAAAAATCTCTCCAAACTAACATTTGATATTATGTGGGAGGTGGGAGGAACGATATTAATCACCAAAATATTCAGTTTTAACACGTTCTTAACTCACTAGAGCTTTCCTTATCATTCGGCGTGCTTTATAATGGTAAACAAACAACCATGAAAAGGGTCAGGGGTGAGCCTGACGTCTCTTTGTCGCGTACCGGCGCAACACAGACGCTTATTCAGATGGTTATCGTTGATACATTCCATTCTACATAATTATTAGTTGAAAAGGATAGCTGTACCTGTTACCATTATGAAATAAGGATCATACATGAAAATACTTCATCATTCATAGCTGGCAAAATAAAAATGCATAAGGGTCTCTAATACTTCTTCGTTTAGCCTGGGGAAAAAAAGTTAGATGTTTCCCCGGTCTACAAAATCGAATACTGAGTTTCTCAAACTTGATTCTGTTCTTCGACACAGAATCAAGTATCCAATGAGGAAGTAAAAGCACCATTCATTTCACTTTCAGTAAAAGTAACGATTTCTTTCAGCTATTTATTGTTGTAGTACATTTGGTCATTTTTTACCTACACTGGGATTACGCCATCAGGCTCTTAAAGAAGCCTGGATTCATTCAGTTATTGAATATAATTATAGCTACTTCATATTTTCGTTAAAGATCGCACGTAATCAAACTTCTCTTCAGTTGAAGCATTGAAGCTAAATCAAGAACTACAAAAAATAGTCTCTTCGAAGAATCCACAGCAATTTTCAAGACGAGTCTAGAAGAAAAACACTCAATAATACGAGCAAAGTATCTCGATAGAAGTAATGCAGTAGTTATCAATTTCTTTTCTTACCTTTTCAGGGTACCTGTCAGCGTCTCTATATCGTGTCACGAGCAGTAGTTTGGCCAGAAAATAATTCGCACTAAAGAGGAGCTGCCAGTTTAATATATCTTCGACCACATTCACCTCTGATGTCGTCATTTCCCTCTATTCTTTGACCGGATAATTTGAAGAGGAGGAAATGTCTTAGACATTTCATGTCTAAGACAATGTCTTAGGGTTCGTACGCGTCTTGAAAACACTTGAAAACCCTTGAATTTCAGAAGTCCGATTTCAAGGCCTTGAAAGTACTTGAAATTGATTTTGGTCCTTGAAAGTCCTTGATTTTTTATTGAAGAAGATCGAGAAATATTAATACTTTAAGGTTTTAAAGTAAATGAAAGCCAGTGAAAACAATTGTTCAGGAAAACAAAGTATAACATCCTCGAAATGCTCACAAAATGCGTAAAAACGCTTGTTTTCGTTCCCAATGCTCTCTCGTTACTCTCGCGCATGTACGTTGAGCCACAAGTGCACAGTGCATGTCTGGTTTGCACGTGTGTTCAAGCTCTCGTTTTCTGGCGTTTCTGTATTTGTTTTGAGGGTTAAGCTGGATGTCACAATGCCTGACTGGTGCCATTTTAATGAAAAATGGCTGGAAAAAGATGGGTATAAGTCATGGCTGCGGAAAAACGACAAGAATCCAAACAAAGCGTTCTGTTTTGCCTGCAAGAAAAGCATCGACCTGAAAGTAATGGGAGAGTCAGCCTTGGTGAGCCATATGAAAGGCAAGAAACATGAAGAATACGTAAAACGTCTTCAAAGCAATGAAAAAACCACCAAAATAAGCAATTTTTTAGCTCTTCAGCAAGCTCAACGATGGCACAATCAACTGGAAGAAAAGAGAAAATGAAGCAACAAGGAGATCAGAAAGGAAGAGGTCGCTGCTTGAGGAAATTTCCACTTTAAAGGAGAAGAAGAGAAGATTGGAGAGTGACTAGACAGTCTAGTGCATGACTCACGCTACGCAAGTTGACGCCTCCATTTCTCTACTTCCCTACCGTTTCTAAAGTTGCTTTCTTTTTGCTTTAGCAGCCTAGCCTAGAAGGATTAACTTATCAAGGACATCCATAAAAAATATCCCATCAAAAAAAAACAACAACAACAACAACATAAAACAACAACTCTTGTCGTCGCTGGCAAGTTCCAGTCTCAGCGGAATAGTACGGATGAAACACAGCTCACACCTGCTGGATCCTGGAAAAAGTACCGCTATTCTTATTTGCATTCCTTTAGATCTTTAGAAGGTAGCAGTGGTTTCCGTCTACACCATATTTGTAGGCCAATAACCTTGCGTTCAAGGCCGCCAATTTTAGTATTTCTTATAATCATGTAATGATTTTTATATAAAAAGAGGATTTTATTTTAGATCAACTGTTCAAATTCTTAGCGAGTAGTAAAATCGCTGGATTTCGCTACTCGATTTTACTAAATGCAGAACAAATAAAAAAAAATTGGACAATCATAATGTAGGTTTCGATTTATCAGGAGCTGATAAGATAAATTGATATGAGTAAAATATTTGCCTAAAAATAATTGTGCTTTGTTCTCCGTTCTTCCGTTCAAAATTTTGGGGAAACCATCACTGCACTGCACGGTTTGCGCGAATGAAAGTGCCACACATAAACCTCCAAAACCTGCGCGCATGCTTACAGTGAAATAAACCTCCTACAAAACTCCCACTGGAACGTCAAACGTTTCAGTCCTTATCAGTTTTGTGTCTTTTAGTCAGGGAAGACGCTCATTTTCTTCGGAGAAAAACCAAAAGAAAGGCGGCCGCGCAGTCTCTGGGAACGAGAATTAATTGTGGTGGTGCGCGGTTGGGTAATAATTCCTTATTTCTCGTCAGCAGCGCGCTGTTGGACTTTGTATTTACATTATAAGGCGTATTTCGTCAGAATGTACACCTATGTTTTTCAGTTAAGTCCGCCTGCAGGCATTTATGTTTTGTTCCTTACTGACTCACATCAGTACTTACAAAGAAAACACGTTTATCAACACGAACAAGCTGTGGCAGATCCAAAAACATCAGCATCCCGGCTGGAAAAATCAAGTGATGTGATTCCGGCAGAGACGAACAACGTTTTTCTTAGTTAATGCGCGTTTTGGGTGTCATGCATCGTGGAATTCAGTCCAGCATGGATGTTCGTACATACTAAAACACTGAGACTCAGGGGGAGGCAAAATTATCGCGATGGTCAGTCGAATCTGAATACTCTCCTGAGTAAAACTTTGCTAAAATGTTATTTCATCTCAAAGGTCAAGTCGTATCGAGAACAAGAGGGGAAAAAAACACTGGAAAGCGAAAGCATGGAACGATTATAATTAAAGACTACACAGTGAGTTATCAGGGGTTATATCCGTTTGACGTGTTGTGATCTCTGAAAAAAGAAAATAAACATTTTTGGAGGGAGAGCTAGGGCAGGAAGCGGGGGAATTACCGAAAGGGTGACAAAAAAGCTTGTATAATTAGAAAACAATAAGGAAAGTTTATTATCATTCAGTACATGGGTACTTCATGTAGTTTAACCCGCTAAGGCAGCATCCCTGTAGACATTTTTCTGCAGATCACAGTTCCTACCGTTTTTCTACCCTCCTTCCGGATGTTGTTGTTTTTTTGGTGAGTTTTTTTTTTTTTTTTTTTGCTGGGGGAAGCGGGGTATTTTAGCTGTCTCCAGGCCAAGCTTCGCTAGGCTGGTGGATAGGTAAGCAATGCGCCAATCGAGTAGGAGGAGAAGGAGGAGGAGTACAACTCCAGACACTGGGAATTGGCTAAGTATGAAGAAACACACTAAAAATGTTTTCGTGAGAAGAAAAATCACGCTTCTACAATATTGTTGGTGTATTTGTTGGTTATTTTAAGTCTTGTCAAGTCTGGGTCAATTATTCTTTGCTAATGATAGTACTCGAAAACTGGCAACCCAAAAATATTTCGTTGGTTCCTTTCCCCGACTGATTTAATGTTTTGAAAAGTAACACTGAAAAAACTTATTCCTTACCTGTTCCTTTAGTATGGATAGGCCACCGTTCCCAGTTTGCCAGTGGATTTTCCCGAGCGTCTCCTTGGAGGTCCTATCCAAAGGTCAATTATCCATTATTACAAGCGTGAAGAGAGCGCAAGAAAATAACCAAGAATTATCGCAATTTAGGAAAGATAACATGAGAAATTCACTTATATCACAGCCAAATCACGGCCTTTTTATACAACCTGGCCCTGCCCCCACACGTACTATGACTTCTTCTTCATTCCAGTGAAAAAGAAAACGAAACATTTGGTTGGAACGATCCTTCCTGTTTTTAGAAATTCAGACAAATAATCACAAAAAAACCAACGTTTCAAACAGGCGACCTTTTAAGTTCGGCTGCGGAATATATCCAGACAGATCTTCCTAGATAGCGCTTGGTCGTCACTGAAGACATTTTGTGAGTGAACATAGCGGTGCTCATTGTGGTCGTCTATCATTTCTTACCTTAATAATTTTGGAACCTTTGCTTACCTTCCCATGTACGTATATACAAATATTTAATACATACAAAAGACGAACGTATGCACTCCGAAAATACAAACGTGCGCGCTTTCTGGTTGGTTGAAATCTTCCTTACTGTAACTATGTAAACACAGTAAATATCAAGAGTTATTTTCTAAAGGAAATAGAAAGCATTTTGGCAGTATTTTAATGGTAAAAACAGAAGCACTTAAATAACTTGAGAAAACTCTAAACAGCAGTTGCGGTGCTTTTGCCTCGTGTCTCCACAAGTTTCTTTTTCTCAACTTAATTGACTTAATTCTGTTCTTGTTTTGCTCTTTTGAAACAAGAAAAAATATTCAGTTTCTTAGTGACGATATTGCTACGTTCAGTAACAATATGTAGAATGCTAGTAATAGCAAACTTGTCAGGGAAATAATGTCAGTGAGGCAGTTTGATCAGTTAGTGATATTTCTTTATTAGGTATCTGTCATGAGCAGGAAATCGGATGAAGTAGTTGATCTTTTACAGTTACATTCCAATGACCCTATCATACACTGTACTGTGTTGAAAAGAAGATAGATCTTTATATAAATCTGTCAAACTAAGACCCGTTAAGAGCTTCTAAACTGGCGAATTTTTTTTCTGTTTTTGGTGCACTCAGATAGTTATTAGGCTCGCAATTCACCTGCTGATTGAGACGTTGGACGTACAATGTAATTCGTGGCATTTAGGCTCGTTGAACCAGCCGTATAAACGGCAATGTCTGCACAGAATAACATTCGCAAAAGAAGTGTTTAACAATCAAAAAAGAGAGGAGTACTGGAAACCTGGATCGACTGAAAGAGTTTTTGTAAAAGTAGAATGAAACGTAAGTGCGAGCTCAGAGTAAATGACCCAACTTGCACGATGGACTTTTTTTTTATTCAGCTAATGGGCTTTAACACATTGACACCTGAAACGCCCTCCGCCCGTGTAAGGCGACGATACTTGTTTCACTAATGACGTCTTCACTTTTTACATTGAGAGATAATTTTGGTAAACAACTTATGCAGGATGGAGAAATCCGGCCAAAGAATGCCCAAATGAAAGCAGTTTTATGAAATGGGCTAGAGATACACGCAAGAAATAGCTGTGGTTAGTTTTAGTATTATTTAAATTTGAGAAATACTCCATTCGATTTTTAGCTCAGGTCTGTTTCCATTGGTCAGGAATGTAGACGAAGAGACGACAACCTGAAAAAGAACAAAGGCATAGATATGCTTCCATGATGCCGGATAGATAAGATAGAGATGAATGCCACTGCATACAGCAGCAGAGAATGTGGCTAGCTGAGGAGCCAAAGCAATCAACTCGTATTGCAGTAACCGATAAAAAATGTTATCATGAACTGCTCATAACAAAACAATCTAAGTGACTGCAGATCACGAAATAACATTTTGCTAATGCGCCAAATTAAGACGTGAAACGAAAATAACAGACAGGATTGAGTTTTCGTAGTCAAATACATGAGTCCTTTAGAACTACATGTACCGGAACGTGTTTACGTAAGCGCAAAATATAAGCCTACCAGTCATTGCCTTCAGCATCCGGCCATCTGCAGATGGCTACGGTCCTAAGAATTAAATCATTACAATTATACCTCCGGAAATAGACTAACTTGAAGCATAGCTAAACAGAACACTCACCTGCCTTTTAGAAATACATAGTAATTCGTTATTTCTTTACCTTTAACTTGGATGTTTCACAGTTTCTCGATTACTTGACTGAACAGCTATTACGGCTATGTTAAGTATTCGAAAGTTGACCTTATTTTAAATATTTTTACTAAGTATGGTTTTTATAGTTAGCTCATTATAAATGATTTTATGTCGCATAAACGACCAGACTTAAACCGAAATAGGAGACGAATCAATTCGTCATAAAAACTGTTGCCTTTTACATTTTACTGCCTTAGATTTCGACCGCCCTTTGTCTAAAAAAACGGAAAAAATGAAAATGGCTCTGCAGGCACACTAGTATAAAGCCTCCGGAGGATTGTCCGGTTTATTCGAAGACGGGTTACTTACGTATTTAATAAAAGAACTTGTTTTTCCGGCTTAGGTTAATATAGGTATAGCTAAGAAAGCCTAACATAACAACGGATCCGGAGCTTCTAGGTGTTGAGCTGAATATTGGGAATAGCAGAAATCTTTGCAAAAGTGATGAGGAGACTTCCTCGCGTTTACATGCATGACGTCTCAAACTTTGCCTGTGCCTTGGGAGGGGTGGGTAATTGTTGACCAAATAGTCAGCTAACAGCGTGAGGAGGTGTCTATTGGAGTACCGTATTTCAGTCCTCGAATAAGCACCCACCCCCTCGGCCAAAATAGCAAATAAGCGCCCCCCTCTCCCATCCCCTAACTTTCTTACATAGTGAGGATATCACAAGGAAAGACTGTCTCTGTTGTATCTGTATGTATACCGGCAGGGACAATTGTATTCACATAAGAAAGTTTAACAAACGAAAAACACTAATATTAATTACATTTACATGGATAATGTTGTAGATTTTTTCCGTAGGAAGATTTTAGTTACAGTTCGTTGAAAGAAAAATTATTAAGCGCCCCCCCTCGACTAAGCGCCTTCCTCTGAATAAGCGCCTATCCTTTTGGCCGAAATAAATAAACGCCCGGGCGCTTATTCGAGGAAATACGGTATCATGAGAGGGTTACGTGCGTTCAGTCAAGCTGGGTATGAGAGGAGTTAGTGACCGCTGACCACACGTCACGTGCCCGTGGGCTAACATTCCAAAAACATGCCCTAATAGGGAGGTACCTATATGTATATCTTTGATGTGTACACCTCGTGATACTTTTAAATGAAGGACGGTGCAATGTCGTTGTCGTTGTCCTACGATTTGACCATCAAAGTCGATTCGAATAGATATTCACGCTCTATGCGGTATGGTGCCCGCGGAGGCGCTCCGCTAATTTAAAAAGGCGCCTTTCCTGCCCAGATGGAGCAGTCGTTGATACCTAGTCTTCTATGAAGGGAGGAGTCTTTTGGTCTTAGAAAAACACCTTTTTAAGAAAGAGATGTTTTTCCGATCTAAAAAAGAAATTGAACACCCCTTGGAAAATTTCTGCATGAGCCAACGGACAATGGGGTTAACTGTCAACCGTCAAATGGCCTAAAATGCAAACGTCTACCGTCAAAAAGGGTAATTTTTACCGTCAACCGTGAACGGGGGGGGAGTTATCGGTCATTAGTCGTCAAACGGTCTCAAATCTACGATTTCAGGTCGTTCAGCAGATCCTCTGGCATGTCTAGCTCTCAAAGAAAGTTCTTAACGATCAGTAAACGCATAGAATTAATGACAATCCTTAAACACAACTGAGGGAACGTTGATTGTAAAATAGCCGAAAGAATTTTCTTTTCATAATCATCAACCGTCAACTACGCATATAGAAAAATCAGCGAAGAAATCCCTGCTGAGGACAGACGCTTGTTTTGTGTTTGTTTTGTTTTGATTTGTTTTGTTTTTTTGTTTGTTTGTTTTTTCTTTTCAAAGGAGCGGAGATGGGGAAAGCGAAAATCTCAAGGAACTCGAGCGTTTAATAGACTCTCGGTTAAATTTTCAAGTACTTCTTCCACTTCACGGTAAAGTGAATTTCATATTTCATCCTCGGGATTTACATCGTGGGAATTGTTCAATTGAGCGATGTTAACTTGCTTCAAATGTTTGAAAACCCTGCAAAAATTTGTTCAAAACTAACCGTATAATAAATTTCTGCGTCAATCGAGGCAAACATTGAATCGGTTTGCTCTCTCTGGCTAACAAGTGAAGAATGCATTGAAAAACCAACTAACAACTATTCGGCAACCTTTCTAAAAAACTAAACTTTAAGCAAACTTTACAAAAAAAGAGGAACTTTTCATCAGCCGCTTCACCCAGGCTCACGTCAAAGGCTGTATCACGACCACCGCGTCCTCCTATTCGTCGAGGTTTCGCGCTCGCCCTGACAGCGTATTATAGGTTCGACGCTTGTACGTCCGTTCCGGGCAAGTTACTTTGGCAGGTGAGTTACTACACTCCTTAGGGAGTATTATGACTGAACGACCCCAAGTCAGAATTCAGAGAAGATTTCGGCCTCTATGGTTTCGAGGCGCATTCCACAAGACACTGCCGAAAGCGCTGCCGATTGCAAATTTACATCAGTGTTGACCACATAAACCGCAATCCACCACAGAAGAGATGCCAGTGACGATATCAACCACCTGCAGTCATTCGTTTGCCAACATTGAGTTGAATTTACATTTTTAATCTCGAGAACATTTCGAGTAAAAATGCCACTTATGAAGCAACACGACAAAAAGAAGCCCATGAGAAATCGTGCCATTGGCATCGAAGTCAAGCCAAAATTAAACTTTCTGAAGACAACTTCTTGTATGAGAGCTAAATTTCATGTGTTGTGTCTACGATTTAACCAATAAGGTAATAACCGAGTTCCACCTGTCAAATGGTTTTGTTGTTTATGTTATCAGCGACAAAAAGTGACTGGGATAGACAAATTAAAATTCCTTCAACGTTAGCTACTAAAACTTACCCAGTTTGCTCTGAGAAGAAGCGACTCTGATATAATGCCCGGGCATGGTGCGCGAACGAATAAGAATGATTGAGGACCGCAAGTGCGCAAAAATATTGATTTCTCTGTAGCCGAATAAAGTTGGCTTCACTGAAACTTCAAGCTGGCTAAAATTAGCTTGGAAATCTTAATAGCGACCAGACGGGCCTCTTTTCTACATGAATGAAACCTCTTGTAATCAACAATTAATAATAATCAAAAGATTGGGTTTTTGCAATTCTCTCTGTTGAACCGCTTGGCTTGTTGAACATTTCTCGACTTAAAATTAGTCTAGTCAGGTATGGATGGCTAAGCACTAAAGATAAAACTAACGCCAACACGAGTAGAAATAAACGGGATAGAGTAATTGCGCTAACCCACCTCAAGTTTCAAGCCTGTTTTCAGTAGAAATTCTTCTCTGGAAGAGAAAGCGCGAAAAAAGGCAATAAAATATTCTGCCAAAAAATGCATATAAGCGGTTTTCTTAATTATTTGTATTTGACATGAATTGTTGGCCCGTGGATGAATCATGACAAGTAAGCACTTAAGAGAGCAATATCAGTAACAAGAATTCATAAAAGACAGTTAAGTTGCGCAGCAACTACAGACTAACTACTGAAAACATTCGCCAAATTGTGTGCAGGGAAGCAACCTTCAAGCTCCACCGCTCCATAGGTCGACACCCATATACGGGTACGAATCACTCCTTGGCGTGGGAGAGAAGCTAAGCGTATTCTTCGTCGATATCCCTTGATATAAGCTCCATTAATTCTTTCCTTGAGACGCAAGCGCCATTCTGGAGTCGATTCATAAGAACACTGTCCTGGCCCATGGGTTCCGCAGTCTCTTGTGGTTTATTTCGTCCCCTGCACATATGCAGGGCTACCTATTACAGGTGCGTATTGCGTTCGCTTTTAACTTAGAAGCAATATCTTTGGTGAGCACGTCCCATAGGACCCCATCAATTGTTGGCACGCATGTAAGAGAGACAGTCAAGCAGTCAAGGGTTAGAGAATGAAAAACAACTTCCTATGGGTCTAATCCACACGCGTAGTTCTAAGAAACAAACTGGGAAGTTTACTTCAATTGCATTAAGTACTGATGCATTGCATCGATTCAAGTTCTCGGTTTGCAACGTTTTTACGTTATTTAAGACTACTTTTACTTAAGTCATTGTATTTCCTTATTAGCTTATTATCGATTCAGCAGGTGTTCATTGGTGGAATATTCCAGCTCCAGGGCTCAGGGACCGTGGAGGGGAAGGGGCATCAGGGAGCCCCACTTTTAGCTACAGTTAGAAAAATAAATAAATGGAATGGTTGGAAATTCATTACTTTGAGGTTCAGCCAGTGCGTAGCCCCACCACCACCCCCCCCCCTCCCCCCAATGACATTTATAGCGTGAATGAAAGAGAACGCAAAGTTGCACGATTATTTTCGGAACAACCCTAACACTTCCCGAAAAATCGCAGTTATGCTCCAGTGAACTGCATTTAGCTCATTGTTTTTTCGGGTCCGGTCGGGAGCGAAGTACTATTTCGTTCTCTGGGGGAAACGAATACCCTGCGAGCAGAGTCCCATTTGATCTCCCTTCCTCTTTCCGATTTAACTAGGAATATCAAAGGGAACTGTGCGCCGGGGTAGGAGAGAACTTAGATTCCACACAAACCCTCAAAACGGAATAAACCTATAACGCTCATTTGCTATCTACATGCCAATGAGCGTGATGCCTTGGGTAGCTTTTGTGGACGGTATGAATTGAAAAGTTCATCATCGGTATATAAATTGAAAAGTTCATCACACTTAGCCGTTCTCAGAAGACATTTAAATTTCCCTTTCTTCTGGAATGCCGGCTTCCCCATCTCCCCCAAGGAGACTCAAAGCGTGAACATCGCCACACACACACATATAAACAAGAAACCTGTGATAAATAACGAAAGATGGTGAATTTTAAGCTCGGAGAAGAAATAAGAAAAGATGGAATATTCAGCATGTCGCGAGCTTGGGACAAAGAAAAAATCTGAGTCCCTGACGGGAATCGAACCCATGACCTTCCGTACACCGGTCGGACGCTCTAACCACTGAGCTACTTATCCGAGCTTAAAATTCACCATCTTTCATTATTTATCACCTATAGGGCACTTTGACATTGCTGATCCTAGCAGTATGCAGGACGCGTGTCACCACGGACTCAGTAAATATGACCTATGCTTGCCACGAGTCTCCCAGTAGCTCAGCGGTTAGAGCGTCCGACCGGTGTACGGAAGGTCATGGGTTCGATTCCCGTCAGGGACTCAGATTTTTTCTTTGTCCCACGCTCGCGACATGCTGAATATTCCATCTTTTCTTATTTCTTCTCCGAACTTAAAATTCACCATCTTTCATTATTTATCACCTACAGGGCACTTCGACATTGCTGAACCTAGCAGTATGCAGGAAGGGTGTCACCACGGACTCAGTAAATATGACCTATGCTTGCCACGAGTCTCCCAGTAGCTCAGTGGTTAGAGCGTCCGACCGGTGTACGGAAGGTCATGGGTTCGATTCCCGTCAGGGACTCAGATTTTTTCTTTGTCCCACGCTCGCGACATGCTGAATATTCCATCTTTTCTTATTTCTTCTCCGAGCTTAAAATTCACCATCTTTCATTATTTATCACCTATAGGGCACTTCGACATTGCTGAACCTAGCAGTATGCAGGACGGGTGTCACCATGGACTCAGTAAATATGACCTATGCTTGCCACGAGTCTCCCAGTAGCTCAGCGGTTAGAGCGTCCGACCGGTGTACGGAAGGTCATGGGTTCGATTCCCGTCAGGGACTCAGATTTTTTCTTTGTCCCACGCTCGCGACATGCTGAATATTCCATCTTTTCTTATTTCTTCTCCGAACTTAAAATTCACCATCTTTCATTATTTATCACCTACAGGGCACTTCGACATTGCTGAACCTAGCAGTATGCAGGAAGGGTGTCACCACGGACTCAGTAAATATGACCTATGCTTGCCACGAGTCTCCCAGTAGCTCAGTGGTTAGAGCGTCCGACCGGTGTACGGAAGGTCATGGGTTCGATTCCCGTCAGGGACTCAGATTTTTTCTTTGTCCCACGCTCGCGACATGCTGAATATTCCATCTTTTCTTATTTCTTCTCCGAGCTTAAAATTCACCATCTTTCATTATTTATCACCTATAGGGCACTTCGACATTGCTGAACCTAGCAGTATGCAGGACGGGTGTCACCATGGACTCAGTAAATATGACCTATGCTTGCCACGAGTCTCCCAGTAGCTCAGTGGTTAGAGCGTCCGACCGGTGTACGGAAGGTCATGGGTTCGATTCCCGTCAGGGACTCAGATTTTTTCTTTGTCCCACGCTCGCGACATGCTGAATATGACATCTTTTCTTAAGAAACCTGTGGTTTATCAAAGACGGGCCCTTACACATGCCACAAGCTGTTGCGGGATTAGTTTTGGAAATTGCAGAAAAAATACATACCGCAAAAACGAAAACCCGCAAATTGCTAGAATTAAACCTTTGAATTCTCTTACGACCCTTGCATTTCCAGTATTTTGCAATTACTTATTGCAAAACTGCACGTTACCTGTATATTTGTTCCCAGGCTCCCCCAAGGCCTGAGCCCTCTAAGTAAGCGACGCTGGCCCTGAGGCCACACACAACAATGGTTAATAACGAACTGCCTTACTTTTGAAAGCAAAGCCAAAACGTAAAAACATATGTAATAACAATAACAAAGTATAATTCGTCACTCATGCCACTACAGTACATATTCCTGTATCACCTTTCTTAATCGGCATAAATTTCAGGTAGCCGAGGTCCGGTCCGGCTCTTCCGCGTTTGAAGCTTTGGGTCGTAAAATTCGAGTGGTCGTCACACAGATGCAGTCTTTTTAATTTCTAAGCAGTCAAATTCTGTCGGCAAATAACATGCAACAGAAAACAAATTATTAAAATAACGGCAAAAGTTTTGCTCCATTATCTCCCTCAGTAATCGCAACGCTGCCACTGCAGATTCATATTACTCAGTTGGTGCTCGCATTTATATTCCCGTTGTATCATTACCAAAATAAAGAGATACTTCCGGCAAATACAGTCCAGCAGGATGCTGTTACTTTAATTTCACAAAGGATCGTTCAGTTTTTGGTGTCATCTATACTTTATATGCAGAATCTAAACCAGCTGGCCGTCGCCATTTTGGAGCACGTTACTTTCGGAACTGTACGGTACTTTTACTCTTGTTTACTATCTAAGTAAAGTGAAAGTGAAACCTCTTATTGCCATTAATTCTATGATCTGCTCAAAACCTCCCCAAAATCCGCTCTATTTCTAATCAATGCATATTTGCTGCGCTAGCCTGCTGTCCGCATATTAGCATAACAGGCGAAATTATCACGTAGGAAAATGGAAAATCAGCTAGAAACTGAGAGATGAGATAAATGAGTGCGGCGTATATTCCATCCCGTTCTTCCGCTTCCACTTCCTGTCTTTCTTCCTAATCTTGCCTATCCTGGAGTCGTTCTCTACACTAGAATCCAGAGCATGCTATACACATCGAGATAACGCTCCCGATGTTTTCTATAATTACTTTATCGAAAAGCATAGTTACCTCAGGTTGACTTGCTGCTTTGCTTGTATAATCAAAACGAACCAACATAAATTATTTATACTTTCCAAGAAACCACTTTGTTTTTGCAACTTAATTCTTAGAAATCACGGGACGCTGCCGGTCTTTTGACGACTACGCTAGGTCACAGCCCGCGAATTCGCTCCGCAAGTTTAAAGTGCAACCGTATTGAAAGTAGATGGAGAAAAAGAAACGTAAGAATAGAGGAACTTGCGATTTTGCAACCGGATGCATACTCAAACTATATTTCGTCTTTCACTAGCAGTGCTGTGTTTTTATTTTTACTAGCGTAGTTTTGTATTATTTGTTATAAGTAGCGAATTAAAAAATGGCATAATTTTAGGAAACGTGAGGCACTGTAAGTGCACTTTTTTGCTACTGTTACGATCTGTTTATTCACAGCACCACTAGAAGAGGGCGACCTTTACACCGGTAATAGTTACTATGTAGAAACCAATACACCTAATAGCAGACTATATCGCTCTTACCTGCTGTATGAAAGAGCCAAAAACATCTCCACGGGTTTTACTCTGAAATCCTGCACTGGATAGTCAGGCATAAATGTACATCTCAGTCACGTCAGTGTTGTTTCTAAAGTGGGTCAGTGGTGTAAACACTCGTCTTCATTAGTGCTGACTTATGAGAACACTGCCTCTTGGATCGAGGTTGCGTTCTTTGCTGTAAGCATTTGGTGGTGCATCGAGGGTACATGTATATCCCCTTTAGTGCTGCGATGGTCTCTTTTATTAACGTACGGTCAATCGTGATCTCTTGCTTGATTTACTAGAATTGAAATTAAAAGAATTAACATGCTGACAAATTTTGGTAATTTTCATTCTTTTCAGAACTGAGTGCTCTGCAGGAGTTATGTTTTGTTTCCTTATCAGCCGTTATTAGTGTTTGTTTTACGTTCATATGATAACTTGCCTACACCGTTATAAAAATATCGATAACAACAAGCCGTACAAAATCAACATCCGGCCTCCAACACAAAAAAAAACGTATCAGATCAAGATATTACACAACTCGTTTTCCTTTCGTGGTTTGCAGATTCTAAAAAAAAAATCAGTCATTTACCAGAATCTACGCCATTTATCGATTCACCCAGTAGATGCTACCAGAAGAAAGTTAGCTGATTACATTTTCAATTCTGTTCTTTTCTGTTCTTATACACTTCCATTAAGAAGCTAGACATATTGTACTGACATTGCACATTAATTGTGGCTGAGGGTCCGCTCCTTGGTCTGTCGGAAGCATGCATATGTTTGAAGTGTTACTCAGATGACGCACTGAACGACTTGGAGAGGTGATATCATACCAAAGATTTTGACATCATTAAGAGCCGAATTTGCTATTCTTCACAACTTTTTTCTGGAATTTAGTCTATCCGCCAAAGGTCTTAATGTCTCAATTAGCGATAAATGAAATTGAAATTGAATCCATTCGTATTGTTTATCGATGGTGATGTTTAAGCTATTACTTCATTTAGTTCTCTAGTAGACCAGCTTCGACACCGCAGATACGTACCTGAAATCATGACGATGTGTGACAGAATAAAAAGCTTAAGCTATTTGAACTCGACAACGGCTGAACTGAATTATGGAATTACAAAAGAGCAAACCGGCTAAAGCTGAAGGCTAGGCTCTGAAGATGATGAGCTCTCCCAGGGTCTTGAAGAGTACACCAAAACAAACTATAAATACGATACACACATTATCAGGATGCGCGCGAGGACGGATGTAGACCTTTTGTGTGGAGCGGAGTGAAAATGTGTCAAAATTTTAAGAAAAGAAATGTGGGTTATTCGGTCCTTATCTTCTGTCACTAGATGCCAGCAACTGGCGTTGGGTTTTTACGATTCAAAAGGATTCTTTAGTTGCTATCTAAAATGGGTCGTTTCCGACATCGCAGTCCGGCTGAAGACATTTCAGTTGCGAACAGAGTGAAAAAAATGATAAGTAGTTCATCACAAAAGGTAAAGATTTGCTTGCAGTTAAGCTTAAAAGCAGAGAAGGTCGAAGCCTATTTTGTTTCCACCTCTAGTCAACTCCAGAAGAGTCGATAGGAAACATTACACTGAAATCTGTAATAAAATATAAGAAATAACTGAGTCAGTAAGGGACTGTGCAATAATTACCTGGAGAGGGGGGTTTGGGAAACCAGAGGGGGGCATAGGGGAAAATGACAACTAGTGAGAGGGGGGTTGGATGTAAAATTTAATACATACAGGGGGGGGGGGGGGGCATTACTTTTTTTCACTCTTTTTCACAAACTGGAAAAGTGGTAGAAGAGCTATTAGAGTTCAAACATTTATACTTGCTTACACTGGAATTAAACTGGGAAAATATCAACTCCAGGTGCTTTGATCTCTGAACTGGCTAATTATTTATTATTTTCGTATCTGTAATGCAGTAGGAAAGGAATGCCTCTCTTATATATTAAAACAGCTCTACTTTATTGGCACCAGGAATGCTGTTAAAGTTAGTTTGGGTTTTGATTATGTTTGAGGGAAAATACCACCAGGAAAACGCTAAAAATGGCATTTCCGAGCGTCTAGATTTCGAAACTTTCTGGGGGAGCATGCCCCCAGACCCCCGTAAATGCTCGTGCCTTAGGCGCTTTCGCAATTGCCTCGGTTATCAGAAAAGTCTGGCTACGCCCCTAACACAAAAAAGAGTAAGAGAAAGGAACGCTCTTCCGTCTAATATTTCTTAGAAAAATGAAAAAGATGTGGAAGCGCTTACGAACAACCAGCTGAAAATGTATTTGATACAACATGGTCTCAAGGTAATCGGAAGTATAAAGGCTGATTTAACTAAACGAGTTCTCAGCCTCGCACGTGGAAATGCTGCCAGAGATGTTCTGGAGGGTGAAGAATTTAATAACTTTTGTGAAGACGACACATCTTCAGAATCAGAGTCAAGTGATTCCGATGGAGTGAACTCATACGTTGAAGAGTCATTTGAAGTACTTTTTGTGCCTGAGGAAGACATCCTACAGGTAAATTAGGTATGACCAGACTCCTGGTGTGAGAAAACCAACGCGGGGAGGAAGCAGGGGAGGGGGGTTGACCTTAATATTATCAGTAGGTGAGGGGAGGTTAAAGTTAATTTTCGCTTAGTAAGGGGGGGGGGTTCGACTTAATTTTGAGACATTTTACCAATTTCCTAGCCCCCCCTCCAGGTAATTATTGCAAAGTCCCTAAATAGAGGAAACGATAAAAGGGACCTATAAATGTTACTATACAAGAAAGATTTAAAATAAGCCTATACACCAAAATTGGTGGCATGGTTACAAAAGAAAATATGGTTCGAGAAAACTGAATGAAGTCCCATATATGTGGACAGCAAATGAAAAGGTGAAACCGCAAACGGTTGTGTACATTCATCGTTTAGTGGTGATATTTCTTTTTGGATAAGATGAGCAATTTTTCAGTATTCTATAACCATTCGAGCTGACCTCTATATTTTTATGTCCGTCACTTTTATGGGTGGGTTCGCAGCTGCGGATCAGCCACCGTAATTTGTTATATTGCAGCTCGTACCGATATGTTACGAGCGATTCATATCCGTATTTTAGCAAACGTATCTTATAAACTGGCAGTGGTATAGTGACCAAATGTTATATTTTTAAAAGAAACAGAAAAGGCATAGAACACTTTGGCGGGCAATTGAGAACACGAGAGAAATTCTCGAGTACATATCTCGAGTTTTATCAAATGCCCGTTGTGTTCAACATGATGGCAATATAATACGTGGTTACTTTCTTTATGATTGTAAAGCAAAAACGCTTTCCTTCAACGAAGGCCCTGTCCACACTAATGCATTTTTTTTTGTTTCGTCCACACTGAAACGATCAAAAACGGAGATGTTTAATAATCGATAAAAACAGAGGTTTTCGAAAACGCGAACCAAAGTCGATACTCTTGAAAACAGGGGTCTATCGTTTTGGTGTGGACGGCGAAAACGGAACTCTCCGAAAACGCTGACTTTACAAGTAATAAGGCAGTGACGGGTAGCATCGCGGGTGTTATTGAAGCATGCGCACAAGACAGCAAAAAGGTCCGAAAAAAGCCTGGCAACGCAAACGCATCTTTCGACATCCGTTGTTTATTCCCTAGTATTGACGCAGATCTTTTTAGCCGTTTTCGAGACACTAAAAATGAAGGTTGTCGAAAACGTATCAGTGCATTGGACGGGGCCTTAGCTTCATCTCACGGAACGCACGTCCACAACAGCAGAACAAGCTTTTTTATACTTTATGGAGCGTATTAAAAAAAATCCCTAGAGATTTAAAAAATAATGGCGTGGGCGCTAATGTTGCTCTACCATACTGACAAAAGGAGGTCACGTGTGTACTGTCTATAGATTATATACCGACAACTTAACTTTATTTTCAAAATGAAGGTTTAATAATAATAATAATAATAATAATAATAATAATAGTAATAATAATAACAATAATAAGAAGAAGAAGAAGAAGAAGAAGAAGAAGAAGAAGAAGAAGAAGAACAATGCAGATCTTTGTCACCAGTGTGCTTTTCAAAAGGGATTTGCTAAGAAAGGTATCACTAAAATTATAAATCAAAATTACATATACATCATTTGATTTCAGTACTAGTACAATGACACAAACGCTAAAAGAAAAGAAAAAAATGAAAATGAAAATATGATTTAATAGACAACGCCATAATTAAACACACAAAAGTTATATCAAACAGGAAACCGTGTTCTTTCCTGATAAGGGCGGAAATAACGCCCTCATTCTGACCCTTATCGAGCAAAGGCCATGCTTTCTATCATTTACTTATTTGGGAATCTCTCTGGGCTTAAAAGGCTGCTTTGAACTCCTTTTTCTATTGCTCTCTTGACTTCTCGATCACTTTATCTATACATACCAGAAAAACGATTTCATGTTAGGCTAGAAAACTCTTTCTTATACAGCAATCTTCTTCGTAAAAGGGAGAAGCAACCTGCCTATCGACGACGAGAACCACAACCACAAGCACACCAATAATCGTAACTAACAAGACTTACAATACAGCGGTTGTTTATTTGTGTACGTTTGTTACCTAACTGAATTACTTCTCCTGCATGTAGTGAATGCAGATGTTCTTTGAAGGTGAAAATTTTACATCAGGCTCCTACAGTAAGTCTTGTGGAAAGACTTTACCTTTTTTGGCCTAAGAGGGGATCCGGACATCCAGAATATAGTTTATAGGGCCCTCGCAGACTCGGACCAGAGTGAGCAATTTCTTCATTTATTTCTTGAAACGGGCTATCTTTGCGGAATTGCTTTCAGATTTTTATAAACGAATGTCGTACCGCGATGATTAAAAAACCACAATCTCGCACCGTATGCCACACATACTATACAGGCTTCGACCCGAAAAAGTACTAAGAAAAGCATGAAGGTGAAGAAGACGCAATACAAATTGTGAGAATATCTTCAATACCTTATTTGTAAACAACAAAA
This sequence comes from Siderastrea siderea, assembly GCA_964030785.1. Classification (NCBI taxonomy): domain Eukaryota; kingdom Metazoa; phylum Cnidaria; class Anthozoa; order Scleractinia; family Rhizangiidae; genus Siderastrea; species Siderastrea siderea. The sequence goes on along the minus strand of OZ034966.1, from coordinate 32,768,553 downwards.
GCCGTCTGGGAATTCAGGGCTAGAGTTTTCGTCGCCGGTGCGGAAATTGGGGACAGTGTTGAATTATGCACATCTCCAAGGAAGTTAATCCAGTATTATCACACGTTAAATTTACCAGGATATCTAGGCTAGAATACAGCCTCGTATGCATCGGCGGAAATTTTAAAATTCCATTGCAGTTAGAAATAATTTTACCTTTAGTAACAGGTTATGGGAAGTTCCAATACCAAACAATAGGAGTTCTTAGAAGAAAAAGTGCCATTTCTTTAAATGAATTGTTTCAGTTCATAACCCTGTCACTTTGTTTGGAGAATAAATTGATGCAGATAAAGATAAAACGTTGTTTCGCACACGAGACACAACCTAGTAGAGACGAATGGCTCTTTTGAGCACAAAATGCTCAAAACACCGACACCTCAGTTCATTTTTCTTTTTTTCCAGCAAACGATTATTTTGTCCGAGTTTCGCTTTTTATTCCTTCAGATTGTTCTTATTTGAACTTTTATCAATAGGATAAGCACTGGCTAATTACAACAAAACTAACTTGAACAACTTTTGTTCTGGGGCTGGATTCACAAAGCCATCCTAAGATAAGATGTGTCCTATGTATTGTTGGAAAACAAAAGCCTTAGGACAGCTTTGTGAATCCTGCCCCCGGAATATACAATTTCTACCAGATAAATTAATTAGGGCATTCCCTGGATAGAAGTGGAAATCTCCTTCTTCTTTTTTTTCGCCTTACTTTTTCAAGATCTAAGTGCTGTCTTCACTTTGCGACAACAGTAGCTAGCGAAAGCCATAGGCTAAGCATGAGGCCACTTACTAACAACATTGAACTTATGCGGCCCTAAAATTGACTGCCGTTTCTTCTCACCACGCCACACTAAGTGACCATTCACTCCTTTCGGTTCACTCGTTTCCAAGCTTCGCCCGTTGGTCAAGAGGAAATTAGGCGGGCACGTGACTCGAACGTATCAATCTCGTCACGGGCAACTTGGAGTTCTGGAACTGCATTTTCCGTTACGCTGGATAAGGATAGCACGCGAGCTATGGGAGGGAGATCGCATAGGTGAAAGGGTAAGCGCATACTTAGATATTTCTACCGTACGCACAGCCGTACGCGCGCACCCGGGCCACCGCGGGGGTGGAAACAGCCGCACGAAGGCAAGGTATTCAAAAGGCCCAAGCCGAACGCTGAGTCTGTTAATACTAGTTATTATTATTCCACTCTTGCGCCAATTTTCCATATAAGGTCAAGAGAACGCGCAAAATATGCCACGGTATTACACAGTAAAATCATGTATTGCACTGCAAAATCCGCCAGGTTTCACAGGTGTTCTGGGCGAAGGACTGGAAAAACCAAATTTTGACGTGAATTTTTCAAGTGGAATAATAAATCTCTTATTCGATGGCTAACATATAATACGCGCGGACATTTTGATCATTGCTCGTATTTTTCCTCGCTCCTTCGGGGCTCGGAAAAATACTACACAACTCGCAAAATATTCGCGCGTATTATATATTAAACCATCGAATAAGATGTATATACTACTTATTGTTTTATGATACCATAATATAAGACCACTATATTAGATGACTAGCGTCTTTCGTAGAACCGCATTATCGCCTTTTTTCGCTGTCCTTTAAAGGAACAAATCAGGGCGTTTACAAGATGCCCTTCCACGTACGGCGTACGAGCTTGAAATTTTTTCCCACAGAAGTCATGCAACATGCAAGAACCTAACGTGATTTTCGTATTATATGATCTTATACAGCCCACAGTTGCTGGCTTAAATCCCACTTGCATTTTTAAAATAAATCGTGCATCTCATTTCGTCTTTTATCAGGCTGTTGATATGAATTTCTTCAATTTCCATAACTGCAGGCACAAGGAGGTAACACTACCTGCCTATGTTCAGCAAAGGTTCTTCCCACCCCTTATTTATGAAAAACTGAAAGGAAAAAATGACTCACTCACTCCACTGATGTATTTCTTCTTCTTATACTCTGTTTCGGTATTACAAGAATAACAAGACTAATTAGATACTCAACCATAGTTCTTTTCTCAAAAAAACTTGCATCCGATACAATTTCCTCGAGTATCATTACCGTCGACCTCAGAACTCCCTCGTCTTTGGTTGTCAAAACCGGAAGTGGGAATACTCGCAATGGAGCGATAAACACCCTTACCCTGTTACACTGACCACAAAATGCTAGTTTTACGACACTGTTCCGGACTACATGTTAAAAAAAAGATATCCAGACAGCTTTCTCACGAGTCCTTCATTGAGTGCTTCATTCACCAATTATATCCCTCCCAACGTTTCCTCATATTGAGCGATCTTTACGGTTGCTCAACTTTGTGTTTTTCATTAACCACAAGCTTTCAAGCGGCTTTTGTATCTGACGTGTATTTTGTTTACCTTATTCTAGGCTGCTCATCCTCGTCCTGAATTCTGGAAAATGACATCGTTTTCTAGAACAAGAATATCTTTTTGCTGTTCCAGACCAAAATGCCTTATGACCAAACCCTGTCCAGCCCACGTACCTATGTAGCCCATAAAAGGGAGTACCCGAGAGGTCAAAACAGTTCGTCTCATTGCGCAGGAATGAAAATACAAGTAATTTTCTTATCACGGGAAAATAAACACTCGTAAAAGTCGTTCGTTGTATGACTTAGGGCGCCTCAATTGTCGTTAAAGAAAGGTAGACTACCAATGAAAAGATTACAGGAAAACAACAAACTGTTTCCACACGAAAAAAGCCAATTGCGGTTTCGTGACCAATCGTTTGTTCGTTTGTCAAGCAACCATGAGCAACCAATCCTAGACGTGGCAGTTTCCCAAGAATTCATGATAAGAGGTCACGATGTCAAATTTTTTCGAGCGTGTATTACCTGCCTGCTTCAACGTTATTGGTTGTTTACAAAAACTTTGCTATCTTTTGACCCTTTCGAAAGTTCACTGTCCATGAGCTTTGAAAACTTACTGGGGATTTACCGGTAGAAGTAGGAAAATAAAAGGGTGAACAGCGGCTTATATTTTTTTTTCTGAGGTAAAATTAATTTCACCGAGAGCATTAAGCAATATTGTGAAACAAAACGTCATCGGCTTTGCGCGCATCGCGTGCCTATGTTGGCAAGTAAAGGAGTCACCGTAACTCATGGAAAGTTCAAGGCTAAGGCAGGCCTCGTACGGAAACGATATTGAAATAAGGGTCTACAAGGAGGAAAATTTCCCTAGCTATTAAAAATTGCAAGCCACCATCATGAAAAATGACTAAAATACATGTAACACAGGAGAACAGCTATCAAAAGCTAAATCCGCCATACAGAAAACTGAAATAAACAGTTTCATTTTCGAAATAAAGTTGGCAATCCTCTGATTGTCCTGATCGGTACAGTTCAGGATTCCAACCATACCTTTAGACGAGTGTAATTTAGAGTGCGACTACTGTAACTGGGGCGACGAAAACCACCCGTCACAAATTGCAGACTAGAATACAGAATTTCAGTTCAATTTCAAGTCGAAATGTTGCATTGTACTGAAAAGTCTGAAATCTGAAAAGGGATTGACTCGAACAATTGAAATTGGAATTTACTGTTTCTATTCTGAAAAATGGTTTGATGTTTTGTCTAAGTAGCCCCGGTTACAGGAGTTACACTGTAGCCACGCCGCCAAAAGACTAGACTAAAAGTCTAAAAGAGTTTTCATATAATCACCTTTAAAGAATAAGAGGCATGTGTCAAATTTCACAATTTGTAATCATGCAATAAAAATTACTTCAGCGACGATTACCACGAAAAGCCCTTGTAGGACTAAACTTGCAACAGGGTAGGAATGGAGAAAGTGCCCGCAATCCTTAACTCTGCAAAATACAAATGAAGTTTCTTGTTGCATTCGTGTCGTGTGTGACGAATATGACGACATAAAGTCCAAATTTCCCAGATCTCCCATGTTGGAATTCAATTTTGTTGCAATTATTTATCTTTCATGACAATGGAAAACGTCCTTAAATTGCTTTAACATTGCAACTGAGAAACTTAAAATAAAAATGAAGAGAAGAATTAGGGTGGAAAACGGTTCCAAATTTGGATAGACATGACTGTCAAAACATAGTTGCAAACAGTTCCTTCTACAAGAACGTATTCCACGAGAATGCTGCCTGATAATAGGGAACTTAAGCAACCACGACGGCAACGCCAAGGAGAACGTCACTTTAAAAATGACTTCCAAATATTTCAAACTTCTTCGCGATAGTTTCAACTCATTCAATCTGTCTAATGTAGCCGAACAATCCGGGAGCTGACTCTGTAAGGACGGCTCACCGGTTCAGGTGGAAAAACGAAATTCACTGTCGTGTGTTCACGTTCTCCATAAAACTTTGCATTTGGTCATTTCACGTTGTTGTTTTGCAGAGGACGGCAAAGAAATGTACCAAAATCTGTATTGCACGTGCAAAGTCGTTGTTTTGCTAATTAAACCTTTTGTTTTGTGACGTTCTCGTCAGCCGTCGCCGTCGTGCTTGCTTAAGTTCCCTAATTAACAGCACAACGGCATACATTTTGGTTACCATTTCGCTAATATCCAATCAAAAATTAACAACAAACACGGGCTATTTCTTCCATCCCTCTCCTTCTAACTAATAAGGCTCGCCTAGTTGCTTAATGTCATATAAAATGTGGATTTCACCAAAAAGAATTTTACGTTTTAGCATCGTACTTTCCCACGCTAATATTATCGCACTTTCGCCACGTTCTACATGCACAGAAAGAGCTAGAAACGTTATCCTCCTCTTTGATAAAATCAATAATAGAGCTCTATCACTTAAAACTTGGTGTAATAGAAATCGGTTTTACGAACGTCCTGAGAACAGACGGTCGTTGTGTACTATGAATGGTTTTGCATTATACAAAATGCCCTGAAAATTTGCCGACTCTTTGAGTACAAAGATCAATGATAAGAAAATCGTCCTTGGCAATGGTATGCTTTCTGGTGGCTGTAATGACCAGTCGTCTTTAAAACACAGGCTTTGGAGTAAATAGAGTAGACGTGAAAGTCAAACAGTAGATGGTTGTGCTGCTGAAGCCTTCCTTGACTTGTCTTCCTTTTCTGGGGCCTTCCCTCAGCTTCACCTGGTCTTCGAAGTTTCCAAGTGGAGCCTTTGTCATGTTTCCCCTTGCTCAGTTCGCCACAAAGGACAGCTTTTGGCACTTCAGTGACCTCAATTTGGGTGACATACCCGATCCAGCTCAGGTGACGGAGGATGGCCTTGATGCTGGGGAGATTGGCTCTTTCCAGGTTATAAATTTAGTGTTACAATTTTAGCCAACTTAATTATTATTTTACTTTGAAAAAGACGACCCGAAGTCGTCGAAACGGCGCATTTTTATCGATTTTTTTTCTTTGAAAATGTTTTTTTTCCAAATTTTCTGTGATTAGAAGATAAATATTTTCCTAAAATAATCAAAACGTTAAATACATATTTTTTATATGGGGTATTTAGAGAGAACGTGCCCCTAACCTTGTTGGTGCCAACCAATTCGTGTAACTTTAAATTTTAAAGAAAAAGGCTTTCATAGAGGGCCATAGGTTTTTAAGCCTCGGCTGTCCAATCTCACCCTCTTTAGGAGACGCTATATGTTTATGTCTAAGAGGGGGTATAACAGTTTAGTACTAAATTGGTGGACCTATAACCGGCTGGGCTAATAATTTACAGTATATCTTTTAAAGTTTGACTTGATTTAGATCAAAATACGGGATATTTTAGAAAATGTTCTTCTTAAACTCATGTATCTTTCAATTGAGATACAGAAGCTTCCTTCCAGTTGTTCTTTATTGTATAGTAAGCCCGTCTTCAGTTTTGAAAATTTATGAAACGACTACAGAGAGGCGAAGTCATCTATGTAAGAGCTCAAGCCACAGTAATATACTGAGGTCATCCGTTCAAAACAGCAGAACATTTATAGGCTAAACGTCAGGCAAAGAAGCACGATAGGTACGTGAACTTTCACTTCTTGTAACTTTTGCAAAACATTGGAAAAATTTCCTACTGAAGACGGGCGCTAACGTTAAAGAAGCCCTGTACTACAGCTCTCCATTATCTCAGTTTGGTAAATATTAATGCCAACGACTATTCAGTGTGCGCTTTTACGTGGATAGAGCCATAGGGCGATCTTTGACTTCACGACACAATAACCAAGTTAAATGTAAATCAACCTTCGAACAGTGTCAGAAATAGTTATACTTTCAGTAATTTCCCCGGTGGAGAAAAGCACACAAAATTTAGTTATCGAGACGAGATTGAATGATCCAAACGATGCATTCAAAAGTTGCAGCATTCGCCAACGCTTCTATGGTTAGGTAGCAACTCTTGACACACCCACACAAACGTCCTTAAATTTGACGTTTTTCGAAAGGAACCAAAGACCATCCTATAAGATAATTCATGGTAGCCCTTCAGTAAATATATATATATTAGTATATACCAAAAACCAGTGGATAGTCTTTTTCGCGCGCTCTGGTTGGCTGATCAGACTCGGGATAGTATCTACCATTCACCTCCCGGCATTTTTCTGAATTTCGCGCGCGAATTTTTCCTCGTTTCTCAGAAAAAAAAAAGGATCAGTTTGTTGCTGGCAATCCACTGGTTTTGGTGAAGAGTGCTAGATGTTTACCTCATCGCTTCAACGTTCGGCAAACATCCACCACTAATCACCTCCACTTCGGTGAATAAGTTTTAAATAAAATACAGCTTTTTATTAAATAAAGTACATGGCAAAACCTGCACAGTTAATTTCTGTGGCAGTTTTGTTTTTCCAGTTACAATCCAAAAGAACTATTATTTTCCGGGAACTGTAGTTCTATATGCGAAGTCTTTACTAAATACAGTGAATGTAACTATGTATAGCCTTTTAGTAAAAAACTTTTTTTTTTATTATTATTTTTTATCATTTTTTTTTTCGTTTTTTGACTGTTGCTATTGTTGATTGTTTTTTTGTTTGCTGTTATTGTTGTTGTTGCCGCTGCTACTATTGTTTTTTGAACTCTATCGTGAATGGTAAGTTAACTTCAGTTAACTGGCTATTAAGTGTGTATCTTGTGGTGAATGCATTCAAGCCGAGGATACAAAACAGCGATCGCTGTTTGCAGGCACCGGAGCCGTTCGCCTAATACATGGTTTGGTTTGTAGAAAAGTTCTGTATCTTACAATTTTAAGAGATTTGTGCGAAGAAAAGTGATTCTCGAAAAAAAATGTCGCTGTTTTTTTTTAAGAAAAAAAAAACGTAAATAGTTTCTTAAACCTAAAGCGAACAACTAGACCGGGGAGGGGGCGGGGGGGGGGGGGGATTTGTCCCACAGTTTTAATATGCAACCAAAAGCCATCAATCTTTGCGATTTTCCTTAGTTGGTTTTCTCAAGCTTTGGAAAAATGAAGAAATCCAAGATAGCGTATCCAAGCTAGTACAGCCTGTAATCCCCACATTATTTGGCGTTAACAGCTTATGTTGCAGACCTCAGAGGATATAATTTGAAAGTAACTTAGGGGGCCGGGGGAGGGGGAAGAATCCAGAAAACCAAAAAAGCCAGGTCTGAATAGGGTTAAAGAAGATTCAAACACCAGAGCCAGCTACAGTATAAGCCTTCACACAAAGTAGATAAAGATGCACTAGCTTAGCATCAACCTTTTACAAGGAAACAGGTCCAAAGACAAATTCTTCAGTGATAGAAGCGACCTACAAGGGGTTGTTCGAAAAATACAAACCTTTACAACTTGGCAATTGGTTTGTTGAAGAGTCCAGGGTCACTACCTTTCTCATACCAGATTTCCAACTCCTTGGTTCGGTCAGGTTGCTGGAACTGAATTAGAGCTATGCATTGTGAAAGCCAAACTATGCTGTGCGAGAGGCAACTGGGTGTTGAATTTCTTGTTGAAGAACCAACTGGCGCCGATTTAAACAGCTCATACATGCCAATCCTTGGCTAGCTGCTTGCAATCGTTCCACCATCACTAATGACCAACCCGGCACCACGCACATCAGACACCACTTCCAGATCGCTTGGATCACAAAAGTATACTCCGGCTGATCTTGTGAATTACCCATCTGGATCATTCGTGCGACGGTGAGGTGGATTGGATACGTCCGGCCTTACAGGTCGGATGTATCAACTATAATCTTCAGAAACATGGTGTCATCTCGCACATAAGCGTGATTATTAAGTTCAGTAAGGGAACAGAACATGGGGCAACCACTGGCGATGTTTGTCTCTCTTCTTGGTCTCTGGAAAGATGAACTGCTTGGATCAGGCCTGAAGGCATCAATCACGTGTTCAGCATTATCCTGATCCATTAACATGAATGTAACCTTCTGTCTGAATGGCCAGCGGAGTAACGCGTCATACTGGCCACGCATGACAACAAAGAACACAGAGATGTGTGTTCCTCGCCCCATGCCGTCGCCATTTAAGTAGATGCGTGCGCACATCTTGTAGCCATAGCGACTGGTGTAGAAACACGGGCTGTAAAAGGACACCTGTTGTCCGCTGACGGCATCATTTCTCCTGCGTGCAAACTCAGTTATCTTCCAAAGGAGCTGGCCGTCGTGGCTTGAAACCTCTTGCTGTCTGATGTACTCCTCCAAGTCAGCTAAGGTAACATTTCGAAGAGCCAATGTGTGTTCAATTGAGTCAATCCTTCGCTCCAGCCTCCTAATACTCTCTTGTGCCGTATCAAGTTGTTGTCTGACGTTACCCACATCCCTGTTTGCTTGCTCGACTGTGCGGTTATTCTCAACCAAAAGTACCTCGTGGTCAGCGGTCCTATTCTCGACGTTGATTACCCTTCGTGTAAGATCACTGCTATTTACATCACCAGAACCTTGAGAAGACGAGAAAGTAGTTGAGGAATTCCCGGAAGCTACTTTTCTTTCAAGTGCGGTGATTCTTTCGCTGTGTTCTAGGCATTTTTCGCGTAAATCCCTGTTTTCAGCTGAACCAGTTTGTACTTGAGCGAGTAGATCGGTAATCACGCCGTCATAGTTTGAGAAAAGGTGCGGGTTTCTGGACATCATTCTAGGGTCACGCGTCAAAAGTGCTTCCATTTCTCTGCTCATTCTCAGGGCAAATTGAAGTACCAGGGTTGTATGGTGAGTGTTTTCTTGCTCCAGATGTTCTTTCTTTTCCCTGTGGTTGAGGACCTGTCACCAAAAAGCGAGTGATGAAAAGAGATTACATTAAAAATATATATATATTTATTTATTGACACGAAGAAAAGCGCTTTGTCCAAAAGTCCCGCTGCACGTATTCTCAAGAACACCATATCCCGTCGCCAAGGTGGAATTTTTGATTCATATATACAGATTATTAAGCACTTTTGCAAAGCTGATCATTTGGAAAGGTAAAAAAAAAACGATATTGAGTTGACAACCGAACCAAATCTTCCCAAGGCGAATTACGGATAACGAGTGAAATGTAGTTAGGGCCGATTTTGAGGGTAGCCTATCTACAACACTAGATGTTTCGTATAAATCGAAGGTATGTTTTGCTTACCATTGTAGTGCACGATTTAAAAAATGTGGTAGGATTTTGGAACATGTTTTTAAACCCCACTCAGTGTCCGCATGCAACATTCAGGGTCATGCAACATTCAGGGAATGTTGCAAAAGCAACATTCAGGGTCCGCATGCAACATTCGTTAGCAAAAGCCGCACTGTCTTAATTAACCCTTAGGAACCCAATAACTACATATGTACGCTTAGCGACAGTTTGCTGAACTTGGAAGTGAAATTCATTCAAAAAAAAACATCACGAAAATTCTCATTCGATTTACCTCAATTTTTGAGCAGCCAATCTGTGAGAATGGGCAAGGTCCCTGTACACCATCACAGTCTCCAACAATGGGATCTTGGTGCTCCATCAACTGAAAGTCGTAAATAGAAAGAAGTTAGTTAAGAAGAGAAATCCGGCATCAACTTTCTGTCCGTTCGAGTTTGTTTACTAACTGTTTGCAGTAACGCAATGAAAGATGATGGAAACAGTTGTAAAAGAAAGCTACTAACCTTAATTTGCCTAAAAGGGCTAACATAATATCGCTAATTAAATAACAAGGCTATCGGATAGAGGAAAAAGTATACCCGTTGGACCTTAGACTTCAAAGATTTCCCACATACATGCAATTACCTTCAGTAAAATGCAATTATATAATATAACTGAGCATTTATTTTACAGTGCTAGTCAATGCGGCGGTTGCATGTTACTTATATCAATTTTTGTTTCTTTCCTATTAAAGCAGGACGTAGCGTAAAAGTATAAATTAATGCCAAAATAATTTTAATGATTCTCCAAACAAGTCAAAAATTTGCTTTAGGTCGTTAACGTCTCCCGTCTCCTAGATGCATTTATGCATGGGTGGAGCTCCCACTTTACTACTTGTGATCACTTTAATCCAAGCAAGCTGGAAGGTTCGTGTCGTTTGGCATAGATACATCTGTTTCTTTTACCTTTGCTCGAGCAATGCCATCTTTGCTGCATTTTTCACACACAACTGGATACGCTGGGCACTCCCTCTCCTGATGCAACTGCAAACAAAGTTCACCATTTACATGACTATATTTACATCACAGAGAAAGAGAAATGCCAGTGAACAGTGGCTATACTTTCAGAAAACGTTTCAAAGGCATTAAAAGGAAAAAACTCAAGCTAAGTGGTTAGAATATTGTATACAGATGACATCAAGATTTACAGCAGACCTTATCAATTTCAGCGAATGCGCTTGTATCTGGCAGATATGTTGTAACGCTGACAAGTGAGAATCTATGCGGATAATGCATTCACGCAATAATGCAGTTTCTAGTTACGTTCTAGGAACTCTAGAAGGAACCTTTTTGAGATGCTTAAAGTTTTAAGGACCTCAGTGTTACAATATCAAAATCAAAGGACCTTTCTTGGGGCGATCACGTCAGCATCACATTAGCTGTAAGGACTATTCCACGAACCCTCCTTACAGCTAATACGATGCCTTTTTTACTCTTTACAGATCTCGTGTAAGACCAATTGATGCATACGCTGTACCTGTCTGGTGCCCTTATCGCGCAAAAGACATTCATGCGCTTGAAACTATGCAGAGAAGTGCATCATGACTGGCTCTCAGCTAAGGCAAGTTAGACATGTTGTAAGAAGACTAACGACTGTAAAATGCTAAACTAGCCGACTGTCTGCTCGTAGGATTTTATAATCGCTGATTGAGAGCTACAAGATAGTTTTAGCTTCTTGTAATTACAATTAAGAAATAAATGATTTCTTTTAATTTGCTAAAGTTCCGTCTACCAGAGCCAACCACCAGTACAAACTTTATGTACATGTTAAACCGGCGAGTCTGAATTGCTCTAAATGTACGTTTCCTTTTTTAGGGTAATTCCATGTAATTTATGGAACAGTTTGCCTCGGAAGATTGTATTGTATTTACTTTGTATTTTTGTATTTTTGGAAGTTTTTACATAGCGATTATCCTCGACATTTCTTGTCAAGACACATTTGTATTAAATCTACAACAATATATATATATTTTTAATTTTAAATATTGATAAAGTTTAGAACACGTCAAAAAGTTTAGAACACGTGTATATGTACATGTATGCACAATCATTTAAGTTATCTCTTTGTGACAATGCTGTAAAAGAGGTTGTGAACTTGAAAATATGAACTTATCAAACTACGATTTTTTTGTAAGGATGTTTCACCCACACAAGGTGCCGTGCGTTTGTTGGCACTATCATTTTCACAAGCTATTTATTTTCATTTTGACTTATCTACTTTTGACTTATGTACATATACATTCTTGAAATAATTATATAATGTAAAAAATTCATCTGGTATTATAAAATTTATAATAATATTAATTTGTAACAATATTGACATACACATGCATTTGTACCTTCATCTTGTTAAGGTTGATTTGTCGTGTGCAGAATCCACAGTTCTGCTGCCTACACAAGCAAGTTTTTTCCAAGTGCTCGGGTAGATCAGCTTTCTTCACCAACATGCCACACTCAGGATGTACACAGGGAATTTTCAGAAACTCACAGTTGTTTGTGTGGCTCTGTATTGAGACGAAGAACAAGTTACATGTAATGTCTGCACCAAAAATTTCAAATTCAAAGGCTTAAACTGTATACTGTACAGGCTCATAGGTGTGTAAAACTAATCACTATCCTTGCCCCAAGTCACGGTGTTGGCTTCTCAGCCCATAAGAACCCTCGCATCAAAACGAGGCTGGCTTGTCTGAAGGGTCGCCCTTTCCTACTTGTATACTGTACAGGCTCATAGGTTTGCAAAACACACGCTTTCCCAGATCCCTTAAAATTGTCCCTGGGAAAGAACACCATTGTTACCACAGCTGTCACCTCTGTTCTCTTTTAATTGCCTTTTTTCCAAGATATGTTATTGTCAATTTTAGTAACTAAAAGTATATTCAAATGGAACGTTGACCACAAAGAAGTAGAATTCTGAGCATTTACAACAAATTAGTACAATTCACATTCGTTCACATACATGTTCACAAACGTGTAGCTCTGAGAACAGGAACAAACTGAAAAGCCGGGAAATTTGCAGGATTGCTGGTTCAATGCAAAAGTCTACAAAGAGTGGAAAAACATCTGTACACCTGAGGTTACAGTGTATCGCCTTTTCTAAAGTTTTTTATGAATTAATTTACCTCTAAGTGTCTGACTTCCCCTTTCCATTTGCATCCATCATCCATGAATGTGCAGTGGACAATAAAGGCTTGTACTTCCCGTCGCATGAAGTTATCCGGAAAAACCTAAACACAAACAATAAAAGATAAGCAGATACGGAAAATATAATCGAATATAACATTTGCGGTCTTACTCCTGTAACACATAAAAATTTTGACCAAATGGCACACGTTTAACATGTTTGTCTCTAATCTTTGTGATATATACATGGGTATGTGAGAGCCCTTCTGCTCCAGGAAACAAGTGAAGGTCTGTTGATACCTGATTTCCTTCAGATGACATTTGTGCACAAAATATTAAAACATGGTACAAGTTAAGTCTTTCATCTTCACTATGGAAAGCAGTTAGATACAAGCTAATAAAACACAAACTCTTAAGTTTTTGTACACAGCCAGGACCTAAACTTGCATTATTATACCTTGTGACAATGTACAATAAATCCCCTGGACGTGACGGTTCAGTACTACTGCACCTTCCTATTGACGCATGTATCCTTTCTGTATACACAAAACCTACCATACTGTAAATGCTAGCCAGGTTACTAGAGGTACAAATAATATAATACAGTACAAACAATTTTTGATACACTCTCGCTGAATGCCAGTGATTGATGAACCACTGTGGCTAAACATGTAACCATCAAAAACCGTTCTCATCTTTTACCTCGTTTGGAAGGAATTCCTCCTGATCCTTCAAACAAGTCAATTTCGATGTTCCATTTCTAAAAGGAGAAACAATATCTAATCACTGTTTATGATCTCAAACAAACAATAAAGAAATTCATTTTTGTGTAGACAACTGACATGCCAGTAATAAGCTGACTAGCTTGTGTAGCTGACAGAACCAACAATTCACCCCATTTTGTCTTTTGAATGTGCACAGTGAAATCACAGGTACAAGTATAACTGAATGACTTGTTTAATATATAGATTTAGCCAAGCCTAAGAGCGGAGCCCCCCTTTTTGTTTTGTTTGTTTGTTTTGTTTTTGTTTTGTTTTTTGTTTGTTTTTTTTTTTTTTGCTGGCAGTTATTATTTTGTGAAAATACTCTCCTTCAAGTCGTTAAATTACAAAAAAACAAAAGGAAAAAATTCCTATCCTCGCTGAGAGTCGAACCCGAATCGTCGGCGTCTGAAGCAGGATATTAGTCCACTAGGGCATGAACGTTTATTGACATCTCTCTAGTTAATTTTAATAGTTACTTCTTTCTTCGTGACAAGCTGCCTATCAGCATGAAAATGCTGGTGTTTTTCCTGGCAAAATGTGTTCGGAACGCCATAAAAACCATGGTTGTGGATAGAAAAAAACAAAAAGCACTAGCTCTGCTATATTTGGCGTCGAAACCGCTGCGAAAAGCTGCGAACTCAAGCGGTGTGCCGACCGCGTTCGCACAGAACCGACGAGGCAAATTTGAACTTTTCGCCTGAACTTCATCGCCTAATTTTTTTCGCCTAAATTGAACTTTTCCGCTTCCACCAAAAAGACAAGTGAGTATTCTTTTGAACTTTTTTTTCCATTAACAATTTTTTTTTTGACTTTTGTTGTCTTTGCTTGTTTTGCTACAACGCGGGTCAACATGCGATTTCGCGCCAAAAACACACGGGATTCAGCACAGGGCTATATCCAGTGTATGAAGTGTATTGGTAACCCTGTGGTGCGGACGGACGGACGTACGGACGTACGGACGGACGGTCACGTGACTAGTACGTCACTACCAAAATTTCTTGGCTTGATAGGTTACCAAATTTCCTTAGCAATGTAGCTCCGCTGACGCGCTAGCGCGCTGGCTCCGCTATAAGTATAACTAAATGACTTGATTCAGTACAGTAATTAGTCACAGTTGCTATTAACTGCAATATTACCTAATGTAACACTAATCTAGGCTTAATTTAAGAGTGCATTCAGTGGCTGAACTCTGGAATAAGAATACACTCGCTGAAGTGTAAGAATATAGCCAATGGTCTTGACATATCGCTGAATCCCAGTTGCATAAGCCCTCAGCTTATACATGTAGAATTTTGTAAAGGTCATTTGGTTACAATTAAGTTATAAATAGTGTAGTCATCTGTTACTTTAGTCAACTTACGGGACTTGCTTTGTTTATGTCGAGGAGGGTTAAAACTGGAATGACGTTCAATTGCCAAAATGGCACGTTTATAACTGCGGGTGGGCTAATGAGCAGCGGGAGGGTGGGGGGGGGGGTGCTTGAAATCAAAATTTTGCAGGATCACTTGTAAAGACAAATACTGTGTTTGTAATTGTACATTTAAACTACCGCCATCACAAGAAATTCAAGATATAGTAAAATACATTCTAGTGGTTCTAATTTCTCAATTTCAAAAGGGGTTTTTTTTTTTTGTTAAGTGTACAGGGTTTAATCTTTGTCCAGGAATTAAAGCCCCATCCAGTGCACACAAAGACTAATTTAGATGCATTCTTTTACTATTCTAGGCCTAATTTAGACCTAATTCAATAGCGTTATTGAAGACTCCAGAATTCAGGCACATTAATAGCATGTCTTGACCGGCCTCCAGGATGCCATTGATAATTGAATTAGGACTGACTATTCGCAAAAGCTTGATGGACTGAGACATCCTACTAGCTGATGTGCTTCCATTGGTTAACTGATTCGAGTTAATGCTCTCTGTTTAAATACTAATCGAGTGGTTGACAAAACAACTGAAGATACGACAGAAACTCAAAAATATTGTTGTAACCTAAATGTAGATGTCAGAAACTTACAATAATAAACTCCCCAGGCATGAACTGCAATAAAAATGCCCACATCCAGTTTGCATTGCATCTCTTAATAGTAGACCACATGAGTTACACATGTACTTCGTTCCAATGGTTTGCTGGTCTGAACTGGACAACGTATAGCCAGGCATTTTATTTAGGCGAGAGTCAGGTCAGGTTTGTTGTTCCAAGACGACCTTTTACCCCAAGAAGGCTGCAACAAAAAGCATTCCAAAATTCAGAAAAAAACAAAACAAAACTTTCCAACAACATACTGCTCAAGCGCTCAGTGCAGTGTGTGTTAAAACGTACCTCTCAAATAATTTTTGCACGGAACGATTATAGAATAATTTTCATAGAAATTTTCAAATATGCCGAGTTGCCGAACATGAAACGGACGTACGCATCGTTTTACTCGTTTGTGCAAATTGCCAGGACTGAACCAAGTCAGACCGGTATCGACCCAGCTCAACAAGCTGAATCGGGGTATCTATGCACGAACGAATAGGAATAAGGAACACAGCTGAGGCCAACATCGCGCAGAATGGCCGGACATTGACGCATATTAATGAGGTAGTGTGGCGGGCTATTCAAGCGTGAGCGTTCAATAAAAGCGCCCCAATAAGAGAGAAAAGGGTTGAATCAGGTGAAGTTGACCGACGATAATGGTCATTTTTGAGTACCTAGAGGGACCTTTTCTAATTATGATACAGAGGATTCTTAAAGTGGAAGCTAAAACTACAATTTTATCCAAAAATTGAGGAAATTGGTCCAGAACAAGTTGTAGACTTTTACCTTCAAAGAATGAGCATTTTTCCCATTTTGCAGTAAGGGAAACGAGCCAAATTCAAATTCAGCATACATTCCCAGTGGTCTCGGTCGGCAGAGGAAAAGAATCAAAGTTTGTGTCCGCATTCGCTTCTACCCACAGACCATGAAAATTATTAGGAAAGGGGACTGTGGTAAATGTTCATTAGCTTTGGCACTCTTGGAGCATTTTACTCTCATTGCTAAAAGGGAGCACCTTAAACAACGAAAAAAAAAAGTGCGCAAATGTGTGTTTGGCCCGCCTACTTCATGTTAATGAGCACAGCCGCGCGTTCATGGCAACCATTAGATGACGCTCCGAGCGCCTTTGAATAACAATGGGTAATATGACAGTCCTAGATACTGTCATGGACTGTAAGTAAATATCACGAGAACAAAAGCCATTCTGCGCGATGTTGCACGTACTCAGACCTCCGCCGTTTCAGAACACTCTAATGAGATAGAGTGACTTCACCCTAACAACGTGAGGAGGGAGAGTGGAATCGAAATTCTTGAGGATCAAACCGGCGGTACCACACGGACCACTGAATGGAGAGTTTCTTGTCAGAGCAATGAGGATCAAAATGCACCTATCACCAAATGTATTTTGCGAGGTTTCACAATTCTAGTGTGTACTTTTGTACGTGTTTAGAACTGTCTGAGTAAGGAATACATGCCGATAATGTGAGATGATGATTAGGGTGTTAGTAACCCTGTGGGATTTGTCAGGTTTATAGCATTTTAAATTTCCACTACTGATGTTTCTGATGTAATTGACGCGCTAGCTGATTTTGTTGTAACTTGTTGTTTGTAACTGTATAAGCTGTCGAAACTTCGCGGTTCGCATCAGTGACCATATCATAGGCCAAACGATAGAAAAGCTTCTGGGTCATTTCAAACCACCATGAAAACAACCGCATCAGTTTCACGACAGAAAACAGCTGGCATAGACGTTGCGAGGCATATCTTTTCTCCTGACCTCCCTTTGGTTTCCTTATCGATCAGTTGACAAAGTTTGATAAACAAATTGATTGACAAACTTTGAGCCTGAATAAATATTGTACCTGGTAAGAGTTTCACAGCGGTCAAACGCACGACGCGTGCGCAGTTCCCGCCATACTTTTGCAAAAGAAAATACAGGCAAATGTCGAAAGTTACACTTAAACTCACGGCTGCAAAACGTTGCCCCGTTTCTGTAATATGTTGGTTTTAAATGAATAACATCATTCATTTGATCGGTTGACTAGAATATTGGGCCGACCACCGGCTAATTAAGAAATCCATAGTCTTGCAACTCCACCGATTTATATAAATATAGGGTCTTCGCTTTTTCGGAGAACCTTGGCCCGCTGTGGTGTGAACAGCTTATTTGCGATTAGTTTAGCTGTTAGTATGAAATCATCCACGTATACAGCGGCACTCCAAAGGCCATATGATACGACCGATAGAGCTCATGATCTGAGTCATTCGTCTTGAACACTCTGGGAGGCTTTACTGTTAGTTAAATTGACCACAGATAAAGTTTATGTATGTATGTATGTATGTATGTATGTATGTATGTATGTATGTATGTATGTATGTATGTATGTATGTATGTATGTATGTATGTATGTATGTATATATATGCAATACAATATGACGTCAATACGGGATGCAGTTAAACAATTAAAAGACCAATTTCGAACAGATAAAGATTACGCAACTGCCTTCACTAACGTTTGTCAAGAAAACAAAAGCAAGTCTTCCTCACATATTGTTAGCATCTACTTCCTCTGGATTGCTGCTGCGGGCATGACCAGAATGACTACTTAACGCTAGCGTGACTAGACTAGTGTCTAGTCATGACTAGGCATGACTAATGTCTTACGTCACTAGTATAGTACTTAAAAGTACAGTGACGTAAGGTTTTTGGTGGTTAAAGGATCTAAAAGTACAATCCATGTAACAACAAAATGGAAACATTATCAAGAATATAATTCTTTCATAAAATAACTCCACTCAGAAACCATCAAACTAAAATGGCAAAAACGAATATCTGAACTTAATTTTGCGAAAACTACTCTGGAAATGTTCTTCGTTAAAAAAATAAATAAATGATTAAAATTAATAGAAAATAATGCAAGCATTTTAGACATCTGTAAGGCTTTAAATAAGCATACAATTTCTCATACGAACTTAAAAATTTTTACTGCTTAATATATGATTATTAATTACCATATGATATACACTCACTGACTTGGCATCTAAGTCTAGATCTGACTGAATTTTATTATAATACTCTGGCAGTTCCCCAAACTTCGATAACAATCTATTTTCACAGTCCGTCGAACTGATCAACTTTTTTTAAAGAGGGAGGTTTACTATGTGAGATTCTGTCTACTTGACACCACTAGTGGGTTGTGTTATTATGGAAACATACAGGACCAATTAATAAGGCAGTACTGCGCTGACATCAGAGAGAAAACGACTGATTAGACTGTGTCTTTTGGATAGAAAGTGTCGGGTACCTCTCAAGTAAGTTGTGATCATGCTATTAATGAGATAAAAATTATCTCTTCACTTCTACACATCTTCTATAATGAGCTTAATTTAATTATGCACTGGCTCTCAGGCAAAGCTTAAGTGCTAGGCAAGGCAGAATCGACTAAGATCTCCGTAATTTTGCTAAATGCTCCTAGCGAACTGTTCCGATGCTGTGCACAAGTGAAGGAAAATTCTAAGGCTTATCACTGGCATACAAGCTGTCATTGCTTGCTGAAGAACTCACATCAAGAGGTAGCATTTGACAGAATGAATATATATTGCGCATTGAGATCCATCCATTACTGGAGAACATCAAAACGTTATGGTGTCATGAAGAACTATTATTGTAATGTGGACAAGTAGACTTGCCACTGTAAATCGACTTCTTACTCCATCTGAAAGCCACTAGAGCACAAGTGGCGAGAGTAGGATAAAAGAAGTTCTAATTGTTTCTCTCTTTTAACGTAGCCGTTATATCTAGCTGACTATGCAAAACTGAGCCAAATGAAAACCCTTGTCAGAAACAGTGTTACTAAAATGTGAAAACAAGTAGACTACATAACATTTTTATTTCATTAGCACACCTAACACCCCCTTATGGATCTAAAGGTATGTAATATTTTAATGCTTCCAACTTAATAAGTAAAGTAACAAATTATTTAAACCTTTACTTTTTACTTACTGCAAACTATGCCGTCAGCAAATCTATTTGAGTGCAAGTGAATTTCTAAATGATTTCCCTGCACAAAAAAAGCAATTTCGCAATGCGTATGACAACTGCTGTGCAAGGTGCTGCAATATTACTCTGGTTAAAAAACACAAAGGCTAACCTGGATAGTTGGCAAATCGATCAGACGGCGCTTCAGCAACGTTGTACCTGCGTTCTTTTTTATTTTACGCTTTGTCATTGCTTTTTACACCACAGTGATGCAAGTTCCGGAAATAATCTGATTTACAGCGTCACAGATCTAGATGCGGGGGTGCAAAGACTGTTATGTTTTAAAATGTCTATCACTTTTACGCCAAAAAATTCGTAAAAGAAACTCCTTTCAAATCCGAGGAGTGTTTATGAGAGAGTTGTAACAGTACGTTCGTGAATATGTGAACAATTGAGTGCATACCAACTCAATGAACTAGCGTTACAAAATATAGTATATGTTTTTCATAAAGTTATAGCAACACAAGTGGTAATATATATAGGGAAGAACAAGTTAGAGCAAGCTGAATGTTGTGGAAACGGGCAAAAAGTTTTTAGAAGTGTTGTCATAAGTCAGAGATGAGAAAAGGAAGTTCTCTAACACTCAAAGTAAACTGTATAAAGAACTAAACACTCAACCTGAAACTTTTCTGTGTTTCGATTCAATTACTGCAGTAACTAGTAAATGTGTTTTAACCAAGCACAGTGCGCGTAAAATCTCGCTTTCTTCATAAAAAACATCAGTAAAGACGAATCTAACTGCTACCACGTGAATACACTCTCGAACCGATTTACTATGTCTTCCCAGGCAAGTCTTAAAGGTATTGTTCCAAAAGTGCTAATAATATAACGTATTCGTTTATAAAAGATCGATCAGCTAAATATTCATGGAAGATGAACACCACAAAAGAAAGATTCAATAGCTTAAGTGGTCCAGGGAAAAACTCAGCTTAACATGTTCGCGTGATTCGTACTGGGAGCAACCGGAAAACTACCTTCAGCAAGTCGACCACGTGCACGTTTGGAGTTGCATTATCACCGTAGCATTAAGGGTCCATTAAGTCATACTTAAATTAAATTCGCCGCATAATCGGTGTCTATTTTTTGTAAACAAAATTCAAGCGTATTATAATTGCAAATGTTTTCACCTACCGGGTTTTAATTTAATGTTCTAGATGATCTAGATCACAAGCAAGCCCAGGGTGCCGGGTGGCATGGCATGTAGAGGTAAAAATGGATTACATTTCATTGTAATTACATGAAAGGACAACCGACGGTAAAAAATGGTCGACACATATACTATAACCTGAATGTTTATTTATTTTCTTGTTCAAAATCTTTCCAACTCCAGTGCGTAACCATTGAGAGAAAATTTGAAACAGTCCGTATAAATTATACCAAAGGAATTTTTACTACCACAGCGTGTAAACATACAAATTGCAAGGTAAAGAAGCTTCCAGATCGTGTAAAAATTAAACTGTGTCACCAGTTGGTCTTTTTTGTAATTTAACTCTCCAATTCGGTGCGCAGGGAGATCTGAGTCTCGATTTTGATTTGTCTTTCAATTTACGTAGTCAGTGCTTAATATTTTGTTGTAACTTCTGCATAACTACATTTTTCCTAGTTTCGTATGTTGCTGAAATTCTAGTCCGGTTTAGCAGTAAGGTCGTTATAATTCTACTCCAGATGCAGCCGTCGCGTGTTCTCAAAGCCAGTTCTATTCAGTTGGGTTATAATTGGAACACAAATGAAAATATTCTGTTCACTTCACTTCGAAGTTTTTCGTTTCAACTTACTCTGGTAAACAAAGGATGATTTGAACACTGGCTTGCTGCCAAGGAAAATTGATTTTCTTACCTTGTGGTTGCCGCAATATGTCCTCCGTGTATGGCAAAATACTGCCTCCGCACGATGAAGATGATGACCATTTCATTTGGGAACTTCAGAAACGTGATGCACGTTGCATGGGTGTATTGAAATTGCCTTCTATCTGTGTACGTGTCTTAGGTGGGTGTCCTCCCAATATTTTAAATCGTAAGACAGAAATTATTTTCGTGGTGAAGTAAGCGGACAGAGCCATTTATCATGGATAGTCAGCTTGTTGCTTTTTTCCGCCAAAAATACGTGGAGACTTCAAGAAGGAAACACGGGAACCACGCGCAAGATTCCAATTCTTAAATCAATGTTTTGGTTCCTGAATCTAGACAGCCAGTAAACCTTTCTCCTATCTGTCCCGAACACAATAATTTCAGAGAGACAGAGGTAAAGATATGAAATGCCGGCAGGTTTCCTTCGAATTTTCAACATCAGTAAAATCGCAAATATTGCAACATACCTCACGAAAAAACAGTAAGCTGCGCATGGCTTCAATGGATGTTTATGCTGACTGTTAGCTAATTCTTTTCATCCTTCCATCATGACGTCTTTATCGATAGAGTGCACGCGCGGGGTAAAGAAAAGTGTGGGAGGGTAGAGACAGAAGTTTCCTAGCAGCACGACGCGTACGCCAGTTAACACCTCCAGCCAGCCACACGAAATAAGGCTTATATGTATGAGAAAAAGCTTTCTTCCATGTTTGTCCACAGAACACCTTTCGATAGCAACTGAGTGAAGATAAACCCAACAACTCAAACGCAGATGCGTTTTTCTTGGTCTTCCCATCCCACCCCCTCTTATTCCAATCCTCTGCCATAAACACCCACGCAGTGTCATTCAAATCCGGAAATTCTGGAAGAATGAAGTTCTCTCTGACTGAAATCATATGCAAATTCATTAAAATGTTCGGTTCAGTGAGCTGACCTCTGCCAGTTTGTTTTTAATAGAAATTGCCAGTGCTCGAAACGGGAGTGATTTCGCAAGGCATCATATCCGGAGGAATTTAGACTGAAGGGCATCCACAAATGTAAGTTAGAAGACACTGGAAGAGTTTACACAGCGATTTCTGTTATGACTCTTATGACTCTTATTATTTCTCGGTTTGCGATGTATTTTTCAACGCAAATTACAACTGATACGCGGGAAACATAAATCAGACTTTGCGATTTTACATGGCATACGTTTTTAACACGGTAGACTAGCTATGAGTAGCCTGCGAACGCAGACGTATTTCCGGCTGTCGTTTCCCTCCAAAACGACAGCCGGAAATACGTCTGCGTTCCCAGGCTATGCTAAGCTATGAGCAGCGGGAGTCGTACATGTTCGAGTTGGACCTCGAGTTCGAGTTCGAGTTAGACTTCGAGTTACACTTCGAGTTGGACTTCGAGTTGAAAAAAAATTTTTAAAAGTAACTAAGTAAAGTATACACTTAGCTCTGGGCACCGTAAGCCACGTGAGTTTGCCATTTTGAATTAGCCACAGAAAGCTAATAAGTCAGTACTGCATTCCAGTTTTACAACATGTCAAACTTGAATTCGTTTATTTATTTCCTTGAGGAGTTAGTTCTACAGTTTGTTCAGGTTGCTGAAGGTTTTCGGAAGCTACGGACAATTACTAATAAAAGTAGCACACTTTAGTGGAGTAGGGGGCAACAAGTCTCTACCAAATCAATTAATTAAATTAAATCGGTTGTAATTTCATAGCGAACGGTAGATAAAATGGGGTTGGAAGGCCTGCGCGACTCCTACTTCACGTCTTTGATCGCCGCGCCTTATCTCGGTCTTTTGACCAATTTTGCTTCTTGTGTTTTTGTATTGGGATAATTTGGAGGATTTTTACATAGTGACTGAATTGAGCCGTTACAACTTAGGCGTCGCATTTTTTAAGACTTTGATCTCGAGGTCATATCTCATCAATTTTCTGATAACCGGAGGATTCTTGTGGCTCACACTGTTTGTTATTCTCAGTTAAATTTGACCTCTGATCATTTGTACGACTTAATGTGGTTTTTATGCCGCTTGTGCATGTGGTGGCATATTAGGTTCGTTGAATATGGCTCGTTTAGGAACTTGATAGGGTTTTTCAGCCTCTCATCTTATATTTGTGACAATAAATAAAAAGGATCTGAAACATTATCTACAACCAGGCCCGGCTTATTTGTTTAATTCTATTGCAGGATGTTGTTTTTCGCATCACGGAGTGTGATCTATAGCCATATAAATGACAAATGTTGCGCTTGGAACCATCTTCAGCATTCCGTGATTTCAAGAGATATTTCGTGAGAAAAAGAATCAAGATTCCAGGTTATAGATGTGTCTAGATACCTTAAGGGTCCATTTTGACTCTGCAAGAGAAGAGGTTGGAGAATGAGCTCCTTTCACCTTGTTAGTCAGCAAGTATTTCTCGTGGGTTTTGGAGTGTTCGAATTGCTTTTTTTTTTCCTCCGTGTGCAGAATTTTTTTTTGTGAAAATTGCGTGCGCGTCACGATCTACGAAAAAAATGAAACAAAGATGAAAGAAAGAAAAAAAGTACAATTCAAAGATCAACTCGAAGTGCAACTCGAAGTCCAACTCGAAGTCTAACTCGAACTCGAACTCAATGTCCAACTCGAGGTTTCAGGATTCCCATGAGCAGCAAACTTAATTTGCTTTATAGCCTTATACACCAAGCTAAGTGACGTTAAAGACTTTTTAAAAAACCCAACGGTTGAAACA
The DNA here is from genome assembly GCA_964030785.1 of Siderastrea siderea. Classification (NCBI taxonomy): domain Eukaryota; kingdom Metazoa; phylum Cnidaria; class Anthozoa; order Scleractinia; family Rhizangiidae; genus Siderastrea; species Siderastrea siderea. The sequence continues at coordinate 32,744,450 of OZ034966.1, read as the reverse complement.
CCGACTTGATGTCGTATAATATAAATTTGGGCCATAGGTTTTTGACTTGATTCATAGTGTTTCCTAATAGTCTCTCTCCTTATAGATTAGTTCATCAGCGGCTGTTTCTACTAGCCAAGTATTAGTGTAGTGGTGTATTGTCAATAAAGGACCCGTGCTCCACTACAGAGGAGTTAGGATTTAAATAAGTGTAGTTAATGAGTTGGTTTTACAATAAAAGAGTAGTCCCTATATTATAGACCTATATATATAGGGTAAGCATTAGGGGAAATATAATATCGCTATTGAAATCCCCTTCACTGAAATAATGTCAGTAAAGCTCCTGTGTTAACTTTAATTTGCGACATTGGAGTGAAGAAATCTAAACGCCAGGCACAATACAACTGGTGTATGACAGGGATCATCGGCAGGGTAAACAAAAGACTAAATTTAAAATACCGCTGAATATATAAACCGAATACAAATTGATGGAGTATAAGCTGAGGTAGACTTCTATTGACACGAAGCTACCTGAGGTGTACAAAAAAATAGCTTACTCTGAAATGCAGCAAAACAATGAGGAGCATAAACAGGGCATTTTAAAGGTGTATAAACCATATTAAACAGGATGACAAACAGATGTCTGTATGTCATTATTCTGTCTCCTAGCTGGATTTGGTGGTTGAGGGTCACATTCTTAAAGTACTAAATTATGAAGTCTGAGATATCCAGTGGTGGTTTTATATCTCAAGAAACGTTGGTAACTGCAAATCACGGAATTTGCTTTGCGTAGCCTATGCAGGCAATCAGCTAGTGAGAAATAAACATTAAGAAGATCAACGAAAAGATGGTGCATGGAGTACTTTCTCCTTTTGCGCCTAGTTTTGCAGACTAGTAATGTAAAGCTTTAAACATAAGATCTGAAAGAAGCTGAACTGAGGTACCCACTAATGATTCGAAACCGACTTTCAGTATTACACTAGAGGGTCGAAAGTTGAATATTTCAAACATGTATTTTAAAAACAACGTTACTCTGGGCAAAAACTTATGACAACATGAAATAAAGTTGTTAACTTACAGTATTTTATGAGTTGATGTGACTGTACGAGGACAGAAGTAAAAGTTTTACTTAGGGTTTATCAATCTTTTCGAACAAGCTGCTTCCCCAGCTTAAGGATATCGTTGCGTCAAAACCACAAAACACCTTTTTTTTTCTTTCTCAGAAGAGGCGTTTAAAGGGATCAGTCAAACAACACTTTGTCTGTTTTTATGCCGATTTGTCTGACTAGTTGAAGGCCTTAAAAGACTAATTCTGGACAGTCTCTGCGGTACTTGGCACGGACGGAAAAATAATTATTCGAACTGGCTATTTTATGTACGTTGTTAAGGAAGTTTCAGTTCACTGTTAGCTCAGTCATACGTAAATCCGTTGTCAGGAAATGGTATGAACAAACAGTAAACTGAAACTTTCCTAAGTGGTATGAACAAAGCATAATAACGTATGACCTTAACCATACTGCTCCTCTCCCTTTCATTTCATGATTCATACGTCAAGAGACCACCGACACTGAAGAACGGGTATTTTCCTTGAGAGTAAAAACATCCGCTTTGAACATCTTAATAGCGGAGCCTGCAGGCAAAGCCCGCCAGAGGAGCTCCATTGCTAAGCAAATTTGGTGACCTATCGATCCGAGAAATTTTGGTTGTGACGTAATAGTCACGTGACGCGCTTTTCGCGCGGGTCACAGTACAGAACATAAGCTGCAACCGGAAACCGCGCAAGAAAAGCCTCTGGCACCCAGGGTAAAAAAAAATGGTCGAATAAATTAAATTTGTCTCATATGACGGGAACAATTATAAATACAGTAAACTGTTGTGCATGCTGTGAGGAAAACAACAGGGCATTTGATTACCGGCTAGATGGACGCGGACACTCGCTTATAAAATCAAAGAATAAATCGCGCCATAAAAGCACGAAAAAGGAAAAAAGCAACTAAGAGAGTGGAAAAAGTGGAAACTTGAAAGTAGAAAAGTTATTTATCAATGAATGTCGCTGAGAATCTAACAGGCAAAATACTAGACGTATCTGTAACCATGAGAGATCTCTGTTTACCAGAGCGAAAATCCGCGGCGTGGAAATCATGATATCGCATCACGGTTATTAAAAAAGCTATGCTACTGTAACACAAGCAAGTGCCCACTGGTAAGATGAGGCTGATAAATTTGAGGAAATTATGCCGACTGACGTTCTACCATCAATGGCGTAAATTCTGTACAGACACTCGTCTATCAAGCGCGCGTGGCAACGCATGTTAAATTTCCTTTTCTTTTAATATCGTCCGCTGCGAGTAAATTGTCGTACCAGCGCGGCTGACTTATCTTGGTGTTTTGTCTTTCCTTTTTTCTTTTATCTTGGCAACATATAATACGGAAATATCACGTTTTTGCAAACGATTACAAATTATATAACCCTGAAGAAGCACGTACGGCTGAGGTTGTGCATGCGATAAAAAATATCGAGAAAGCCTTAACACAATAAAACTGTGTTTAGTCATCGACTGTGGAAGATTTAGTGAATTAACGAAATAACAAAATTGAAGCAAGTCATATGAAGACCGTGCGAAATTTAAAAAAAGTGTAGGATGCGTGGGTTTCTGAAGAAGGAATACTGGTAAACGAATGATTCAGAAAGGAAACGCAAATACTCGCCCAAAAGTTGAAACGTGCCAACGTGCAAATCTTGCGAGAAGGACATAATTATTTGTATGAAGTGTGCTACGCGTCAGTTCTGATGTGAAAAAGTTAAGCGCAAGCTGGCCGCTGTGATTAGTATTTCTGGGATGAGGTGCCACGCGCCAGTTCAGATGGAAAAAAAAGTAAGCGCGAGGTAGCCGCTATGATTAGTATTTCTAGGTTACACCGAACTGTATGAGGTTTGTCACCCCCAGTTCAGATGAAAAAACGTCAAGCGCAAGCTGGCCGCTACGATTAGTATTTTTAGGTTACACCGAACTGTATGAGGTGTGTCACCCGCCAGTTCAGATCAGTGAAAAAAACGTTAAGCGCAAGCTAGCCGCTATCATTAGTATTTCTAGGTTACACCAAACTGTAATATATAGATTTAGCCATGCCTAAAAGCGGAGCCTCCAAGGAATAAACTGGTGCTCTTTTCTCAAAAATAGTCCTGAAACTTTTCGCTCTGAAATATATTTCGGGGCTTTCTTTGGCTCGTTCCCTTTCGAAAAGTGTTTCTCAAAAAGCCCGAAAGTGTTCCGAATTGTCCTCCAAGATTTTGAGGATCTGTTCTGTAAAACCAAGCTCGAAAGGTCATTCTAGAGGCTGAGCACAGCTTAATTTTTTTTTCGGGCATCAAACTGAACACATTTTACTCAGGAGCAGTCTTGCTTGGTTTTTTAAATGTTTCCATATCCTGTCATTAACTGTCAAGGCTTGTCAAATCTCCTTGGATTATTGGCTGTTGGCTTGAATGAACTTGAAACGGCGCTCATGTACAACAACAAAATAAAACTTACTCTGAAGTAAATGGGTTATCTTCATCGCGTTCGGATGTTCAGTTAACAAATAACATGAACTGCCCCTATTAGTCTGGTCAAAATTTATACCATCAAGATTGAAAACGAGCAAACACCAAACACGCTTTAAATTATGGCATAAGTTTTGCGGATGCGAAGTAAGCCCATTTAAAGTTAGGCGCTTTGAGGAACGCAAAACAACTTGTTTTTCGGAAGCTTTTCGGATAAAATAGCCTTAAACCGACAACTGCTTCGCTTACTATTGAAAAGTTCTAGGACAAGAAAATCGACAATTGCACAAACCGATCCGACAGTTAAAATTGAAAGCAATTATTCGCCGTAAGTGATGCTTGTGCAGTTGCCTTGCGACTGTGCTTTGACCTACTGTTATGAATAAACAAACACAAAATAATAAACAGAGAAATCATTTTTGAAAAAGTTTATTCGAAAACCCGTAAGTTTATACTTAAATGCAATTCGCATTACACTTCCAGCATGGCAAAATATTCTAAGACTACATCTGTCACAAATCTGAGCTTGTTTTCTAATAATTTTTTGAAGTCAAAAGTAAATGACACATTTCTAATGACATAAATTCAATTTCAAAATGTAATTTCTTTGACCGTAATAAATACTCAAAATCATGCACCTTAAACCCTTTAAAAACTTCACGCTTACTCGGTTGTGTTTCAGAACAAGGCAAGCTCTCCGCCGTGAAGAAAACAAAGCGATGAGGTCCTTTGCAGGCAGCTTTCGTAACTTGAAGTTTTCGCCTACTACCAGTATTCTTTTGAACTTTTTCTTTCCATTATAGGTATTAAATGTTTCTTTCTCAAGTTTAAAACTACAGTAAAGTCGAACAATCGTTTTGCTAAATAAACTTAATTAAAGAAACCTCTTTTTCAAAAGCGACGATGGTCATGCGATTTCCCGCCAAGAAAAACGCCGGTTGCCCAAAAGCACCGCGCGATTTCCCGCCAAGAAAAGATGGCATTCTCCACTCTCGGTCGGGTTGCCTTGGGACTTCCGTCCCCCTCCCCCAGAGTCTGTACGGACGGTCGGACGAACGGATGGACGGACGTACGCTGACGTCACAACCAAAATTTTTCGGATCGATAGATTACCAAATTTCCTTAGCAATGGAGCTCCGCTGGCGGGCTTTGCCCGCAGGCTCCGCTATGAGGTGTATCACTCGCCAGCTCAGATGGACGAAAGTCAAGCACAATAGCCGCTACGATTAGTATTTCTAGGTTACACCGAACTGTATGAGGTGTGTCACCTGCCAGTTCAGATGAAAAAAAAACGTTAAGCACAAGCTAGCTGCTATAATAAGTATTTCTAGGTTACACCGAACTGTATGAGGTGTGTCACCCGCCAGTTCAGATGAAAAAAACGTTAAGGGCAAGCTAGCCGCTATGATTAGCACTTCTAAGTTACACCGAACTGTATGAGGTGTATCACCCACCAGTTCAGATGAAAAAAACGTTAAGGGCAAGCTAGCCGCTATGATTAGCACTTCTAAGTTACACCGAACTGTATGAGGTGTATCACCCACCAGTTCAGATGAAAAAAAAGTTAAGCGCGAGGTGGCCGCTGTGATTAGCATTTCTATGTTACATTGAATTGTATGAGGTTTGTCACCGGCCTGTTCAGATGAAAAAATGTTCAGCGCAAGCAAGCTGATTGACTGGTATTTCTGTTTTACATGTAACTGTAGTTACTGGAGTTACAAAGTGCATGAGCCGTACGTGTTATTCCCATGTTCTATGAATCAACAAACGGATTATGCACAATTAAATGAGAGGGCAGAAATTTCCTCTTTGGCCGGTGAAAAGTTGAATTTGTATTTATGGTCATATTTGATGCCGGAGAAACTAAAGTTCACATAAAATGTACCTCTGTGTCCATTTTCATGTACATGTCTGCACGTATCAATCTTCATATAATGTCTTAAAGGCCCACATTTATAAATAAGCAGGACGTCAATAGCCAGTTGACAGGGAGAACTCATTTTGCCGAGATCTCAGCTCACAGAATCAACTGAGTTTTAAAACATAAAGCAATCTTGGAAAAATCGAATTCCGGTTACCAGTAGCTCGAATCCCGGTTGCACAAATTGATATAACCAGGAGCCATAATCGGGGACGGAGACCGTAAGCGCGGGATCCACGCGGCCCCATCGAAAAAGACAAATGTGCTATTTTTAGAAAAAGTTGCGCCACCCTCAACGTCATAAACGCGCGTGGCTACACGCAAATTTGCGTTCAACGTGGATATGACCAAGATGGTTATAATTATTTGATATCCAGTATGCCCGAGTACATAATGGTTTTTATTATTAAAAACGCAATCGCTAATTGCTATGAAATCAAGAAAGAGAAAAAAAAGAGAGAAACTCCGAGATAAAAGGGAACAGGAATCGATCGCGATCACATGACTGACCGAAAAAGGCGCCAAAACCTTGCGAAGTGTTGCAGCGTTTCTTTGCGGAGCTGAATGAATCAATGAAACTGCTCCGAAGTGAACGTACAAGCTCAAGGTTTGGGGAAAATCTTCCTATTATGGGCTCTGAAATGTGGTACGTGTTTGAGTTTTCCTGAAAATTGTTGGAATCGTCGTTCAAAGCGGATTGAAACTGTAGGATCTCACCGTTATGGCTGCTGGAGTTCAAATGAAAGAGTTTGAAATCGCTCCGTTCGCACAACGCTGACAACGGAGCCATCATCTGTTTGTTTGATCGAACTGAAGGCAGAATTAATAATTAAGCTTGAACGATAATTTCTATGCAGCTCACCGAAACAAGACTACGGAGGTGAGGAACATTAGAATTCACCATCTTACTTTTTAAACGCAAACCACAAAACGGAATTGTTCTCAGTTTAGAGCCCGCGGACGGAATGGTAAAAACAACACTCAAACAAATGTGAAAGCGATTCAACGTATTTTACATGGCATCCGACTTCTGTCTAAATGTCTGGAGCTGCTCAAGGGAACACAGATAGAGCCACAACGAGTACAGGTAAACCAGTGTCAATTTTGCGTGGTATAGCCAAAAAATGTCGCCTTTTCTGATACTGAATTTGTCTAATGCTTTTTGTTCAGACTGCTGCATGATTTTTGTACTGACTCGCCATAAAAAGTGTGACAATTTTTATTAAATGCCTCTTTCCTATTTTACTGTGCTTATTTTGTCTTGTGTCGATATTTCCGACTCAAAGCCTTCCGTATAAAACCTACTGTTTGTGAAATTTTAAGAACAAGTGATTGAGTTGACGATGAAAGAAATTGTAAACACAGCGCCAAATGCTTATATTTCTATTTCTACAGTTTCTGTTCGTCCTAAGAAATCAAGCATTTGTGTCTCAGTGACGTTCAGTTGTAATTTCTCCTTAATTTTGCTTCGATACAAAGTGATTTTTCTCGCCGGGTTGCTGGCGGAGAAAACATCAAGCTCACTCTGTCGTTGAAACCCTTGCCATGTCCACTGCGCTATGTATCTCTTCTAGGTTCGTAAATTACCCAGTAAGTCATATTCAGTACTAGGGCAGCATGAAGTTTCACTTCATCTTTCTCCTTCTCATCGACGGAAGTAGTTTTTTCTTGGTGTTTTTCCAGTTCTCTATTTTGTCGACGATTGATAACGCACGGCGAGAGTATTTGATTGAAAACAAAGCGCGCTTTTCACTATTCTTTGTCTTCATTATAAACATTTCGGTCATTTCGGTAAAGGCGGGCATTATTTCAGAAAACATACGCTGCGAAATCTCGGCAAACGTTTTCTTTAATGATTCGGTATTTGAATCTATGTTACTATCTTTCTTGCTGGGGAAATAGTGACAACGATTTATCAGTGCGTTACTTTTCTTCACAACGTGCTTGGAAAATCATTTTATAGTCTTTGCGGCTGCCCTCCAATCTCTGTACGTCCTCAGAGGAAAAACATTTTCGGGATGTATTTTCCCTTTACCTGCCTGATTCGCCTTCAACTGATTTTTTCGTCGTTCGACGCCTTTTTGGCCCGCAAAACGTTTGTTCCGTCTAACGGGGAAATCCTCGTCCGACATGTCCGACGCATCTTCGCTACAGGATTTTTCTAAAATATTCTCACTTCCATCATCGGAATCACTTGTACAATTCTCGTATCCAGAGTCACTATCCAAAAAGTTCTCCTCAAGGGCTTGCCTTAGATTTGGAATTGTCACTGATTACAAAAACTGGATTTCTTCATCTCCAACGAAGGTAATTTCCGACGCCATTTTGTTTGTTTTTTCTTTGCGCGGCATCCTCGTAACATACACGCGTGTTTCACGCGCGCGATGGCGCAATTTTTTCTAAAAATAGCACATTTGTCTTTTTCGATGGGGCCAGCCCCATCACTGAAAATGGTATTCAGTTACGGTCTCCGTCCCCGATTATAGCTCCTGATATAACCAGTGAAGCTATAGCTAGCCGACAGTCTTTTTCACATCATTTGCATGGCTTCGCCATTTAAACTTTGCCTTTGTGCGGACTATTTAATAGAAGCTCGGATAATAATACGCCAGCCACGCATGTTATAGAGCTAAGAGATTCTGTGCAATGGCGGTAAATTAAAACTGCTTAGACTTACCTGGTGTCCTCACCATTCTTAACTTTTGTGACTGTCGATCATATTAAAAAACCTTCTGAACAAATTTATCCACGGCCTATTACAAACACGTTGTACCTGGATGGATGAAAGAAACACCTGTCGCCTTTGTTTTAAAACCGACGTAAAAATAAGAAAAAGGCTGTTTAAACTTACGGTAATCTGTCCCTGTGTACGTTCGAAGACATCTTCATGATACGGGAGTCAATCGTCTCACTGACCTCCGAGAACGGGAAAAATCTGACCTAATTCAGCAATTCTCGCCGACTTGAGATAAGGCCAGCTTACTGTGGTACTCTGTAGAATGGCGTTTGAAGCCTAACAGCGAATGTTTTCACGGAAACTGAAGAACGACGGTGATTCCCTTTCTGTTTTAGCGCGCGCAGACGAAAATAAATTAATTCTGGCGCGTAAACACGATGGTAAAACACAGTGATTGTAGCAATGGAAATTGATCCCCGAAATATTAGTGTTGACAAGATGGCTATTTCTCCATTGGGAGGAGATGACAAACAAGGAGCTCTTTACTTGACGGATTATGACACTTTTCGCAACCGCAGAAAAAAAATCTCCGCGTGAAGCGGTACTTACAGTAGTAGAACCCGCTTGCGTCTTCTGTCATGTCTACATATTTACCGGAAATACTATCATTAAGGCGAGAGAGGCCAAGGCCATGTCGTAAAAATAACAACTTAAAATTGATTGGTCGAGCGGCTTACTAATAGCTGGAAGGGGAATCCCCGATCATGACAAAATACATTTAGTATGTGTCGATCCGAACCTGTATTCAAATACCGTCGGCAATATTTAAGCTTATAAGTTTGTGAAGTTTGATCGTTTAGACTAGCGATGCAACATGAATTTAGAAGTTAAACTTTGTAGTTTTGGCTGTGGGCTGATCTAGTAGTCTCCATCACTAGGCACTGCTGTCTTCGGGCTGTATGAGAAAACAGCACCCACCGTTCACCACCACTAAATACTGTCCATGGAGCTTTTGGTTTCGATTTGGAGTCGCATCCCGCAGGCAATGTTGTCCTTTCAGACATCCTTTGACATCAGATCCTACGCGAGCGGAATTGTTAAACATAACAAACCAACGGACTGTGCAAACTGTAAGGACTCTTTTTGTTACTTCACTTAACTCCTGTCTCTACATCTGTTTCCTTTATCGTATGCAACAACTTTCACTCTGAGTTTCACCATATGAATAACTTTTTCAGGCCGTAGAAAAATTTACTCCGCAAGCCAGCGTAAGCCGGGAGAGGCAATGGCCTACTGGTTAGTGCGTAGCGCGTCCTGTATGTGTTCCTTTATTATGAGATAATTGTTAGCAACCAGTGGTTAATCAGTGGTTACCCATAGTCACATGTTAAACGCAATACTGTACACCGGTATATTAGCAGTACCTGATTCAGGTGAATAAAGCAGTTCTGTGAAGCATATGGTTGGTTACTGCTTACTCGATAGCAGTACCGAACCCTAATACACACGTCACGTCACACATCACGTCCCTGGTCCGCTCTGCTATCGTGCTGCTGTTTCCCGAAGACTCTTTCATCCATACCGTCTCTATACTCAAGCGACTAAATGACATAAATGGCTACTGGTGAACCGTTTAGGAAATCGAACAAAATTCGGACACAGCGATTGACTATCCCATCCAAGGGTGGTAGTAATGCATATGCCTGAAGTTGCTTCATTATCCCTGTCGTCGGGGTGTTCGACTTCATACCTTTTTCACTTTAAGCGTGCTCGTTTTAAAAGTTAGATGTACACATTTCAGACTGAAAAGATTAAATGTAATTTTCTGGTAGATTTTCAATTTAGAACCGGTCATTATTTATAAAGGGGGAGGGCTGGTGCAAATGGAGGGAGGCCATGTTCCAATTCTCCTCACCCTCCACTTCAGTTTTTGAAGCACATTTTCACAAATTAATAACTGCCAGCAAAAAAACAAACAAACAAACAAAATAAAAAGGGGGCTCCGCTTTTAGGCTTGGCTAAATCTATACATTAGATTTGCGTGAGCCGGAAGTGCGTTGGATATGGCGCGTCTACCGATACTTCGTATATCATATATGGAATTTTCCACATTGTGCCGCTCCACTATACTTTCTTTGCTCCATCGCAGTTCGTCTTATTATGTTTATGAAATTTGTGAAGGGTGTTTTGCGCGATATATGGACTTCAACTGCACTACGTTTCTTGGCGAGTGTACAGCAGCGAAACCCGTCTAAACCCGTAGAGGTAGCTAAAACAACGCATATCAAGGGTAAATCTCGTAAAATAAGAAAGTGCTGAAAAGCACCTTGTGAGATACTCTTTCCGCAAGCCTTCCAATTACTTCAGATGTCTTTATTCCTTTCTACTATCATGACAGGTTTTCTTAAGAAAAGATGGAAGAAAAAATCTGAGTCCCCGGAATCGAACCCATGACCTCCCGTACGCCGGTCGGACGCTCTAACCACTGAGCTACTGGGAGACTCGTGGTGATTCAGGTCATATAACTGAGGTAATCTTGTTTTCCATTTTCCCGAAATCCACTGCAATAACAATGTATCAATGTTTTCACCTTTATACCGACAATATCTCAGTTGGCATCTCATACCAATGCTGATCCTGCAGCTGTTCCGGCACAAACACTCCAGCAAAGTTCAGATATTCTCGATCATCTACTAATGAGAACCAAAAGTTACCTGAAATTTCAGCGGCTGGCTTGAAAGTTCTTCTGCCACTTTTCCTCCGAGCACAGTTCCTCCGAGTTACCAATCATGTTGCCAACATAGCATTCTTTGTTTGATTATGCACTTACCACCAACCCACATGCATAACAATACTGGACAACCTCTAACTTTGCCGTCCAAATATCACGGAGGCTCTATGCCTAAAACTGCAAGTGTATCATTGTGGAAAGAATTATATTCACGGATGACTTTCAAAATAAATGTCAATGTGCCTTGCTGTGTAGTACAATGAACCTTCCTCAATGCCTCGTGATTAACTTAACGTCTGCATTTTATATCAAAAGCTTACACGTCAGTTCGTTTTCATTTATGCTGTAATATAAACAGTTGGGTGAGTTTCGTCTATCACGATAGTTGTTTGACGTTTGATAAGGGTTTAGTTTACCCTGTGAAAGAATCAGGATTTTTTAGTTCTTCCTCTCTCCTTTAAAAAAACATACAAATACCCTTACCTGCCTCTCATGATACATTCACAGTAACGTTCCTTGATTATTTGACAAGTACAGTATAGGTATAATAAATTGAAGGCAACCTAAACTGGATGCTCGTAACCCTCAGAGCCTTACTCAGCTTATATATAATTATTATGTCTCTTATTTCTGTTGTTTCCACTAATTAAAATTCTCAGGAAATATCAGTACATTTACACTTTAGAGCCGCTTCGTCTGTTTATCGAATCAGTGCAGGAAGCAAGAACATTTAGTGCCGAAACAAATGTTCTTGCCTTCCTGCCAGCTGTCCCTTTTTATCATTTATCAGCCTTTTGCTTTGCGTTCAAAGAAGCCGTCCCTTATCCCATTAAGGGAAAAGGGAAATCTGTTTGAGCCCTGCATTAGTAGAAGTTTTTTTTTTCCATTCATGTGACGGTGCAACATCTCTATGTGATTTCAATGAAACCAAAAAACGCCATGTTTGTTAACAAAATAACGCATCTCAGGTGTGTCCATATCATCTACTTGCCCACCCCAACGTCTTCCCTCACCACACACGTTCAACGGACCACCAGGAACACATCTTCCTTTCGGGGACGAGACAGAATCTTCTAGACTTTTTTCCCCAGTACTTCTCGGCATGGGTAGTGTTTTAATAGTAAGTCATGCACAGCACGGTACGGTCGGAAGTTGTTCCAAACCATTTCTAAGCTAAGGCATAGTTGAAACGTGGAACTATGTTTTGGGCCTAACTCAGCGTTATTTTTATTGCTAATTTGCACAAGGTAAATACCCACCCTGACACTTTAATAAAGTTATTCAGGTTCCGCTCACGAAAAGTTCGAGGTTTGAACTAGGCTTCATTTTGAATTCATCTTGTACGGGGCCAAGAAGTAAAATGAAGGCTTCCCCCAATCCTAAATTTCAATGCGAGTGAGGCCTGCTGAGTCAATGTAAACACAATAATTGGTAGTGGGGACCAAATTTGAATTACTTGACAATAACTGGGAATTACGTTTAGTAACGTTAACTCAACGTTTACTTACGAAATCAATTCAAATCAGTGTGAACCATTCCACTTCCTATAGCCCACTACTCTATCCGTGTCCATCGGACAGAAACACATTTGCGGTATTCCAATCACCGTGGCTTTTTCGAACATTTTTCGACCTGGCTAAGACCAAGAACCAAATATAACTGAAAACCGCATAATATTAATGTGTTTATATGCACCTCCAGATTGGAAGTCAGCAGTCGCGCCAACAAATACGTTAAAGTAAGGTGAAGTGGTCAAGAAACCACCACAGCAGGAAAATAGAGAATTTTTGTATGTTTTTCCACCTCAAAAGTAGTAATCTGACTCAAAAGATAAAATACAATTCATCTGATAGGCTAAACTGTGTGTCAGGAACTTTTTTAAGTTTTGTTTATTTTTGGAAACTATGAAAAGAACGGAAAAGGCATGGTTAATGTTTACATGCAAAGTAAATGCCCTGAGAATTAAACAACAAAATTGCCCAAGATGAAGATTGTACGCCTGCGACGGAAACACTGATAAAACTAGAAATTCTGAAGAATTTACAGGCGGCGGATAGTCTTCCCCCAAAGGTTTCTTTAAAAAAGCGTTAGTAGTTCGTGGTTTCCGGTGACCTGTTATGGACAATTTGCACTTCCGGTATGTAAGGAATTAAATGTATGTAAACATATTACTGGTGACAGATGACTAATGTCCGGTATTTGGCAGATTGGTTAACTGATAAAATCAATAGCAACTTGAGAACTTTGTTTTGTTTGTTTCTCGGTTGTAATCAGAAACCTCTGTACGAGTTCTAAAGAGACACTTTTCAGAGAGAGAGAAAACCCTGTGGCTTTATGGCGGGCCATCGCGGTCAAAAGTAGATATCATGATATCACTAATGATATCTCGTGATATCATAATATAACATGATATCATGATATCTTGGCTTAATGATATTATGTTATTTTCTTTTCCGGAAAGATATCATGACGTCATGATATCTCTCCGGATATTGTGCTACCAGGATATCTTAAGATATCCTGACGGCATGATATCTTTCCGGAAAAGAAAATAACATAATATCATTTTGCCAAGATATCATGATATCATGTTATATCATGATATCACGAGATATCATTAGTGATATCATGATATCTACTTTTGACCGCGATGGCCCGCCATATGGCTTTACCTGGAGAAATGAATCGTTCTTAAACCCTGATATCGTGAAGTACGGCCCCTGGTCATTCACAACAAACGTTTCAGGCAAGGGCTCCGATTAGATCCTAACGACACGAGTGCAGGCTACTCGCGATCTATCTTTATAACAGCGATGCAATTGTTGTTCAAAGATCCAATGTCATTTTGAATGTTCAATTAGCCTCATCACTGAATTCAAGTGATTTGTCATCTAGCACCATAGTTCGATAGCACAACGAAGAGATTAGAAGACGTAATGTGAAAACAATCGAAAATGTATTGATAAATTACGTGTAAGCGCATAAGAGCGGGAAATACTACAATGTTAAAAATGTACAAAAAGGTAAACTAAAGCGGAGTAAAATGCATGTACAAACTTAAGAAAAACACTGAATCACAGCGATGTTTAATGATAATGGCAATTCACTGTAACATTACAACCGGATGAAAAAGCTCCAGTATGGAAGTGAACTGTTTCTTGACTACTACTGGTAGCAAAATTGTGTGTTAGCACAGGGGAATTTTGTAAGTTTAGCACATTAAGCTTACTTTGCTCAACTTCAGTTCCCAAAGGAACAATTTCAGTGTTACCTTGGGTACAGGCAGAAGTTAAAGTTTGTGATGTTTCTCTTGATTTAGATTCTGTTAGTTGTCGACCGTAAGACCTGGTGCTACTCTCACTTTTGTGGCCGGACTCACGCATGATATGCCGAGCTTCAACATTGTTGTTATTGAGAACGGATACTGCTGTAGATCTTATGCAATGGTTAGTATACCGGCTCTTGAGAGAGTTTACTATCAACAGAAATAGTTCCCATTAACGATCCCAGGGTATTCTTACCCAGAGGGGAATTGCAGTACCAAACACTGTCAGATTCATTGAAGCGTTCTAGAGGCTTGGGCCTTTGCCACAGCAAGTTCAGCTTCGGATGGAGTTTTGATAAATATGGTTCAAATGCCCTTACTGGGCATAATTTTGGATTATTCGCGTTTTCGTACATTCTTCCATCCCCTGAAGAATCAAAGGGATCATCGTTTTCCCTGTGGTTTTTGTCGAGTTCATCCTGCTCCTGGTAGACATATTTTCGTCCGGACGCGTCACCTCTGACTGCAAACAACTGTTTGGTATGAAGGCGAAGGTTCTCTCTTCCTCTTCGAATAAGGTGATGTTAAACCAAAAGAATTGCTGCAATGACTTAGGGCTTGGTGATGACTGATCATATGACGAGTAGATTTTCGCCAAGTCCTCTTTCTTTATTGGTTCATGATGATCGACTTCGGCAAACCCTAGTCGTTTAAGTTGAACCACAACTGCTTCAAAGACTTAGTTAGACTGTTCAAAAGCACCGTCGGCAATTATGTTAAATCCTCTTTTCCGGTTAAAGTACCGTTGCAGGCCAAAGCGAATGCTTGTTAGTGCTGTCTTCCTGTGGTTTCCTCCGGTTTTTTTCCTTGCATTGGGATAAAAGTCAACAAGGAGTTCGTTTAGTTCTTCTTTTGAAATTTCGTCAAAATTCTCGTCTTTGTCAGGATATTTCTCTCCGCAGAAGGCTTTGTGTGTGACAAGGCCGACAATTTCTTGTCGCGACAAATCAGCAAAGAGTGAAGGAGTCGCCTTTCAATACAGAACTTTGAAAAACGCGCTGGTCAAACGCTATGATCACACCACCTTCAATCACGTTCTGTTCACGGGTAACCTTGCACTGTTACCCTCTGGCGTAATAGACTTTGCAATGTTGCCCGCTCAGAGACTTTTGGCGGGAAACAGTTTCAGTTAGATGTCACGTGATCCCGAATTGACCAATGAGAGCGCGCGCTATTAGAGGAAAAATTCCAGTTATATAACAAATATATATATATACCCGTTTTCAAAAACGTTTGCAACTTGAAAAATATAGATACATATATTTATCTTTTGTCTTCACAACGCGAAAACAAAGGATAAAATATGAAAACAAAAGGTAAATGCATCGGGCTTTGCGCCACCACATTTAAATTAAGATATAGAAACCATATATGCTCATTTCGAAACGAAAGGTAAAGGAACGCTACCGAGCTCAGTAAGCACGTATGGAGCCTGAAAGACCAGAACATTAAGTTCGACATCAAATGGCGTAAAGTAAAACAAGCTCGATCTTACTCGAACGTTACTAAGAAATGTAATTTGTGTTTGTGGGAGAAATATTTCATAATTTGTAAACCTGAAATGTCAACACTCAATAACAGAAACGAACTAACATCGTACTGTAAGCATTCTAGGAAATTTTCTGCTGAAAAGTGTCATCCCTTAATTAGCGATAAGATCCTGCTTGACGCGCCACGCGCCACACCTAGTATGTATTGTTCTGTATTTTTGAAACATCTCTGATTGTAACCGCTATTTCTATGATTGAAACTCTGAGTAGCAATTTTAAAATGTCTTGGACCAAATAATCCAGCTCCGCACTTCTACCTATATATATATATATATATATATATATATATATATATATATATATATGTATGTATCTATATATATATATATATATATATATATATATATATATATATATATATATATATATATATATATACGGGTTCACGTCAACACCTGGACTCTGAAAAGCTTTTTTTACCTTTCCAATAGTTAACCTTCGGACTTACAGGAAGGGGTGAGGGAATCCACCCCCACAAGGTTTTTCTTGAATTTTTCCGAGACCTTAGACACATTTTGATGCACGTTCAGTGAGAATCAGTTGCTATGATTACGTGATATTACGTCATAAGTAGCAGGTGGTCAAGCATTTTGAAGAAAAATGTGGTTTTCACCCTTCAAGAACACAAAATGCTGACAGAAAGAGAAACGTAGTTAATTGTGTCATATTGAACACGACTAGCACCAAAATTTTCAATTTCCGCCGTTTTTCGAAAATTTCTAATTTTGGTCAAATCCAAGATGGCGGCCAAGAAGGCCATCTAGGATGACGTCCTAGACCCCCGGCAACGCCGCAACCCTTATTAATATATACCTCCGTGCCCCATAAAACCTTTCCATTGTGCCACAGTGAGGGTGTGAGTTTGCTGTAACTCCGGGGATGAAGAAACGTTTTTGTTAAAAGAACCGTTTTGTACATATTTCGCTCGACGTGTCCTTTCGTAGGATATGAACCTATAAACTATAAGTAGGGAGCTACCATGGGGTCACCATCATCTTCGTATTCTGTTCAGCACATAGAAAAACACTACTATTTCTAGCAGTTTCCTCGTTCGATCTGACTAGTAACCATTGGGTAATTGGACCAAAATCATTGTCGTACTCTTTTCAGCATACACTAGAAAGCTAATATTGTAGTGTTTGCACTAGAGGAATTTTAGGTAACATTTTTAGTCCTCTTCTCGTTACATCTGACTATTAACCATCCATGGATGAGGTTAGACCAGCATCATTCTCGTGCTCTGTTCAGCATGCACTAGAATACTAAAACTCTCGTGTTTTTTTTTCTTTTGATCTTACTATCATGGAGCTAGAGCAGCACTTTCTAGTTCTCTATTCGGCACGCAACAGATCATTTGTGTTTCTTGTTCTTTACATCTGACTATAAACCATAAAGTTAGACCAGCTTCATTCTCGTACTCTATTCAGCACGCACGACAACACTACTTAAAGGAGCTATGTCACGGTGTTTTCATTCATTTTTCTGATCTGACAAAATTACTTTCACATTGAAGGAAACCTCAAAATAATAGTTTCCTAAGGTATATAGAAAAACACCAAAGAAGTGATAACATACTAAACAAGGATGGTTACGACTGAGGCAGATTAAGACGGATAACGAAAGACAAGGTCGAAAAAAATTGCCCAATTTTTGCAAGATGCGTTTTTCGTGACGTGCTCCTTTAACAATTATTCCACGAGCGCGGGTTGGATATGAGGTTATAAATAACCAACGAGATGAAAAGCGCCGAGTTGGTTATAATTATTACCTCATAGAGCGGTTTTCAATTTAGTATCGAAAGTAATTCGCGTTTTGCTTTGGTTTTTCTTTACTTCGCTCTGTGATTGGTTTAAAAAACTCGAGCCACCTTCTCTACCAATCAGAAGTAAAACTCAAACCAATCGCGACTGTATCGCGACTTGCTCGCGCGCGTTTTCCCACACTTGACGCCGGTTACATGTAATTGCTTCGAGTTCTGATTGGTTCATTGGGTAATTTGTGTTTGTTGTGATTGGCTGGGATAATTACTTTGGTTTTGGTTTTACGAAACTCATTTCAAAAGCGTTCAATCTGGTGGAATGATTGTTTTATTAAATTCTCAACTTCGGTAATCGTTGCAGACTTTTTTTTGGACAAAATATTTGCTTCACAACGAAAACGTATGAATGCCGCAGCACTTAACTTTGCGAACAGTTTCCTCATAAGGTCAAAATTAAGGTTATTCGCTGACAACCTGTGTGCGGTGAGGGAATCAGAAAGCTAGAAATTCGATGACCAAGATTGAGATTTAATAATCACTAATATTTGAGGGGTCTTTCTCGTTAGATACAAAAGCATCGTTCCTTTACTTTTATTCAGCACGCAACAAAACAATAACATTTTGAGTGGTTTTCTCGCTAGATCCATCTATTCACCAACGGGTTAGACGCTGCCTCGTCCCCAGGCGTCCCTCTTTATTACATGATGGTACACGTGACGTTGTGGGATAGGTGCACCACAGCCGGTGGTTTTGCATCCTTCCCACGTCGCCCCGCGCTAAACCGGCGCCTGGGGACGAGGCAGGGTTAGACCAGCGTATGTAAGTGATCGGAAACAAATGGTTCCAGCCTAAGAAACAGATTTATCGTAACACAATCAAACTAACCATACGGATATCGAGACAAAGTCAACAATTAATGTAGACGGCTGATACTTCTACCGATCGTCTTCCCTCATACACCACAACTGGAGCCATTTTTCAATGTATAAGAGACTGTGGAAACAGAGAGAAAGGGAACTTTATTCACAAAACCTGAGTCAAACAAGGTTAATGTGGTACTACGTTCTAAAAATCACTTTTTGTTTACTAAACACTCCCCAAGCGAAGTTTTTAAGCCTTAATTTTGCACACACTACATTCTAAAGCTCTTGAGTGAATGGCGTCTTTGTATCCTTTCTGGTGTAATAATGGCGGACCATTTAGTTCTCAAAATTAAGGCTTAACATTTCCCTTGGGGAGTGTTTAGTAAACATAGTTTCGAAATCCCAAGAAAAATTAAAAAAAAATAAAAGTGATGTTTTGATCGTAGTATTAACAGATTCGGTCAAGGAAGATTTTTTTTTCCTGTTTTCACAATCCACTGCATCCAAGATATGCGAAACATCAGCGCGTTTCTTCTGAGATTTCACTCCTATAAAACTTGATCGAACAAGTCAAGACAATCGATCAGAAATCCACTGATTGAAACTGAAACGCAGTACTTCCACTAATGAGCCACCGTGATCTTCCAAGAATTCGTTATTATTCAACCAGAAATCATATGCATCGCAGGATGCTCAACGTATTCTATTGTTCAATAGTCCATTTTACAGTTGTGTACATAGTGACCTGGCCTTTGAGTGGAAGTGAGGCTGTTTTTCACAGGTAAATCATGTTCTTCTGATGCTAAGCAGGAGGGTTGTATCAAAACAAGATCAACTCCAGCCTCGCTTCCACTCAAAGGCCAGGTCACTAAGCACACAACTGTAAAATGGACTATTCCTTTGGTAAAAAGTGATCCCCACGGGGGTCCCGGCAAACCCCCCCCCCCGAACTAACGCAATATTTACAATATACAGCAATACCTCGCGAATTCAATGAATAGAACGGAACTCCTATTGAATAAAAGTGTCTTTCGCCTACATTGCTTTGTAACTTACGTCCTTCGACCAATGACAGAATAAAACACATTCGGGATATAAAAACACTGCTATAACAGAAATGCACTAGACCTACATCCGCAAGTAAGCGTATAAGCTGTCAGTAGGTTAGAACCTAACAACACTAACGAAAGAAATCAATTGACTCTGAAAATCCAGATCGCACTTGACCTAAATACCGAAGTAAGCACGCGGGCTTAAGGCCAGCTAGGCTGCCAGTTAAGCTGGGATCAGTTGCAATTCTGAATAAAACAAAACCCTTTCGACTCTAAAAATTCGAGTCACGGGAGACTTGCAACTTCAAGTGAGCAAGCAGGCTCAGTGCCAGCTAGCTAGGCTACCAGTTAAGCTGGGGGTACTAACAGTTCTGAAGAAACAAGTCAACTTTCACACTAAAACTCCAAGTCATGCTAGACCTGCCCTACACTCCCTACGTAAGGACACTGGCATTCTGGCGTCCGGTAGGCTAGTGCAAATAGCACGCAGGTGTACTGCCAGTTAGGCAGGAAACTCCTACATAACATATTACCGTTCGTCTCGCATCCCGGCTAAATTCACAGATGTAACCAGTTTCGTTGGGAACTTCTAAAACGGATGGTTTAGGCCAGTTTAGACGTAAGTCGCTGACCAGTGACAAAGACTAAGGGCCAATAAGGTTGGAATAGTTGCATCCTAACTCTCCAGTTAATTACAGATGTATTCAATACTTAATGCGATCGACTGAGGAATGATATACTAATGCATAAACTATAGGAAACCAATACAATAGCCCTCACGTAAAACAAATGAAAATACTAGTCTAGCAGAGCTGAGCAACCGTTTAAACAGAAAAAAAAAGTGGGTTAGAACGGAGGCCAGAAAAAACCTGCCACAGAAATCCCCAGTGGGGAAAACTATGCAGAAAATCTGGGTAGGAACCGAGGCTCAGATCAAGCTCAAAGCCTATCCCACAAGGCTTAACAGATCAAAATTAAACTAAAACTGCTGATGCTAGAAATACATCATTTACAATCTAAAAGAAAAAAATTGGAGCCAGCCAAAGAAACCGGTAGGCTCAGAAGGCCTTGATGAACAATACGTGCTATACTCCTTCTTTCAGTCTTAATTGCAAGCTCAATCATTCGTCGAGCTTTAAGTGACGAGTGCTTATGAAAATAGACGAAAATCAGATCATGTCATTCTTACATACATTTATTGCATCACAAAGAGGCACCGTTCTTTATTTAGCTTTGCCACACACACACACACACACACACACACACACACACACACACACACACACACACACACACACACACACACATACACACACAGAAGAAAGAAAATAAAAAAATTCACTTAAACCAGAAAGGTTCGGGATAACTTGAAATTTAGATCAACTGATCAGTTTGTTCTAAAGCTTGTCTATATAAAAAGTTAATTTTTACGTACAGAAAATGCGATTCTCTACATCACAGTTATTCAAGTGAAAAAAATGCAATCAGTTTAGTTTTAAAGATGGTCGAACTGCGTTCAGGTTAGTATGATGAGAAGTGTTATACTGACTCTCTCTGCGGATTTGCTGAACACACTTCAGATACTGGTATGTAAGGACGCACTGCGCCGAATCGCGTACTGCACTCACGCAGTGTTTTCTTTCAAGGTTCGTAGATCATGGCAGAGCGGGGCAAAATCATGGAAATGTGCGAATTAATAAAGTCCACCAAAAACCATTAAGCTCTCCGTTTTTTAATTTCCGTTTGCAATTATTATTATCTGCCTTAGCGGAATTAATTGGCGAAAATGAAAGTGAGAACGAAGACAAAATGATAAACGTACAAAAAATATTAAGTATTTCGTCCGTCAGTTTATATTTCCGTTTGCAATTATTATTGTTTTTGTTGTCACGCAACCTTTCCTTCCGTTTCAACAAACTTAGTTGTCTCTTGATCATGAAAGGGGCTAACAAAACACCGGGGTTTTTTTGTTTGTTTTGTGTGTGTGTGTGTGTGTGTGTGTTTGTGTGTGTGTTTTTTTTTAATTCAGTTCATTGTCCGCAATCTAGTGACCTAGAAATTTAGTAAAGTTGTTAAGTTGTCGGAATTGCTGGAAATTAAAGTATTGGGATTCTGGTGAACATAGTCTCCCAGAGCTGTGATCCGAAGTTAGAGTTAGAGCTGCAATCATTCCCTTTACGATCATCTTTTTACGAGGAGGAGAACCTGCTGGTAGTTAAAAAAAGAGAAAAATAGTTTCTGAGAGGATGGTTTAGTAAATTCGTCGCCGAATTTCATCTCAGCCGTGATCCTCATTATTGTCCTTCAAGCCCCACCCCAAGTACTTATATACCTCAATAGTTACTTTGCTAGCTATGACGTTAATTAATTAAATCCATTTTTGAGCTTTTATAACTACAATTTTCCGGCAAGCGTGCCAGTTGTGATGTGACTAACCCAGAATGGACGACAAACAGGTTGCGTACTAGCCAGGATTGCATTTAGACTTCCTCTGTGGGATGTTGTTCCTGTTTAGTCTATTCCCTTGTTTTTGGTTCTTTGTTTCTTAATTCTCTGGGTCCCTATTGTAAAGTTCACCAAAGAAACGGAAGGGAACAATTGAATTTTAACCCCTGCCTTGGGTCTGAAGATGTATTATCGGCCGGACTGTCAAAATGGAAACCGAGTCTCTGTATTTTTGTCACCTTCTATCTTCTATCTTCTTTAGCTATTTAAGGTGTTTCGATACAGTTTTTTTGGGACCATACCGACTTTCTAAAATTGGCTCTCAGACTATCTTCTCCTTGTCGGATCGACGTGAAATTTGCACCAGTTATTGCTTTTAGGTTGAAGTTTAGTATGGTTTACGTTTTGTGAAAATCGATATTACCATGACAACGATAAACAGAAATCCTAGAAAACAGTAAAACTTAAATTTTGCGCGATCTGGATATCACTTTGAGAAACCAATACCAATTTTGTAAACTCTGGTATATGGCAAAACAAATATGTAAGAATAAAAAAATTCTGTATGTTTGATTTCAAGTAAATCGCAAAAACATTGTAAAGCTTACTTTTTGCGTCGTACCGGAATATGCACTGAAAAATAATCGATACTTTGATGGGATGGCTGCGAAATCTTGCTAAAATGTGTCTTTGTCGTACCTACTTGACGCCATTTAAGTTTTATTGACGGTGGTTTTGGCGATTTTCAGAACGAGTTGTTTTTCTTAGGACGTTCGCGAGATAAATTTCTGGTAATTTCTTAATTTGAACGCTGTTGCAAAAATCAAAGAAACGGCTCGATAGATTTCTCTATAACTTTAAACATGGCTGCTTGATGATGTAAACAATTTTATTGTTGAGTCCTATTAACATTGATTCACTGGAACACGTTTAAATTTAACGTTGAAGAGGACGTATGAAGCGACGAAAAAGCTTGCGTTACAAATTCACGGTTGACAATTTATGCTAATAAATTCAAGCTAAGGTGTAAGACATTCCTTCGGGCTTTTTACATCTTTTAATATCGTACTTGCCTTGATGCAAATTTCCGGTTTGTTTCTGAGCTTTTAAAATGCCTGCTGTTAAAAAGTCTTTGAAACAGAAAAGGGAAATAATAGCTAAAGTTAAACCGAAGAAAAAGTGTGCCAGTACGATTGGCGAAGGTAACACAGAGAGTGGTAATGCAAGGAGGCCACTGTCGTGCGGAGGACGCAAAAAAAATGTGCAAATGCTCGAATACAGGAGAAACCGTTTGAAAGCACTTAGGCAAAAGCGCTGGAAAAAAGCAGCCACAAACTGTTCTAACACTATTATTGATGACAGCAGTCCTATGCTCCGCTCAGCCAGCGTTCAAAGTATATCAGGACTGGACGAAAATTACATCGTGAATTTACAATTACTTCGTGAGGGGCTACGTCGGTGTAATCTGTGCGGTGAGGGTCCTTTTTCACTTGATGATATTTCGAAGGCACCGATGCGCATTGGTCTTGGTGTCGTTTTGTACCTGAAATGCAGAAATTGTAAAGAAGAAAGTTCAATCAGAACGTATGACTCTCACAGAGCTGGAAAGCGTGGACCGGAGGCTGTAACCTTGAACACGAGAGCAGCACTCTCAATGCTCCATACTGGTCAGGGGCATAGCCATCTCAACGCAGACTTATCTATCCTTGGAATTGGATCGCTCTCAAGCCGAACCTACAAAAAACATGAACGAGAGGTTGGATTGGCTGTGGAATCGGTCGGCAAAGAAAGCTGTACACGCTTCAAGGAAAAGGAAAGAGATGAGTGTGAAACAGTTGACCACGATGGAGATGCACTAATATCCGTTTCATATGATGGGGCGTGGCAAAAGCGGGGGAAAGCGCGAGATTCGATCACAGGTTTTGGAACCATTATTGGAGAGTCCACTGGAAAAGTCCTGGACTTTAGGGTGAAATCAACTCGCTGTCGCAAATGCGATTGTGCCGTCAGCGACTCCACAACATCGTCTCATGATTGCAGAAGAAATCATTCTGGTTCTTCAAAATCTATGGAGCCCGAAATTGCTGTTGTGTGCTTCAATGATGCGCCAAATCATGGCATAAAGTATTCGTCCTATACTGGTGACGAAGATGCGACTACTGAAAGCCACATTAAATACCGCGTCAACTACGATACCGCAAAGAAAACGGATAAAAACCACGCTACAAGAACGCTAGGAAGTCGCTTGTATAGTGCTCAAAACACAGTCAAGGGGCTTACTTTTGTGGTGATCAACTACATTCTAAAGCTCTTCTCGTACTGTGTTTTGCAAAATCAGGGGAAGCCAGAGAAGCTAAAGCGAGGTATGAAGTCATTGGTTTGCCATGCTTTTGGAGAACATGGCAAATGCGATGCAACCTGGTGCGGAGCCCTTAAGGATCCCTCAAATTACCAGTACAACGATTTACCTGGAGGAAAACAGCTATCCGACGACAACCTTCGGGCAGCAATCGAAAATGCTATAAAGCCTTTTCAAACGGATGAATGGTGTGAAAAGCTAGCTAACTGTGGATCAAGTCAGGCCAATGAGTGCGTAATTGGGGTCGTGGCGACAAAAGCTCCCAAAATACGACACTATGGGAGCTCAGAGAGCCTGAATTTCCGTGTGGCATCCGGGGTGTGCCAGTTCAACGAGGGACACGAATATTTGATCCAGACGACAAAACACCTTGGCTTAGAGGAGTCAAAACTCACCACTGTGTATGTGGAAACAGAAACAAGTAAACGAAAGAAAGAACAAGAAAGGAAAAAAAAGAGAAGTGTAAAGAGGAGAAGGAAAGAACTGAAAAAAGCCAAAGCAAGAAAGAAGGAACGAATGGAGGGAAAGGAAGGAACTACGTATAAAAGTGGGATTGGAGTAACGGAAGAGGGAAAAGCTGTAACGAAAGCAATCATCGATGGACTATTAAAGAGTGTGTCTAAAGAAGAGTTGGAAAAGATATCTAGTGTTATCGACCTTCAGGGACCATCACCGAAAGAGAAAACCCCTGAATTAAACAACGCCTTGAAATGCTTTTGCTTTGATTTAGAGACAACGGGCTTGAAACGTGACAGTGAAATCATACAAATTGCTTGTGTGTCAGTTCAGGACAATGAAGATTATTTCAGTACGTACGCGGTCCCTGACGGTGATGTATCGCTTCATGCATCTAAAGTCAATAAACTTTCAACTTCTTACTCTTCTGGGAAAAAAGTTCTCCTGAAAGACAACAAAGTTGTGGCCTCTGATCTATCCTGTGAAGACGCGCTTACTAACTTTTTGAGCTTCCTAGAAAATATGTCAAAGAACTGTAGGGGCTCCAAAATTGTGCTTATCGCACATAACGGAGATGCATTTGACTTTCCAGTTCTCGTAAATTCATTGACAAAATTCTCGCTTCTTGACAGAGTTAAAGCTCTAGATCTGTTGTTTTTGGATAGTCTTAAACTTTTTTCAAGCCTCCAAGTTTTCAAAGAAATGAAAGGAAAGACGAAAAGCTTGAGCTTACCATGCATATATAACTGTTTATTTGGTAAAGACTTTGATGCACATGATGCACTTGGAGATTGTCAGGCTCTGTCAGAGGTTTTCTTAGCTGTTGTTCCTGACATGAGTGTCTCTGAGTTTGCAGCTCTTATGCACACAGTAGGCGAGGTGGAGAGCACAGCTAAGCTAAGGACAACCATCCGTAGCAGAATGATATCCATGCAAGATCTTCCGCTTTCAAGGACCATGAAGGAAAAAACAGCCAAAGCTGGAATTGGACTTCAGCAATTGAAAAGCGTTTTCTCCACCAACGGATCAAAGGGACTAATGGCCCTTCTCGCCATGCCAGCTAAAGAAAAGGTACTGACGACGGAAAAGGCTTCACCTCGTGTTACAAATAACAGAAAGATACTAGGGAAAAATATTTGTATTATATTATGTCTTTTCTCTTTTCAGTCAATCAGAAATGTTATAGTGTTTTAGCATTTTAGTATTGTACTATAGATGTACGAAGAACCGTAATAAATTTTGTAGATATTGTGTAGTAAATGCAAAATTGTAAACCTAGAGAACAAACAAATTAATTGTGTGTAGAGTACAGTGAAATGTAAAAATCACGAAGGAATGTCTACATCTTAGCTTGAATTTATTAGCATAAATTGTCAACCGTGAATTTGTAACGCAAGCTTTTCCGTCGCGTCATACGTCCTCTTCAACGTTAAATTTAAACGTGTTCCAGTGAATCAATGTTAATGGGACTCAACAATAAAATTGTTTACATCATCAAGTAGCCATGTTTAAAGCTATAGAGAAATCTATCGAGCCGTTTCTTTGATTTTTGCAAAAGCGTTGAAATTAAGAAATTATCAGAAAATTATCACGCGAACGTCCTAAGAAAAACAACTCGTTCTGGAAATCGCCAAAACCACCGTCAATAAAACTTAAATGGCGTCAAGTAGGTAAGCCAAAGACACATTTTAGCAAGATTTCGCAGCCATCCCATCAAAGTATCGATTATTTTTCAGTGCATATTCCGGTACGACGCAAAAAGTAAGCTTTAAAATGTTTTTGCGATTTACTTGAAATCAAACATACAGAATTTTTTTATTCTTACATATTTGTTTTGCCATTTACCAGAGTTTACAAAATTGGTATTGGTTTTTCAAAGTGATATCCAGATCGCGCAAAATTTAAGGTTTACTGTTTTCTAGGATTTTTGTTTATCGTTGTCATGGTAAAATCGATTTTCACAAAACGTAAACCATACTAAACTTCAACCTAAAAGCAATAACTGGTGCAAATTTCACGTCGATCCGACAAGGAGAAGATAGTCTGAGAGCCAATTTTAAAAAGTCGGTATGGTCCCAAAAAAACTGTATCGAAACACCTTAAACATGCACAGTTTAATAGCAAATGTTGTTAAACGTTCCCGTCAGTTGTTGTGTTCGCAGAGAAGATAGAATTTTATACTGAACTGATGTAAAATGAAGTTTAAACTCTTGCATTTCTAGCAAACCATGGCCACTAATCAACAGCCAACGTCTATAAAGCACCGGCCACTTGCTCATTCCCCGAGGGAAGCAACTTACTGTACTAAATTGAGTTTAACTTTACCTTCAAAAAAACTGGTTCCCACTATCTACACAGCTTTCAAATAAGTTCAAAATTCGGTTATTCTCTCAAGAAACTGTACTTGATTCGCACAAAACAAATTCTTCACAGCTCGACGAATGCTTCCCATTTTCCAATAATACAGCAGTGGGTTCACACTAGCGTTCATCAAAGCTACAGTTTCCGTGATCTCCCACAAGATATTCTGTCCAATATTAAAATCCTTTGTAACGTTAAAGCGAATGGTGGCATACACACACGGTGAGTAGAAGAGGAAAAATGAAACAGCAACTTGTAATATAACAGCTGCTGATTTTCTGCTTCGTGATAGCGTCTTTGCATCCTTCTGTAACCTGGTTTGATCTCGAATCACCATCTGGTGTCTACGTAAGATACGGGAAATTATTGCACAGGTCAGGGCCAATGCTATGCCTACTATTCCTATTATTACAACGCAAAGGGGGGAGAACACGTAGATATCTAGCCCTAATGGCCACGCGCAGACACCGAGGCTCCATGACAGCCATGTTGTTACGGCAGCTGCTAAAACGCGAGGGATCGTGACAAGTTCACGGTAGCGGAGATGGACGCTTAAAGCGATCAAACGTTCCAAGCTAATGGTAAGTAGAGTCAGCATGGATAGGATACCAGTGTATATGACCAATACTTCTTTGGCAAGCAATAAAGTGCACTGGAAGTCACCGCACAGCAATCGGGCTTTGAAAGCAACAAATATAGGATGTACGACAATACCAGCTAACAGATCGGTGAAAGCTAAGGAGCACAGGAGAACATTTGAAGGTGTTTGAAGAGACGGGGTCTTGATTATAGCCAAGACAACAAGCAGGTTCTGCACAGTCGCTGTCAAGCAAAATATACAGTTCAAAATCAGGACTGCCATATTAGTGGAGAACATGAGGAGACGTCTCGGAGGACTGTCGATGAAAAACGAGCAATGAACCGAACCGTTTTCCATTTGTGCCTCCGTTGTTTCTGACTCAAGATCGAGAAAGCTAGAGAGCGCTCGAGTTGTTAAAAATTCTAACTTTTAAGATATTCCTTAACAAATCGTCATTCTGCTTCTTCTAAAATATTTGAATGAGAAAGAACATCTGTTTCAGTTAGCCAGGGCAACTTAGCATGCGTACGTAAACGTTCCTTTTAATAATTAATTATTGTACTAGTCCTGCATTGTTTAGACAGAAATAATCATAATCTTTAAACTGTAAAAACAAGCCATCGCACGATGGTGTAAGACAGTTAATTTCATTACTGTACAGCTATTTTGTTCAACTTGTTTTGAGCTTAATGTTTGCAAGTGAATAACGGTCCACCTCAAATAACGTATTAATCTAGTTCAATATCGGAAACGAATAAATCATTAAAAAAAATGGACGCTTTTGTTTCGTTTTTATTTAATTTTATTTGCTCCCGAGGTCATCTTTGTCTGTGGTTCCCCTCTTGTCACAACCAAAACTTTACACATTAGGTGGACACAAAATTAAGGATTTTTTTCTTTTATGTATGAAGGTTTATCGGGTTATATTAAAATAAAATGTCTTGAGAAGTTTTCGTTGAGCGCTTTGCTATGACATATTTTTCACGTTCAAAAGGCAGTCACCTAAGAGTTGGGCACGTTTTCCAGCCTTGGAATAGAACAAATACAGCCGCCCCTACCACCTCACTTGAATTTTGTCCTGTAAAATCTACAGAAAATTGGCCTGATTTCGTGGGACTTCAATCATTTAAAACTGGCATCAGGGATAATGAATTCATAACGCGCCTACAGATTAAATTTACTGATGTTCCCGTCTAAATGAGTCATTGGCCCGGCTGAGTAATATCGTTCGTTAAACATGGGAATTCGTCATAGAGGGGCTCGTTATATCGCCGAGGGTCCCCCTGCAGTAGTTACTAAGTTCAATGTGACACGCGTGCTGTATATTCTTGGTTTCACCCTTCTGATAAAATGAGTTGCATGTAGTAGTAGTAGTAGTCTTTAGAACAAAGTTATTGAGAAAATAATTTTCATAAAATCACAAGATTGCGTCCGCCATGTTGGTGTCCCTTTCTGCGGCACCAATATGGGGGCCATGAAAGTCAGTACAAGAAAAAAAGGCTTCTAATGAAATCAACATTCCTGGTTTAAATGGGAATGGGAAGTAGCAGTGACACATCCACAAGGTTGCTCTTTGTCCCTATGTCCAGATCGAATTGGAATTTAGAAATGTTGGTATTTGAGAAGAGGGGAAAGACCTCTCGGAGCAAGGACGAGAACCAACACCAAATTCAACCTACATCTGACGCTGAGTCCAGGGGCCCGTTTCTTGAAAGTCCTGATACCTTTTTGGGCCCGAAAAGCTATTTTATGTGCGCGATGTTTTCATTATAATCTCAAATTTTGTTGGTTTTGAAAGCTGAGCAATAACATTCTAAGTTGATAAAACTTAGAATTTAAACCTTTTTATTTGTAAAACGCAACAACATATCGACGTGAAACTTTCCTTGAAGACTTATCTCAATGGTGTGTTGAATATATAAAATTATAGTACAACGCTAAATTTTGGCGTGCTCCCATTGGTCGAAATCGATCACGTGACGCGTGGTGTCTCTCCTCAATGGGCGCCTATCAGAGAATAGTGCCGTTTTGGCCAGAACGTCATGGTAGCCCACATATAGGCCAAGAACGTCATGCTAGCCCACATATAAGGCACTAATGTGAAGGTAAGTGAGTACAAGTGAAGGGAAGTGAGTACAAATGAAGGAAAGTGAGTACAAGTGAAGGAAAGTGTGTGTTAGTGGAGGTAGGTGCGTTAATCAGTCTGTGTATATATTCATATAGGATTGTAGTGTTATTAGTACCTTATATGTGGGCTAGCATGACGTTCTTGCCTCCGTTTTGGCAATTTTTGCTAAAAAATTTAGCGTTGAACAATAAACGCAATAGACTTCTTCTGTCTCAGGCCCTATGTGTGATAGCTTGCCTCGGAAGTTTGGTGTTGAAATTAAATGAATTTTCCTTCGTTTGAGGACATAGCAAGCATGTGCTATGCTTCGTTGTATTCTTTGTTAAGAATTGCTTTTACACCTTATAATTACGAACTATTGTTCGTTCGCTTTATCAGTATACAAGCAACCTCGTTCCCAGGGTCCTCTCTCTTCCTCCCTCGAGAAAGTACCCTGGTTTCGGCTGGTCGCGTGGCACCCAAAATCTGGGTGCTAACAAGAATGTGCTACAGGAGAGGGGTAGCAAAGTGTAAGATTGTCAATAGTGTCAGAATGGTGGAAAGTACCGTAAGCTTTTTCAGGAATATTTGTGGTGACAAGAACTCCTGTTATAGACAAGTATTTCTTCATTACATACGAACGTTCGACATCGAAGCGGTCCATGTTATTTTCGACTCACAAAAACACGTTTACAAGTCTCTGAATTTCAAAACGCTGTCGCTAACCATCGCCATAGGCAACGGAAGCCGGCACGAGTCACAACATAACAAATTTACAACAAGGAGAGCCGTCGGCTTTATGCTTTACGGAGCTCGAAATGAAATGGAGTGTCAAGGATTAGGAAGGACTAATTTATTTTTGGCATCTCCAAGGAGCAGCAGAATTTTCGGCAACCGTACACAAGACAGACAAACGGCGCGATGGTAAAATCAGGTTAAATACGCCGCACCAACCGACTGAAACCACCGTTCTTGTAAGAACTTGAAGGTAATTTGTTTTATTCCTGTCGAGTAAGCGAAATTGGTCTCACACCGCCGATTGACCGAAAAGAAACCTAACTTTTTTCACCACAAAACAGTGACATGACAAAATGAAAAATGTGCTAAGCTAAATAACATTTATAATTAATTAAGAGCTTTGTTGACAAGAAGGTTGTACTCTGGTCTGCAGGATTATACCATTACATTGAAGCTTGCAGCTAAAAATACACAAGTGCTGCGTGGGCTTCTATTATCAGAATTTTACTTGCATTATTAGGCCAATAAATGAAATATATAGCAAACAAATGAGTGTGTGACATTTTGTTCGGGCAATACGAGCAGCTTCTTATCAAACGCCTTCGTCAAATTCAAAACAGATCGAGCCTACCGTAAAATATTTTGTTGATGGGAAATCTGCATTATTTGTGCTTCTGAAACGCTGCAGATAGTAGATTGTAGATTTTTTCAGCGTCTCTGTCCGGCTTTGAAAAAAAAGTGAGCTGATGACTTCCATTCCTCTGTCTTCGTGCCAGTTTGAAAAGATTTGCATTTGCTTTTCCCTTTGCTTCCTGAAGAAAAGCGAGTCCACCCTGGTGGGGAGCTGTTTGCTTAAGGGAGACACGTGACCAGCCAAAACCAGGGTACTTTCTCGAGGGAGGAAGAGAGAGGACCCTGGGTACGAGGTTGTATACAAGGAGGTCATTTGTCCTGGAATATTCATTCCAGGTTTCGGGTTTTCATTCAGCACCTACGATACGCTAAACTTTTTTTATTGTCTTTGTATTTTACTAAGTTTTTTGTTTTCTGTTTTTTTTTCTCCTTAAGACCATCGAGCACCTCGTCCATCCGACTTATGCTTCACCTGTGGTCAAAGGGGACACTGGAGCTCAGAATGTAGGACCGTTTTCAAGCAACCTGGATCAGCTTTTGGCCGGAAAGCTTTCACCGACAGTCAGCCCGACAAATCCAGCTCAGGACTCGGCGGAAAATGACGGTTACGTTGAAGATTGTTCTGACGAAAACCAATTGATTGAGGTACATTTTTTTACTTAATAAAGGAGAAGCTGCCCATTCCAGTTCTTCCTCTCATTCTTGTTTGCGGTCGTCTAAAGGCGCATATTTCGTTCTGGCGACGTTTGCAATCCTCTGATTTTATATTGTCGACTATTCACGATGCCTATAAGATCCCCTTTTTTTGTCTACGCCATTACGGCTGCTTCTGATTGGGATACGGAATTTGACCTACACGAATTATGTCTTGCTGAAGTTAAGTTTTGGCCGGCAAATCTCACAGCCTTAAATACTAGGCAGTTCATCAAGCCTGTTTTTTCTCACAGCAAAATTGTATATTCCGATGCCAGTAGTTATGCTTGTGGAGCGCTTATCCAAGGCAGTGAGCAGTTTACAAGTCATACTATGTTCACTGATCAAGAAAGGTCGCTTAGTTCGACCTATCGCGAGTTCATTGCTATTTACTACAGTTTACAAGCCTTTGAGGTCAAACTTTTCGACGCTCGCGTCAAATGGTTTACTGACAATCAAGCTACCGCCAGAATTGTAGATGTTGCTAGTATGAAACTTCTATCGCACCACTTGGCTGACAAGATTTTTTTCACACTGTTTTCAGCATAACTTGCATATTCAGTGGATCCCAAGAGATCTGAACACTCAAGCCGATTTCGTTAGTAAATCAGGGATTGCGATGACTGGCAACTTACCTCCCAGTGTTTTGATATCTTGGAACGCATGTGGGGTCCTCATTCATTGGATTGTCTTGCCTCGTATTACAATG
This sequence comes from Siderastrea siderea, assembly GCA_964030785.1. Lineage (NCBI taxonomy): Eukaryota > Metazoa > Cnidaria > Anthozoa > Scleractinia > Rhizangiidae > Siderastrea > Siderastrea siderea. The sequence goes on along the minus strand of OZ034966.1, from coordinate 32,711,968 downwards.
CAAAAACGCCGCGTTTTTTTCTCTCGTCTTTGGTATCCTGGCACAGCTGGAGTTGATACCTTTTTTCAGTCATGGGAAGGGGAGAATTGTAGTAGTTCCACCTGTTAGTAGTTCCTCCTGGTAGTTCCACCTGTTAGTATTATTACTAAGTCCTTAGCTACATTAGATTTCAAAATGTTGCTGTCACCTTGGTGACAGCATGGCCCTCCGCTAGCTTCTGGCCGTTACTATGGCAACGCTAATTCTTCGTTCTTAAAGGAATATCGCTATTTTTAAGGGTAATTACGCTTGTTGTTACGGAAGGGCTCTAAGATCATTAATTGGTTCCAACAACTGGAACGGTTATATTATCGCTGTTAGATTAGTGACGGTCAAGTCTTAGAGTTTCTGATTCTTTGTTGATCGTATATATAGAGCCTCTGTGCAATTTGCCGATGGACCGCTTTCAAGATATTTTAAAGGATTTATGTGTTTTTTGTCTGCTATGTTAGTGCAGAAGGTACAATGAACTGCACCTGTTAAGTACGGTTGTCGATGAACAAACAGTAATGTTTTTTGACGGTTATGTTAGTTTGGACTTGGAGAACACAATGAATTGCATCGGTAGTGCTATTGCCGATTGGCAATCAAGAAGATGATTTTGACTGTTATGCTAGTGCCAAGGGCACAACGAATTACATTTGAAATACCGTTGCCGATTGGCAGACAATTTGCTTGACAATCATTTTGAGTTTGAGCGAAGATTATCCCACTGCTCGCGCACGTTTAGTTTGATTATACATAATTTATATTATGTATAAATATAGCCGATGGGCTGATTGTATTGTCTGTTTGTGTGGGTATCTCTCAAGCACAAGAATCATTGCAGGTGACAGTTTTTCTTTAATATTTAGTTTCTTCGATTTTTGTTTAGCATTTTTTGGTTATTATTCATTTCTTCTGCAGGTTTTTCCTTCAGACACCTGCGTCGGGATCACAATCTGTTGCTTCACTGAAACCCATTGTCGAACACTGTTTACACTCTAGAGCTAAAGGAATCGTGCCTAAATACATAAGGGAAATTAATTTGTTTTTTCGCTATCAGAAGGCTGTTGGGCTGCCTTTGCTCCTTCCTGCTTACGTCACCCATTTGGCTTTGTATTTATCGCATTTACTAGATAAGAAGAGGGTATCTGCTGTTAGTACGGCTCATGCTGCCCTTAAATGGGTCCATAGTATTTTGCCCTTACCTAGTAACCCTTCGGATGTTGGACTTTGCAAGAATTTTAGTTGAAGCGAAAAAACGATCAAGACTTGAACCTACAAGTCTTACCTACAAAAATCTGGAAAAAAAACTGTTTAATGTTCAGCATTTGTAAACTTCCTTAATACTGATTGTTACTTTAATTTCCTTCTGATAATAATTTGCATCCGTCGCTGTAATTTTTATGCCATCTTTGAAAAATTGTAATTGAGGACGCCTACTTAACATAAGCTTTATAGTTTCCTTTAGGCCTCCTCGCCCGGGGGGGGGGGGGGGACTCCCATATCAAAGTGACGGGGATGCTCATCGGAAAATTAGAATTAAACCCCTAAAGGAGACCCATCTGGGCGTGGTTCAGGCGTTATTTGACCCCTAAACGAGACCATGCTAAAACAGACAACCAGATAAGAGCTTCAGTAATTTTAAATGCGCTAAAGATTGACGCTAAAGATTGACGTCGTTTGGTTTCTTCATATAGATATTTCTTTACGCACACCCTAAGCGATACCTGAATGGGTAAAAATATTGGCTTTCCTTTCCTAAAAACCCTAACCGAGACCAAAATCTGCAATTTACAACCCCAAGCGAGACGACGAGCATCCCCGTCACTTTCATATGGGAGTCTCCCCCCCCCCCCCCCCCGGGCCTCCTTGCCATTACTTTCTACATTTTTGTATCTTTTTGTAATTGTAATCGTGTAATTTATAATGTGTGGTAAATAAATAAACAATAGATAATAATAATAATAATAATAATAATAATAATAATAATAATAATAATAATACAAAAAAGAAGGAACCGGTTTCGTTAGAATCAATTAAGTCTATTGTTAATAAGTGCGCTTATGGTACTGCTACTCTTAAAGATTTAAGTTTTGCTGCTATGTGTGTTCTTTCGTTCGTAGGTCTTTTCCGTTCAAATGAGCTTCCCAACATCCGACTCTGCAACATCACAGTGTTTTCGGATGTATATTACCATTAGACTTCCGGAGAGCAAGTCAGATGTTTACAGAGAAGATCAAGATGTGTTTATACACAAGTCCAGGAATTTTTACAAGCCCCTATCGGTTGTTGTTAAGATATTTAGATGTGCTAATATTACCATTTCCATGTCCCCAGAATTTTTGTTTAGAAACGTTGTTTTCCTTAAATCCGTTGGAAAGTGTGTTTTCGATCGAGCTCCCTCAATTAAAACAGCTAACGTCAAAAACTTGTAAAAATATTAAATAAATACAGTCAATCTTAAATGCAAAAAGGTTCATAACCAAGTTAAGCCTCTGCTGCTCAATAAAGCTAAAACATTTTCTCCCTATAAAACAAATAAATTTTTGGTTCACCGTGAATGCGGCTCTTTTAGTTGTCTCTTTTTTCATGCTTCTCCAAAGCGTCACGCCAAAAGTGACATTTTGTCTAGACACCTTTCAGTTATTGCCAGACTGTCCAGTCACAGAAATTCCATCCTTACAACGAGCGGTGCACGAGAAAATGCAAACATTGAAGAGATGTCGGAGATGTACAAGTCAGATCTTCCAAGTCCCCATACCCTAGACATTGAATGTGAAGATGGTTAAGAAAATGGAAATCAGAAGTAACCAAGCCAGACCCACTTCAACCTGCATTAGAGGTAAAACACTTCCCTTCCGAAGTCCATCTTATTTAAACGATCAAAATTACATTGTTTATTGAACTGATGACAATGATCTTTATCTCTCTCTTTCCACCAGGCCTGTGTTCCCGACATTTTCCCTAACGTTAACTGTTTGCTGCGAATTGCTTGCACCATGCCAGTCACTTCAGCCGACAACGAGCCCGGAGTGGGGGGGGGGGGGGGGGGTACTCGGAAAAATTTTGATGGGAGTGTGCCGCTGGGACTCTGAGACCCTTAACCTATACCAGACCACGTTCATGTCGTTTTTGCAACCCTATTCTAGACTAGATGCCAAAAATCCCTACCCTATCCCAGACTAGCTATTTTCGAGCTATCCATCAGAAATATAACCACACAGTGCTTTTAATGGAAAACCATCTCTCGATCAACAATATTGTCGCGATTTCATTTATATTTTATATTTCCGAGTTTTTCAAACCCATTAATTAATTGGATTAAATTTTCACACCACCCATTAGTTTCCCGGTAATTGATACCCTATCCTAGACCAAGACTCCCTGATTTCTATACCCTATCCCAGACTAAACTGCTTGAAAACCATACCCTTCACAGCGGCACATACCTATATAGGTTATATATGGGAGTACCCCCCCCCCCCGGGACAACGAGCGAGCAAACAGTACTTTGAAGCTTGTCAAAGGATATTTACATACCACCATGACAACGGAAAGACTGTCAGGCTTGGCTCTGATGAACATTCACTACGAAAAGCCCGTTGACTACAATGCTGTGGTTCAGCTTTTTGCGGAACGATATCCCCGAAGAATACTTCTTGTCAATCCCGTCTTTGACGAAACACAAAATTGAAATAAGATAAAATGCATTATATTTTTATCATAGTATTATTAATGCAAATTTGTATGTTTTTACGAAGCTTTGTTATGTTTTTATGAAAAAAAAAATGGCATTTTAACTTTAAAAATGAGATATTAAAACACGCTGACTTTGCCTCAGAATGGCGGAAATCGCGTTTCCGAGGACTTGAAATTTCAAAATTTTGCGGGGGGAGAATGCCCCCAGACCCCCCTACTGGGGCGCCGCCTTCGGCGGACGCCTTTCATCGAGCCCCCTCTCCTAAAAACCTGGATCCACGCCAGTGGTCGCTGGAAGTCCGATCTCGCCAAGGACATTTGTGTAAAAGAACAGGTTGTAGAGAGGCTGAATGTTGCCCAGAGCACTGGACACTTGCAATATTGTACTTAACTTTCAATTATTTACTGTATTTATGTAAGAGATTCTTTGGAATAAACGTTTATCGTAGGCGTTTGTTTTACCCGAAACAAGCTACCCAACCTGTACTCGCTCTTGTTGTCTTTTGTCTGTTTTTTCTTGCGGCGTCCGAATTAGAAGGAAAATGTTTTTCATTCGGACGAACTTGGTGAGGGAGAATGAAAATCAAATTTAACTGAGAAAGTGGGTCTTCAGCGAATTATTACTAGACTAACAACCACTGAGGCCATGTCGACTTAGGGGGGCCGATTTGTCAAAATTGGGATAGTTTTTCATGCACTTTATTTCGAAAACGTGGACGGTGACCCCCAATTTGTTTGCATTTCTGACATAGGTAACTCATCTGACTGTAGCAAAAGTAAGAAAAAATCTGTGTTGCAAAGAAGATTTTCGGGAGAACGTCCTTAAGATCTTCTTTCCAAAAATACATTACATGCAATGATATGGGGTTTCGAGAATAAGAATAATTGCAAATTAAAGCGAAGTACTCCCTGCCTAGTGAACAATTAACAATAATTACAACCAAGTTTTGACAGTTTTAATTAGAACCAATAATGCAGTCGGGTCCCTTAAGTTACGAGCTTCAGATGTGAAAAAAATCATAGCTCTCCCTTCCCTTAGGTGACTAACTATCTGCTTATTTATCAGGAATACGTTTGAAGTATGAATGGCGTTTGACTCAAGATTAAAGCATAAAAAGTCGCTCATACAAAGCTAAATAGGCGCGCATTCGAAAAAACAATGAACAGAACGCATAATTTTATAGACAAATTACAGATGACAAATGGCAACTGAAGAAATCCAAGGAAAACCTCTCTTACGTTATACTTTGCGAATTTACCGACGGTCAGATAAGGTACTAACGTTTAAATCGCTTTTTAAAGCAATACACAAAGTCTTTTACCAGAAATTAAAACATCCAGGAATCAAGATTCAACTAAAATTTTGTTAACAACAACAGACAATTATGTTTTTCAGCTGCCGTGGTCAAATAGAAGAACTTAACCTTTGAGAGATATAACAGCATAACGGATGTTTCTCTCGATCTTTTTCACGTCCCTAATCTTTGAAAAAAAATTTTCTTTTGGTAAGTTGCGCTTTTTAAGAAATATACACGTGCGGCCAAAAATGAAGAAGTATTAATTCTAGAGCTTTCATTGTGCTACTTTAATAAATTAAAAACATATCTCAGAAGATTATCCTATAATTCGCCTTTTTGTAGAATGTTTCTACGCTTGCAAACATTAAACGTTTACAGCAGTGACGAAATTGGAACCTGAGTCGGAATCTGAAGCGTAATCAGAGGTACAGTAAAAAAGAAAGCAAATTCACTCTGATTCACTTGAAATTACGTGACTCGATGGAACGCTTAACCCATTTAAGTCCTCTTCGTACACAAAGATCTAAGTATCATATGATGGAATTAAGATAACGAACAATTAAAACAATTCAGGTTACGGGAATTGATCTTGTTATCAGTACACGTTTTCATTTTGGAAATAATATCAGAGAGGACAATTGACTGGAAGAAAGCTAAGTTATCATCCATTATAACACGAGTACTGACCTTGTGATACCTCGGATGCCGTGATTACAGATACTATTCCCCTACTTTCAGACAATTAATTTCTGCCTTCCGAAATAAGGATGACCGAGGGTGTATACAGAACTACCCGCCACTCAAAATGAATTACTAGCATATGAAAACTCTGTTTATCCGTAATATTTCAAGAACAAACGCTCAGCGCCTTTGTTAACTCTAACGCGAGTCGTAAAAAAAGGAAACAGTGGTCTCTTTGTCTCGTTTAGAGGTTCCCGAGTAGTCAGAAAACGGATCTGACGGTAGGTTATGCCATTTAACTTGACATTTCTTCCACCTGTTAGTTTTCGAATGTCTCCAGTGATTCTATTTCAAAAGAGTGGAGGGGTCTGGGGATGAGTGTGGCAAAAACTGACAGGAAACGAACGGAGAAAGAAATGGCTTTTAGGCCGAATTAACGCAGAGGACGGTTCCCTTAGTAGCTATCATCCTTCAGCTGAAGACCAACGCTCACAGTAACCTGAAAGACAACCAAGTTTTACATTTTATATTTATGATTTTTTTTATTCTTGGCGGGAAAAACTATTTAATCAAAAGCTTTTTTGTTTGCGTAGGCGTGACTTCAAATGTAACCTTTTGTTTCAAATAAATAGCTTTTAGTCTGTAACATCCCTATCTTCTGCAAAGTCTAGTTTTTCCCTGAATGGCCCACCTCCTCTGGCCGACGATTCTTGTGAGCATCGTAAAGCGAAGGCGCTGTTCATAAAAAAGGTAATACCTGTGCAGGTGTTCAAAAGAACTGAGGGTATGGTCAGTGGCTATTGGTAAGGTGGTACCACAGGCAGTCTTTAAAGGCTTTCAGCCTTGGCGCCAATACCAGAAACACTGGGAGGCCGCCCTATTCGAGAACAGTTTTTGGGAAGAATGACTTTGGTGATAATTTGTGACGTTCTGCTTTCCAGTCGTCATGACTACAGGACGTTAAATGTATTCAACATCATTCACAGGATCTTTGATTGGCGCAATCCAAGATGGCGTCTACTCGGGCAGGTGCATACCGTCTGGCAGAATGCAGTTTGCGCAGTTTTCGAGAATACCTGAGCTCAATTCTGTACCGAAACACGTAGCATACCTCTCGATTAATGCCACGTCATGGCTCATGTACTTAGTTCGTCTTGCAAAATATACGCTTGTGGCACTACGAGATTTTCGACTCTACGAGATTACACGAAAGTGATTTGCGGACGAAATCAATTTTAAATTAAATATTTACATTTCAAATTCAGTGGTTTATTACTGGACAAAATCAAAGCTAGAGCTTACGGAAAACACATCACTAAGACAGAAAATTGTCAGTTTGTCAGTTTGTTTTGAAACTGATAAGAAAAATCCCTTACATGATTTTTGAGATCAATGTCCGCTTAATATCATGTGATAAAATGAAGTTTCAACCACTTCTTATGATTCAGCAGCCAATCTTTATAAACCAGCCACTTCCTCATTCCCCGAGGATGGTCTCTTAATAAATTGAGTTTAGCTTGTTCCCAATACTTAGACAGCACTCAATCAACTTAACTTGAAAATTCGGTTACTCTCTCGAGAAATCCTACTTGTTTTGCGCAAAGCAAATTCTTCACAGCTCGACGAATGCTTCCCATTTTCCAGTAATACAGCAATGGGTTCACACTGGAGTTCATCAAAGCTACAGTTTCCGTGATCTCCCACAAGATATTCTGTCCAATATTAAAATCCTTTGTAACATTAAAGCGAATGGTGGCATACACGCACGGGGAGTAGAACAGGAAAAATAAAACAACAACTTGTAATATAACAGCTGCTGATTTTCTGCTTCGTGACAACGTTTTTGCATCCTCGTGTAACTTGGTTAGATCTCGAATCACCATCTGGTGTCTACGTAAGATACGGAAAATTATTGCACAAGTCAGGGCCAATGCTATGCCTACTAATGCTATTATTGCAACGCAAAGGAGGGAAAACGCAAATATATCTAGCCCTAATGGCCAAGCGCAAACAGCAAAGCTCCATGACAGCCAAGTTGTTACGGCAACTGTTAACACGCGAGGAATCGTGACAAGTTCGCGGTAGCGAAGATGGACGCTCAAAGCGATCAAACGTTCCACGCTAATGGAAAGTAGAGTCAGCAGGGATAGAATGCCAGTGTATATGACCAATACTTCTTTGGCAAGCAATACAGTACACTGGAAGTCACCGCACAGCAGTCGGGCTTTGAAAGCAACAAATATAGGATGTACGACAATACCAGCTAACAGATCGGTGAAAGCTAAGGAGCACAGAAGAACGTTTGAAGGCGTTTGAAGAGAACGAGTCCTGAATATGGCCAAAATAACCAACAAGTTCTGCACAGTGGCTGTCAAGCAGAGAACACAGTTTAAAATCAGGACTGCCACATTGGTGGAGAACATGTAGTGACGTCTCGAAGGGCTGTCGATGAAAAACGAGCACAGGACAGAGTCGTTTTCCATTTGTGCGTCAGCCGTTTCTGAGCCAAGACCGAAAACTGTAGCTAGGTCGAGAGCACTAAAGGTGTTAAAATCGTTTTAACTTCTAAGATATCATTTGTTTTGTCCACTGGCTTCGTTTTGTCCACTTGTTTTGTCCACTTGTCTTAGCTTCGATGCGATCTAAAATGGGAGAAGAAATAGATGTTTCAGTTTGAAAACTGATTAACATAGCATGTGTTCTAAAATTTAATTTTCCTTTTTTAATTAAAAGGATTTTGCTGGGACGTCGAGTTTTAATTATTCCTGAACATGATTGTTTAGATAGAAATAATCAAAATCTTGAAATTATAAAAACAACTGAATGCCTGCTGATGAATTAACGGGATGTGCTATGTAAATCTGTAGGTTTTAATATTCTGCAGTTCAATTCTGTTTAAGCTGTTTTGAAAAATGTTTGTGTTAATAACGGTCCACCTCAAATAACATACTTTTGAACAACTGGGGCCAGAAAGGGACTGCTATCTGTCTATTGACAACCTGTAGTTTAACAGAAAGGGACTGCTATCTGTCTATTGACAACCTGTAGATTATAAAAACAAATGATAAAAACTTGCACGCTTTTCACTTTCGGTTTTTAATTTTCTCTCTCCGAGTGGTGTTTGCCTGTAGTCTCTCTCGCTAAAACCAATACATCGCCCAGAGCCCTATTGTCTTTCGTGACATGTTAGTTACTCTATCAAATCTGATAGAAGCGGCATAAAAATTTCATTGCTCAGAACTACAGGTTGTCAATAGACAGATAGCAGTCCCTTTCTGGCCCCAGTTGTTCAAAAGTTGGATAGCGCTATCCATCGGATAAATCTCTATCCACTGGATAAGGCAATCGGTTTCCCTAATGCTTATCCACTGGATAGTGATTTATCTGGTGGATAGCACTATCCAACTTTTGAACAACTGGGGCCTGGATAGTCGAGAGGGCGCGCGCAATAGCCGAGAAGCGCGAGTTATTAACAGCGCGGCGAGACTGGTGCGAGGAGAAAAAAAGAAGAAGTTCGTTCCAGTTTTCGGCTTTTTCGCTCGGCTATTTCGCGCTCCCTCTCCACTATCCAGAAAGGGACTGCTAGCAGTCTAGGTAGTCAACAATTTTTCTTGCAAGTTGGATGTACGCGGGGATATTTTAAGATTTGTGTATTGGCTAGAAATGGCTGTACGAATTATCATTTCATTTTTTCCCTGGGCTTTAACTTCAATGTAAACGAGCCCATTTGGGATACTTCAGTATAAAAATGCAACATACTTTGCGTTTTCTCCTGTCCTTTCATGGTAAAATGTCTCCTCATTTGATGAAATAAAGTAGTAGGGGAATAATAAAACTCGATGCAAGGAAGTTGAAAAACTTCAGCATGTCACGTGCGTTTAACATGTGGGACAAAATTTGATTCCACGACGTGGCGGGAATCCTTTCTTGTACCGGTCGGTTTCTCTAAGCGTTAAGCGACTTAAGTGGGGAGAAAAGTCATATTTACTAGCCAGGGTCATTTGCCAAATTCATGTTAGTGAAGGAAAAACTTCTTGGACGGAAAATTCGTCTTCAGACCAGGGCAAGCGAAAAAAACTCGTTGTGCTTTTCGCTTCTAATATGAGCTTAGGACATTTTTCCGTCTAAGACGAATTTTCCGTCCTCTTTTACCGCTGGTTTAGATGGAAAATAGACGGAATTCCGTCTGTGACAAGACTATGTCTTCTAATATGAATTCGGCTATTGCTACACGCGTCCTGCATACTGCTAAGATCAGGAATCAGTGTTTTTCTGTCATACTGTCAATGCTACAAGGTGTTTTAAGATTTGATAATATGGACGAATCCCTACCGTTGGACATATTTCTTCGTATTACAGGTAATGATGCAGTATAAGGCTGATCTGACTCTTGAGCGTGTAATTTAAAATTTGTAACAGTTTTTTTAATTAATGCAATATTTAAAGACAACTGTCCGCATTTTACCAAATTCCACCTGTGTTCCAAAATGTAGATTAATCTACGTTGCACCTGTTTCTATTTGGGTTCAATTTCGTTTCTTTTATTTTATAATTTGTAATACTACAAAGAAATTGAACTGAAATTGAACTGTTCAAACCAAATCTTCTTTCTAAAAGAACAGAAACATATTTTCATTATTATTTATTGTATGCACAGATATATTTGGCTTCCACTGGCTTGAATTAGAATACTCGCAAATTGAGTTGAAGCACCCGCTGCAAAGTGAACAATTAACAGTAATTACAGGCGTCATAGAAGTCCAAGATGTCTCTTGGTTTTGACAGTTTTTAATCAGAATCAATCAGATCCTTTAATGTTAAGAACTTCAGATATGAAACAAGCAATACAGCTCTCCGTTCTCAAACGTTGCGTAACTATCTGCTAATTTATCAGGAACACGTTTGAAGTATGAATAGCGCTGGACTCATGTTTAAATTTAAAAAAGAAGCTTTTTAGTAACCTAAAAGTTGCTTTTGCTTATTAAAATAGTTATTGAGAATTGGGTAGCTTAATAGGCCCATATTAAAAAAAAACATGAACATGGCACATACTTTTCAAAACAAATTACAGCTGACAAATAGCAACTGAAGAAATCAAACGAAAATCTCTCTTACGTATAAACTTTGAGAATTTACCGACGGTCAGATAATGTGCTAACGTTTAAATCGCTATTTTTAAAGCAGTATACAAACTCTTTTACCAGAAATTAAAACATCCAGGAATCAAGATTCAACTAAAATTTTGTTGAAAACAATATAACATTACGTTTTGCAGCTGTTTCGGTCAAATAAAAGAACTTAACCTTCGAGAGATCTAACAGCGTAAACTGATGTTTCTTACTTCTTTTTTTTTTCCATCTGATCTTTTGCACTGCGCTACCTAAATTAAGTACAACTCAGCAAAACAAAAATGTATATAATTGGGTGTTTGGTAGAACGACGATTCTTCGCTTGTGAGCATTAAACGTTTTCGACAGCGACGAAATCGGAACGTAACTGAACCTGAGTTGGAATCGGAAGCGTAATAAAAGGTAAAGTAAAACAGCGAGCAAATTCACTCACTCTAAAATAACGTGACTCGATAAACGCTTAATCCATTACTCATCTTCGTTTACAAAGATTTTAAATATTTCAGTATCAGGGTATGGAATTAAGGTAACGAACATTTAGCAATTAAGGCTACGCGAATTAATCTTGTATTCACTTCAAAATGGATACATCTCCATTTTAATTTAAAACTGAATATCGGCAAAGGACTATTACGTGGAAGAAAAATTAATCTATCATTCCATTATTACATGAGCACTAACCTTCTGTTATCTTGGATGCAGCTGATGATAATTTGTCTTCCACTTTACTTTCAGACAAACAATTTCCGCCTTCTGAAAATGGCATATGATCGAGTCTGTATACAGAACTACCCGCCACTCAAAATGAATTACTACTAGCATAAGAAAACAAGTTTATCCGCAATTTTTCTAGACCAAACGGTCAGGTCTAACTTTTCAGCACTTTTGTTAAAATTTAAGTCCTAAAAACAAAATAAGGCTTTTCCTTTCGTTTCGAGATTCCCGAGTAAGCTTCAGAGAGAAAAACGAAAAATAGGTCTGTCAGCAGGTTATATCATTTAACTTGACACTTTACTACAACACTCATCACCAGTGTCTCTCTTTCAAAAGGATGGAGGGATCCTGGAGTGGACTGTGACAAAAATTGATACAATCTCGTACTCTTAGACCCTAAGGTTTTTTGGTCAGCGGGCGGCCACCTGACACTCTTTCTAAACTGAAACACCAAATAGTTTTTGTGTTAAATATATATAATTATGTCATTCACCGGCTGGGAGGTCGGTATAAGGTAAAACTGTGCCCGATGCCTTGAGTACGGCCGAGGGCCGTAATTAAGACCTCGGGCACAGTTTTCCTTGTACGGACCTCCCGGCCGGTGAATAACATATATTTATTTTTTTCTGAAGTATCTCAGCGGTCTGGAATCCTAAATCCTTGAATCTGAAGCTAATGACGCGCGCTCCAGCGGTCCGATTTCCCCATCCGGACCCCGCGTACGGACCGCTCTAATCCACGGGAAAACTTGAAGTGAAATCATTTTTCTCCAGCACAACGAAACGTTGGATTTTTCTTCTTAAAATGGAACATTTCTCTCACTAACTGTTGTAAAGTGAAAGGAAATATGAGCGATGGAATAAAAGGCCTGGTTATTCTCCGAAAAAGGCGAGCATTCCTACATGATTTTGTTGAGAAAATTTTGCAGGCTTCGTTTTTTCGAGTTGTAGTTTTCGTATTGACACGCCATTTGATTTAACACGGGTTAACTGCAAGTTAGTCTTTTGACCTCTGTTTCTTGGTTGAAATTTCGTTATTTTCCTTTGAGATCTCTTTTCTAATCTTGTCCCATTTAGCTTCATTCAAGACAATATGATTATTAATGATTGTTAGCTAAAATAGGTCAAAATAGTCAAACAAAAAACCTCGCATCGCTGTGTCTTCGACAAGAACTGCTGCTCGTCAACATGTTTTACAGTCGATTTGTGAAAATCTTGACCAAGAACGAACAAAAATGTTTGAAATACTAAGATATACAGCGGAGTTCGCGGAGCGCAAGCCTTAGTTTTCACTAAAAGTCGTACTTGTTAAATAAAGATATTTCGGTATTGAAAACCAAATTTAAACGTGTGATTTCATTTTGAACAAGACAAAGTTTATTTCTTTATTGTTGCTATGAGACGTTGGGGTTTGTTCCATTAACGCTTATTGTTTTATGATATATTTTTAGTTCTGTTTTATCGTTAGTCTATCCTTTATCCTTACGGTTTACTAGAGGCTCTTTTTCATGAGCTTAATAATTTTAACTTTGATCGTCGAAACTAGCGCACGTAGGCCGACTGCTTACAAACAGTTCTCAAACCAATTCGCCTCGTTCCACCTCCAAAATTGCAGAAAAAAAATAAACACGTTATTCACCGGCCTAGGTCGGTCCGTATAAAGAAACAGTTTGGCCTTGGAGTGTATCTTTTGAAGTCAAAATTTCGCATAGAAGATAAACTTCGATTTCCTTGATACTACACCACCTTTTCAACAAATGATCAAAGATTATTTTCTCGCTGGTTTCCTAGCAACAGCTGTCACCATAGCAACGGTAATGGACAACCCCTCTTTTTAAATAATGTCGAATATCTCGAAAACTAGTCAGACACTTAATGACGAAACTTGAACTATTTGAACTACTCAACCTACACAACTTGTATGCGAACTTAGGGAAAAATCTGTAAGTGCGTTTTCACGTAAATCGTGATTCATTTTTAAAAGGGGTGATTTGGTCATTCCTGCAATTGTCTCCAATATTTCAAGAAAGATAGAACTTAACACTTTCCCTTTTCAGTTGAAGGATCTTTTATGATATTAAAACATTCGCAATGTACATTGAGCTTCCTAGGTGGCTGTGGTTTTAAGATATTTATATTTAAAAACTGCTAAAATGCAGTACAAATCAGCCAAACAGTTCGTAATTTGCATAAATAGAAATATTTCTAAACTGCCCTGACAGATTTTTCTCTTAAATTGATTGACGTTAGAATAATAATTCTTTTTGACGTTCCAGCAAGTTTTAGGCTGAATAAACATTTCGTTTATTAGATAAGAAGGCTGAATCTCGGTCAAGTTTCAGTCGTTATTAACTTTCAACGAGCAACAGCATTATTTTGTTTTTCCTGGTCTATTTCACGGTTATTCACGTGCAATGAATATTTATACACGCTGCGCTTGTGTCCTCTCGTGCATTTATAATTCCTTCTCATAATAAAAAAAAATTTTCGTCTTCTGAACTTCTTCCTGGAGACTTTTCCAATACTCTTTAAATACTGACTGACATTTTAGCATTTTTAATTACGGATTTAATTACACTGGGGCCGAAAAATTAAGAGAAACAAGTTTAGAAGACGAATGTATATATATTTTTTATTATGAGAAGGAAGTATAAGCGCACGAGAGGACACAAGCGCAGTGTGTATATTAATTGCACGTGAATAACCGTGAAATAGACCAGGAAAAACAAAATGAAACTGTTGCTCGTTGAAAGTTAATAACGACTGAAACTTGACCGAGATTCAGCCTTCTTATCTAATACCAGAAATGTTTATTCAGCCGAAAACTCACTGGAACATCAAAAAGAATTATTATTCTAACGGCAGTCAATTTAAGAGAAAAATCTGTAAGGGCAGTTTAGAAATATTTCTATTTATGCAAATTACGAACTGTTTGGCTGATTTGTGCTGCATTTTTTAAATATGAATATCTTAAAATGGCAGCCACCTAGGAAGCTCAATGTACATTAAGAATGTTTTGATATCATAAAAGATCCTTCAACTGAAAAGGGAAAGTGTTAAGTTTTATCTTTCTTGAAATATTGGAGAAAATTGCAGGAATGACCGAAATCAGCCCGTAAAAAATGAATCATGATTTACATGAAAACGCTCTTACAGATTTTTCCCTAATTTCGTATACAAGTTGTGTAGGTTGAGTAGTTCAAATAGTTCAAGTTTCGTCATAAAGTGTCAGACTAGTTTTCGAGATATTCGACATTATTTAAAATGAGGGGTTGTCCATTACCGTTGCTATGGTAACAGCTGTTGCTAGGAAACCAGCGCGAAAATAAACTTTGATCATATGTTGAAAAGATGGTGTAGTATCCAGGAAATCGAAGTTTATCTTCTATGCGAAATTTTGACTTCAAAAGACACACTCCAATAGACCAAAAAAGCTGTTGCGAGCCTCCTTAAGGTGACTCGATCGAAATAAATGACGCGCTCTATGCCTCTCTAAAAACTCTAATAACATCGTCAATTCTCACTCATTTTACGCACAATAGCGCTACTGTGGAATTCAGATAGTAACAAAGCCGTATACAGAACAGAGTTTCGATAGTGCATCACTTTCAAATAATATATTGTCCAAACCAAGACCGCCCCAACAAAGTAAAATAGCGTAAAGTATGTGTAAAAGATTCAGTTTCATGTTGCGGTAGTTTTATTCAATTCGTCCGGTTAGTTTTCATATAATTCAGAAAAACGTGAATTTGGCGACTTCGTTATATTTTGGTGCAGAAAGTGAGTTTGTAATAGTCGCCCAAACTTTTTCATCGTTGCGGATAGCCAAATGCATTTTGGAACTAACTATAATGATACATTGAACTTACTTTATCTGGAGTTATTACGCTTTCAGTCAACTTTGGAAAGCACTGGAGCGGTCCAAACTTTGAAGTCCGTCTGGGCTTGTTATTTTGACGTTCAAATTGTGCCGGGATTTCTGTTCCTGCGATTTTTCGGAAACTTGAAGAGTCAAGGTAAGATGCTATTTTAAGCTGATTCTAGAAGTTTAAACCAAATCGTAGCGCTCAGTTTTGTTAGAATGGCAATTTTATTAAAAAAGTAGTGTTCAATAAAAGCAAATTCACGCAAAATTAACGAGGAGTACATCTACGTGTTGACATACGTATTATTCCCCGATAAATTGTGTGTAAAATGCGAAAGTTTCAAGGAAATCGAGTGAGAAATGACGATGATATTAGAGTTTTTAGAGAGGCATAGAGCGCGTCATTTATTTCGATCGAGTCACCTTAAACGAGTGATTTCATTTTGAACAAGACAGCTCATTTCTTTATCCTTGCTATGAGACATCGCGGTTTGTTCTAAACGCTTATTGTTTTATGATATGTTTTTAGTTCTGTTTTATCGTTAGTCTATCCTTTATCCCTACGGTTTGCTAGAGGCTCTTTTTCATAAGCTTAATAATTTTAAACTTTGATAGTCGGAACTAGCGCACGTAGGTGGACTGCTTACAAACAGTTCTCAAACCAATTCGCCTCGTTCCACCTCCAAAATTGCAGAAAAAAATAAACACGTTATTCACCGGCCTAGGTCGGTCCGTATAGGGAAAAACTGTGCCCTCAGTCTTGAGTACGGCCCTCGGCCTGCGGCCTTGGGCCGTACTCAAGACCTCGGGCAGAGTTTTTCCCTATACGGACCTCCCGGCCGGTGAATAACATATATTTATGTTTTTTCTGAAGCATCTCAGCGGTCCGGAATCCTAAATTCTTGAATCTGATTGGCTAATGACGCACGCTCCAGCGGTCCGGATTTCCCCAAATTTAAGTACTCAAGATCGAGGGCACATGCAGCAGTTCTTGTCGAAGACACAGCGTTGCGAGGTTTCTTGTTTGACAATTTTAGCTAACAATCATTAATAATCATATTCTCTTGGATGAAGCTAAATGGAACAAGATTAGAAAAGAGATCTCCAAGGAAAATAACGAAATTTCAAGCGAGAAACGGAGGTCAAAAGCCTACCTTGCAGTTAAATGGCGTGTCAATAAGAAAACTACATCTCGAAAAAAACCAAGCCTACAAAATTTTCTCAAAAAAAAAAAACGTGTAGGAATACTCGCCTTTTTCGGAGAATAAACAGGCCTTTTATTCCATTGCTGATATTTCCTTTCACTTTACAACAGTTAGTGAGAGAAATATTCCATTTTAAGAAGAAAAATCCAACGTTTCGTTGTGCTGGAGTAAAATGATTTCACTTCAAGTTTTCCCGCGGATTGGAGCGGTCCGTGGTCCGTACGCGGGGTACGGATGGGAAAATCCGGACCGCTGGAGCGCGCGTCATTAGCCAATCAGATTCAAGGATTTCGGATTCCGGACTGCTGAGATGCTTCAGATAAAAATAAGTTCCCGAATTCTTGGCAGATCTAAGCTATTTAATCAAAAGCCTTTTACTTTGTGTACGCGTAAGGTCAAATATATAACCTTTTTTTCAAATAAGTGGCTTTTAGTTTGCGACACTTTTAAGTCCCTATCTTCTAACACGTTTTTCCTTTGTAACATCCAGCAACTCTGTTGTAAGCTCTTTCGAGACGTAAAAGGTAAACGAAACTGATAGAGCGATAAAGTGGTATAATGGGGCACTGTACTCTGTTTACAGGTAGCCCAATCTCTTTCAATAACGACAGCGTTGATTTACGGCATAGTTAGCAAAAGAATCTGGTCATGGAGCTCCTCAAAGTCCTTTGTTTTATGTTTTTGTTACGGTTTTTAGCCTTAACCCGTTAACCGTGCACAAACAACAAAAGGTTTTGAACTTTGCGTGAGCAACTAACCAATAAAAATGTTACTGTTAAGTTACTCTAGGTGCAATGTAATATAAATTTTTGTAATGTTGTTTTGTAATGTAACTTATAAATTTTTGAAAAGCGCCATTGGACCACTGGGAAGTGGCGCTATAGAAATTTATTATTATTATTATTACTCAGCCACAGTGTGCGAAATGAAAACAAAAGATTTTGCACGGTCGTTGCAATTGTACTTTCAACATAAATTGCAACGCCTTTGTTATGGCCTTTGAAACTTGCAAGGTTTCATAACCAGTACTTGACTACGTCTACGGAAACTAGTAATTGTATTATTCCGAACATGCTATCCGTTTACTGTTTATTCCTTTCCTAGTGAACAACTTTGCAAAAGGAAAATCAAACAACATGAAATTACATCATAAATAAGCAATCACTTTTCGATCTTTATGACTACGTTGACTTCATGACTAAATGACTTCAATAAGTATGAAATCAATGTAAATAAAACTAGAATTGTTGTGAGAGAAATTTGAATAAAAAAGCCTAAGAAAGAAGAGCTGTGCTAAGAGAGAAACAGAAGACACAACATGGGAGTGAAATAAATTATGTGTTCATATTTTCATGTCGCAGTGAATGCAATGAATGAGTTACTAAAGTGGTAAGAACTTGGGGCGAGTTGCAGAAGACATAACGTCCGGCGTAACTTCAAACTTCAGACGTTCACTCCAGTCAGTCACAAATTTCAACGTCTGACGTTACTAGTTCGTTCGGCGCTAGATTTTATGCAACTCCTCGCTCAGATGTAAACACCCTTGTATCATGAGGGCATACTCATCAAGATTGCGCAAATCAAAGATCCTAGGAACGAGGCTCTTTGATTTGCACAATCCAAGATGGCGGCCACTCGGGTGGGTGGAGCTTTGGAGCATGCACTTCGCGCAGTTTTGGAGAATACCTGAGCTCAATTCACCACCAAAACAGGCATCATCCCTTTCAATTTTTGCCACGTTGCGGTTATATTTAGTCTGTCTTGCAAAAAATACTCCTGTGACATTACGGTAATTTCAACAATTATACAAGGTTACACGGAAGTGTTTACGGAAGAAATCAACTCAAAACAAATAACATTTAAAACACAGTGGTTTATTGCCGGGCAAATTCAAAGCTAGATCTTACAGAAAACACATCACTAAGTTGCTCAATCAACCTTATGTTACTTGGTGACTTACATCCTACGTGACAGACATTTATTTAATTAAAACCACTGATCTATTTTTATAGTGGGGTAATGCAAACTCCTTAATTATTGTATGCCGGTACCCTACGTAACCCTAAATTTTTTTTTCAGATGTTCAACTTCTTCTTCAATTTTTTTTGCACAGAAACAGTTGGTATTGGTTGGTAATTCAGAAACAGGAAACGTTTCGAAAGTAATTTATAGACAGTACCGACAAATTTCCGACTAACAAGGACATTGCCTAGTGGTTGGTAGATTTAGAAGATTGCAGACTGTTAGGAGAAAAAAGAAACAGGAATGTACATTGCCCCACATTATTTAACTGTTACAATTACCCACAGTTACCAAAGTCTATGTACTAATAGTATATACCTAACAAGCGAATAGAGTTTTTCGCGCGCTCTGATTGGTTACTCAAACTTGGGATAGTATCTGCTATTCACATCCGGGCATTTTCTGACTCTCCACTTTGTTAGGCGTATACTAAAACAATTATTCCCCTCAGTGTCGGCCAAGAGTGGTAGATATTTACCTCGCCGCTAGGCAGCTCGGAAAATGTCCACCACTATTTACCTCCACTAAGGTGAATAATTATTAACTAATCACAATTTCATTTCTTCTTATTTACGCGTAACTTTAATCAATGACTAGTTTTAAAGAGAAAGTGTCACTAGCTGAGGGTCAACCTTAATAAATCACACTAAACTTTTCAAGACTTTCCTAACCTTTAAACTCCACAATGCCGCATAATAATGGCAGCCGGCCCGGGGGCTGCAATGATTTTACTTCCTGATAAAGCTATCTGAACGGCCTCAAAAGAAAAGGTCTGAAGAGTGGGATTCTCACAAAACAAAGGTTGCTAAGGCTAGAAGGAAAAACTTCACTTCTTAATCCATATATCCCTCCATGTCACTTTTTCTTTACTTCAACAACAGAGAATTGATTACATACTTATAGTTAAATATCAAGGTGGAGCGTTTCCAGATTTCATATTAGTTTGCTTTGCATCGCGAAACGTTGGATTCATATTCAGACAGAACTGAAAACCTGCAGATAACCAGTCCTGCTTTATCAGTTTTTTGTTTAATTTACATTTACAGTTAAAAAAAACAATTTAAAGAAAAATATATCATTTTGTTAGCAATAACGTTTGAAAGGAAATGCACATTTTTCACACAGTTTCAAAAATGTTGACTAAAAGAAATTCAATTAAAGTAACTAGAACCGCTCCACCTTAAAGGAAAACTTATTTTACGACAACTTTGGAATCTATTTATAATTTTTCTATTTTCTCTAATATTTTTTCTTGATTGGTCCAAGAAACTTATTCAGGGAACAATCTTTACTTCTGAGAGAAGAACCTCTTTTGACTGGCAAGTTTTTCATGTGATACTGCGACCTTGGTCAAACAGACACTTAGCCCCTATTTTCCATAAAGAGGTTCAACAGCAGAATTCTTTCTAAACATTTACCCTTAGGTCGAATGTTATTCAATGTTGTTGTTTTGTTGTTCATGTCGATGCTATTGTTGTTTTTGCTGTTGTTGTTGTCGACGACATTTTTGTTGCAGTTGTTGTTGTTGTTGTTGTTGTTGTTGCTGTCCTTATTGTTGTCAATGATGTTGTTGTTCCCGTTATTACTGTTGTTGTTGTCGTGTTGTTGTCGTTTTTATTGTTGTCGTTGTCAATGTTCTTGCCATTGATGTTGCTGTTGTCGTTGTTATTAATGTTGTCGATATTGTTGTCGCTGGCAATGTTCTTGTTGTTGATGTTGTTGCTGTTGTCGTTATTGTTGTCGTTATTGTTGTTGTCGTTGTTGTTGTTACTGTTGTTGCTATTATTGATATTGTTGCCGTTATTGCTCTTGCTGTTGTTGTTGTTGTTGTTGTTGCCGACGCTTGTTGTTGATGATGTTGCTGTTGTCGATATTGTTGTCATTGCAAATGTTCTTCTTGTATTGTTGTCGTTGTTATTGCTGTCGTTATTGTTGTCGCTGGCAATGTTCTTGTTGTTGATGTCATTGCTGTTACTCTTGTCGTTATTGTTGTTGTTGTTGTTGTTGCTGTCGTTGTCGTTTTAGAGCCTTGCAGCTCACTGGACCGGTGTTAATGGCCGGCTTCCGTAATAAGAAGGTAGGATTAAAAGTATCCCTTAACTCCAATTGCTTACCAAATACAAAATTAAGCTAAAACTCTACAAATTAAGAAACGCTTTTGAAGCTGTTTCAACCTATTCATAAACAAACAAACATAAACCTTATTTCAATCAAATACCACAAGTACTTAACTATAGCTCAAAATCTTAAGTAAGAAACACAATCTTACTTAAATTATAGGAAAACAAATATCTTAAACCTTCCCAGCGAAACCGTATATAACGAGCAAGCGAAGCCATCTTCGTTAATTATTAGGTTACCCCGTCCGTGCGTATCTTCAATCTATGTAGGTTTCCTACAAAACTTCCCCGTTTATATACCTGGGTGTACAGAGACAACGTGGAGTAATGTGCCTTGTCCAAGGACACAACACGAAAACATCGACTAGCGACTGTGCCTCCAGTCAAACATGTGAACACGTCACAAAATAAGAAAAGATGGAATATTCAACATGTCGCGACGTTTTCTTAGAAAAATTCTTAGGAGCCCAGGGCTCTGAAGTAAGGAAAGCAAGCTGTAAAATGCTGGGTGCCCGACAATGCTGAAGGACGCTAGAACTAGTCAGCTGCGCTAAACGCGAGGTGATTAAAATGACGGCCATTTCTAACGGATTTTTCAGTTAGAAAAACAGAGAATCGTCTAGACTGACTTTGGCGTTCGATGGTTAGTCCTAAATTTAGTTGCGAACAATTTTGTTTAGGCACCAAGAGGGAAAATTGCTTTAAACTCAAGTGCGAAACCTCGGTGACGAGTGTTTACGGAAACGTTAATGAACAGCTGCATTGAACATGCGCGTTATTCAGTACTGTCTGGGTGCCCCAGCTAAGGCACCCACCTTGGGATCCCTGGGCTCTTTCCCTAGCTGTGCACAGCTGAGTATTTACAACAAAAGAGTAGGAAAACTAAGCTACACAGAAGCTATAGCACTATGCGAATAAACAGCCCATAATGGACAGACCATTTTATTTTTGAGGCGGGGAGGGGTGGCGTTGGGCGAATACGAAAAAAAAAATTCCTGCACAGCTTTTGCAAAAAAAAAAAAATAATAATAATAAAATAAAATAATAATAATAATAATAATAACGATAATAATTGTGCATAGTGGCACAAAGCAAAGAAATATATTGCTAGCTAGTGAAATAAAAATTCATACAATGCATACAAAAATTGCCCACCCCCAAAATAACGATCCGTCCCTAATCACTAGGTAAATAGCTGTGAAGACCAAGCCTCTTAATGGACTGTACAGGTGAACGTAGAGTGTATGAACTTCTTTAACAAAAAGGTGACATTTCAAAGTGTAACTTACTAGCACATTAATTCTATAAAAAATCTTTTAAAAAGGGTATATACCTTCCGTTACCAGACCGTAGAATCTCGGACAATAGGTCGTTTTCACGATGGCGTCATTTCACCATATCTCCCAGAATCCCAAGTAGGTTGTTAATTCTTGATGCAAATTAGCTAGGGCTATTGTTATTCAAACCCCACTGGTATGATAAAATTCAAAAAAAGAAAGAAAAAACGACTGAATTCTGGTAGTTGTAGTGTAATGACGCCATCTTGAAAACGGCCTACTAATAGCTTCATCCCCCTATCCCACAAGAACCAAAGGGGAGAAAGGAGGCGGGGGGGGGGGGATTTGTCTCGCACCCTGCACTTGAGAAACTCCCGCTCCCTCCTCTTATGCTGCCTGCCACGAAGGATGAACATGCCTCCGCAGGTTAATATATCTCTTTCCCCAAAACCGATTACTATAAATGCTACTATATACTGTATACTGCTATATACAATATATATAGTTCCAAGGCATCGCACTCTTTTCTGAAGTGAGCTATAAATCAAATGTAAGCACTAGAACACTTCGGTTAAATATTTTAAATGCGTCTAAACTATTATATACACTTATACAACTGTACACTAACTCTATACTATACCTCTCCGACAAGAAGACCACAGGTAGTGTAAGTACTGAATGTATTCTTGCACATAGAGCCTCTTCCTTCTAGCTTTCAGAGCTTTGAAGCATCCATTCGTCATACGTCGTTCTTGGTCCCCAAGCTTGGAAAGTCACGTTCCTGCTAACTGTTACACTACTGAAAAGAAATCACGAATATCTAATATAACTACAGTCACTGACAAAATCTCTCTGTTCACTTCTCACGCACTAAGACCTTTACAAACATGGCGTCACCACGAACATAGGCTCCACTGCTGAGGTTGTCCAACAGAATTGAACAATGAGGCTCAGCACCAGGATCTGGAACCTGATTCATATCTTGAACCGGTTGAGCAAATGATGCATCTCCAGGATGCGGTTGTACGTGGGCAACTACATCATCTCCTCTGCTGCCAGCTTGGCCCATCAATCTAACTTCAATGTGACGCGAAAATGGCCACTCAAGAATGGGATCATACTCTCCTTCCATCACTACAAAAAACAAGGACATCCTCGAGCCCCGATCCCTTCCGTACCCATTCAAGTGGAGGCGTACACACATTTTGTATCCATCGCGACTCGTGCAAAAAGGTGGGCTTGACAAAAATCTGTCTGGGTTGTCTCTCGCCTCGGCACACTTTTGGCAAACACCGTCAATTTTCCAAATCAACTGCCCATCGTATGAATAGACTTGTTCCTGGCGGGGGAGTTGCTGGTAATTGCGCAGAACAGTAGAAACCATTGCACGTGTGAACTCCAACTGGACATTCATTCTATTCTCCTGAACTGCACTCTGTGCCTCGACCTCTTCAAGTCGACCCCTCAATTCAGCGTTCTCTTCACTAAGAGCTGCTATTTTGGTACGGAATTCTTCAAAATTCTCCAGTACTTGAGCCTGAACCAGTGCCAGAGAATCAAACAAAGCTTTCACGTCACCTCCTAATTTTGCCAGCAACTTGTAGTGAACATTTAAGGCCCACTCGTGACTTTTGACTTCAACTTCAGTTGCAGTGAGTGCTTGCCTGAATTTACTTTCTTTAGAGGAGAGGCCACATTCTCCACCATCGTGATTGTGTTTTGCATCCACTACACGCAGAAGCAAAAGATGATGCTCGGTGATACCATCTTTTGAATGCCTCTTCAGACCATCCTGGTCCATCAATTCCTATTCAACCAGAAAAGACAAACTTACATCAAACACTGAATTTATTCTTAACAGAGAAAAACGCTTCTGGAAATCCCGGTATGTAATTGCAAAAGGGAGTCACGAAAACGTAGATGGAGAAGCAAAAGGAAAGCCGGATCAACTAAAGCAGTAAAGGACACTGTAAGTCCTTCGTTGTGCACTTATTACCTCTTGGAATGAGGCAGCCAGTACATCACTGACTCTTGAAACAATAAAGAACAGCGGGTTACAACAGAGTCC
Organism: Siderastrea siderea; assembly: GCA_964030785.1. NCBI lineage: Eukaryota > Metazoa > Cnidaria > Anthozoa > Scleractinia > Rhizangiidae > Siderastrea > Siderastrea siderea. The sequence goes on along the minus strand of OZ034966.1, from coordinate 32,687,867 downwards.
CTAACCTAAAAAACAACAATAACAGTAGTAAGACTCAACTGGGTTAAACACAATTACTGGTATATCCAGTAGTCTACATTGTGACCCATTGTGACAAACGAGGTTCTGTACATGTAAGAAAAGTAGCCAGGTATTATCTATGGTGTTTCCTTCGGCTGTTTACAATGAAATACGCATATTGCACAAAGAGTATTACAGTCGACTGCCGATAACTCGAACCTTCGAGGGAAATCAAAAAAGGTTCGAACTATCGGAGTTCCTGGAGTTCGAGTTATCGGGGGATAGGATTCCTGCTGACACCACTTATCACATGTCTTCTCACAGGAAGAACTGACGCGTTTTGTGTACCAAAGCACCAGGAAACTAAAACAAATTGACACAAAGAACAAGTACACACGTCAAAACTACAATGCTGCTCATTTTTTCGAAAATTGATTCAAAATAAATTCAGTGTTCTGGAGTATGTTTTGTCTCATTACACTTTGACAAACAAGGTTCGAGTTATCGAGGGTAAAATAAAAGAAAATGACCTGAAGGGAATAGGATTTCAGTTCGAGTTATCGAGGATTCGAGTTATTGAGGGTAAAATAACAGTAAATGTATGGAGCAATTCCAGGGGAAATCAGCGCGAGCTTCGAGTTACCGAGGGTTCGAGTTACCGGGAGTCGACTGTATAATCTGTTGATGACGTTTTAAAGTTCTGCGATGCCACTAATTTGTCGCTAATAACACAAACCTTACAATGGAGGTTACACTTTTTTAGTACAAACTCATGATCAATCAGTTTACCATACTCAAGTCTTCTAATCTGGGTCCCAAAACCTCAACAACTTAATTGGAAGGTCGCTTATATCTTAAATTCTTTTTATAGGCTCTAAAATCGTTTTTATTTAAGAACCAGATGTTGAATTTTAAATGTCATAACGTAATTATTCATTTACATGTATGCTTTCTACACGTTTGCAATAACTTGAGAGGGGGGGGGGGGGGGGGGGGAGAAACAGATAGGGGGCACTCAATTACATAAGCCATTTATAAGCCAAGCCAACCACCTTCTTAGTGAAACCCTTCCCACTTCTTAATAAATAAATTGGTTTCTTGAATTTACTTAATATTGCATTTCTTATATACATGGGCTCAGAAAGTAAATGAATAGAAATAACACCTACATGTTCCAGCAGACTGTTAAGCACCAAATGGGGTCAGGGTATTGTTGTAGGGAACAGTTTGGGATCAAGTGAATAGCGAAACAAAATACCCTTAATGTCATTTAATTAGATGGTTAAATACAAAAATAACACTCACTAATTGGTAAACTTACTTCATGTGCACAGCCATACTCTACAAAAGGGCAACGCATCCTAGGACAGTCACCATTGATCGGATCAAGATGGCACTTCATCTGCAGAAAATAAAAAGCTGTCAAGTGTTGTTTTGAACCTACTTGAGTACATACCAGTCAATATGGAGTATTTAAATAAGCTTGTTAATTTACCTAATGATATGCAGTGTGCTTACTTACTACTTCTAACTGGTTAAGAAAATGGTCAAACTTTTTGACCCTGAAAAGTAAAGTGAAAACAAAGGAATGCAGGTTACAGGACCTTTGTATCGACACTCGAGAGAAAACTAATCTTATATTGTACTCTAATTACTCTGTTTCTACACCAATACACCGATAAATATGCCACCTATGCTCACACGAGTATCATGTAACTGCAAATTAAAGTTTGGTATTGGTTTTCAAAAACCAATACGTGATCATCGCTTTAGCATCACCAGCTAATCTTGTGACAACATAAATTGCAATGTCTTGATGTCCACATAACATTCCTGATTATTCATGGCAGCTTTATCCCATTTCCTTTAGAATTCATTCATTTGGACCTCATGCTACCCAATTTCCTTGTTAAAAATACCTATTCGTAATGATCATTTATCCAACCTTTTCATACTAGTCTTTATATACATGTATGCATATTCCTGGTTATTCCTGGCCGCTCATATCCCGTTGCCTTTAGAATTCATTCTTTTGGACCTCATACCACCCAATTTCCTTGTTAAAAATACCATTTCGTAATGATTTGTCCAACCCTTTCATACTAGTCTTTATATAACTGTATTTTAAAAGTATGTAAAGACAACATTCATGTTCATTTCACATGTGGGATATTGGAATGCAAAATTGACCTATTTTCAACATCTCAAGGCTTCACAGCTCAGTCGGTAGAGCAATGCACCGGTATCACAAAGGTCATAGGTTCGAATCCTCTTTTTTCAGGTTAAAGAGCAATTGCTTTTATTAATATTAAGAGAGAGCTGCAAAGATCATTTCACTCACTTCATTTTAGTTACAATACCTACGTAAAGCAATTTATGACTCAAAAAAGAAAAACAGCTTAACATTAAATTACCACTGATTAGTCGACGCAAGGTAGCCAATTTTCAAACTACTTGTTGAAATAAATGAACTTAACCAACCTGGCTTCTTGGCAAATTTACATGGCCACAATTTGGGCAGTCAATCGGAAAATCAGGACACACAGTAAGGTGGTTCTGACAGAATTGCAAACAAAAAGAAAAGAACAAATAGTTACGTTACAGACTTGTTTCTGCACTCGATCTTAAAAGGTCACAACAATTATTATTTTGCATTGCGCGCTGTCCGCCCTTAACTCCACCTTGTCCGTCTATACGCAGATACATGGAAATTGTTAGAAACAGAAAATGTTAGGGGAATACCCTACAATGCACTAGCTTCCCATGGGGGAGGAGGGGGAGGAGGAGTTGTAATATGAGTTTCCACTTGGGCCATGTGAACAGAAACTGCATGGGTTAAGCACCAGCCTTGTAGCCCAAAATTTACTATCGTCCTGTTAAAAATAACCGTCATAGCTTAAGCTAGTAAATACCCTCTATCTAGTGAAGGCCTTTTCCAAGCAGAGTCTGGTCTGACAGAGTTCAAGGGTCAAACTACTATAAAGTCTGTCCAAGCTGGAGTAAGAAATGCTATCACTTAGTTTGACAGTGTCTGTGATACTGAAGAAGCCAATGTAATAACATACACAATGATTTGGAAAATACAGAATGACTGCTATTGATACTGCGAGGGTACAAAAAAATGTAATGTAAGGAATACTTCTTTGGGCAAATAACTTTAAACACCTCTCTTTAGTTAACAACTACGTCTAATACATAAAAATGCCACATGAAATCCAAAACAACGTGATAAATGCCCATGAAGTAGATCATATACCACAGACCAAATACAGATGTAAAACGTTTATTAATGTTACCGGCAAGCCTCCCACTGTCTCTGGAGAATTGCAGTATTCACACTGCACTGGGTGGTATGGACAGCAGTTATCTTCGTGGTCTTGCAAGTTACAAGATGGTATTAAGTTACAGCAGCCATTGTGTTTGCATTTAACTGGTCTGTATGGGCAAATACCCTCATGTACCTGAAGAAATAAGGAAGAAACAAACGTAAGATGTTTATTAGAGCAGCATGTGTATAAATTCTTGAATGTGAGTGCCTCTAGTACTGTCAATACATATATAGACAACATTTTTCTGCATTGAATAAATAGATCAGCAAAAAGAAACAAGCAAAAGAAAAAAATTGTATAATTAGATAAATACAAAACTTTTTGACAGCTTTTCAACTATTTTGATGAATTCAGCTTCACCTAAACAATCAAATTAAATAACTATAAGAAGAAGTGTCAAGAGTGCAAAGCTGACACTTGCCAACTCTGCCTCAGTGCCATTGTTTTCATTTTACCGGTATTTGGCAAGTTGACACAGGTCATGAAAATTTTCTTAAAACAATGTCAATGGCATAGCATGTAGCATTGTGCAAGAAAAGGAGTGTGACATAAAATGTCAATCACCTCAAATTCCCTCACTCTGCCATGCCAGTTGCAGCCACTACCTTTGTTTAGGCAAGTGGTAATCAACTCTAAAATTTCTCTCTTGACAAATGCGTCAGGAAAAACCTGCAAGAAAAAAGCAGACGGACATTAATAGACGAAAAGTGAGTGGCAGGGCCAGATGGGAAAATATTTGGCTCAAGGTCATGCCATACTACACTGTACACCATCACCAAGCACAGCCATACATTTTCATGCTGAATATTACTATTTGCTATGTGCGCATTAAATGAACAGATGATTTGTGCAGGGATGGACGGCTTTTTCCAGACCAGCTTGTGTCAACCCGTCTGGCCCTTACAGACATGTCAACTTACTAATCCATTTTCTATAGAATAAATTATTGCTTCAGTGGGCCCGTTACTGTGGCATAGTAAATAAAAATTAACCTTGATGTCAGCTGATGTCAGGGAAATGTGGTTACACTGTATTATACACAGAACAAAATAATATTGAATACAATAATACTACAGTGTATGTTCCACCTGTAAAATTATGCATAAAAGCACCACCGATTCTCCTGTGCATGTGTGGTGCAACAGAATGGTTTATAGTGGTTCCAAAAAAATGGGTACTGTCAAACCAGTAACCAGTAACCAATAATGATAAGTTCAGTCTCACCCTGTCACGTTCAAATCTAGCCAAATTCCCGCTCAGACAGTAGCAAGACAAATGTCTCGTTCTCGTTGCAAAGTGAGACAAATTTCGTGTCTCGCTTTGTCCCGTTCCATTCTCGCTGCAAAGAAGGCTTTCTGGCCAGAATCAGGCTGGATTCTTGCCGTGTCTGCATGGCTGTAAATTTTCGTACGGGAGGGACACTGCACTATGTGCTTTTGATATTTTAGGCCAAGTCACTGATCTTAGTAATGCTAATTATCAATAAAATTATTTTTAAGCACTGATCTAAGTTTTATTTTGACCTATTGTTAAACCCTGGTAATGTAGCTATCCTCAGGTCAAGCACTGGTCAACTACATGTTACACTTATAATACGAAAATTGTCAAATAATTAACAGCTTAAACCATCTGCCACCCACTCACCAGTGCCAACTTAAGCTACCGTGCATGGTGTCAATCTTAATATTAAGATAGATTAAACCATTAGCCTAAAAGTGGAGCTCCACGATACGTTCGCGATCTTCTTACTCCTTACAATCCACCTCGTCAGCTACGGTCATCTTCAAAAGACCTTCTTTCAATTCCGCATTTCAATTTGAAAACATATGGCGCAAGATCTTTCTCCGTGGCAGCTCCTACACTCTGGAATACTCTGCCTTCCGATATCAAGAACAGCTCCTCAGTGTCCCTTTTTAAACATAAACTTAAAACTTTCCTTTTTAAAAAAGCATTTTTATAACTTTTTAGCAACTTTTTTTATTAGTCTTAAGATTTTAAGCTGTAAAGCGCTTTTGAACTTTTAGGATATTGGCGCTATATAAATATTTTATTATTATTATTATTATTTATTACTTATTAATTTCTGAAAATACTCTTATTGAAGTTGTGAAATTAAACAAAAAAAAAATCAAAAACCCCAGAGGCATTAGCCCCAGCTGTTGTTCTCCCTTAAAACATACAGTCACTCGCTCAAGATACAATCCCGAGCTCGTGTAGCGAAAGACGCTACCAGTATTTGTTTGGCCAACCCAAAACAAGAGGTCTTGGGCAAGTGACTGCAAAAAAAGAAATGGGACCATGTTTTCTGCTGGTAGAGCCACATCCACACCTTTTAGGTTACACAGCGTTAAAAAGCAGAATAAAATATTCTTATACAATTGTCTACCTTTGAACCATGAATTTAAAATGGTATTTTATTTTTATAAGGTTATTTTTTAATTGTTACTTTATTATTGCTGTTAAACTTAACTGACTTATAATTGGTTGTTGTGAAAGGCGTCAGTTAAAAAAAATTTCCACCTCCATTGGGATTTGAACTCAGATTGCCTGCTTCGCAAGGATTCATTGTTTGTGCTGTCTATTGAGTGACGATTGAGACCATTTACATGTACAATGGCACATGTTAAATTATTTCACAGAAGTTAGCTTCCAAATCAGTTTCTTCATGTATGTGATCATCAAAACCTGCCTTTTAGTTTGGAATTGCTTGTGTGCAGTAGATTCTGCTATTGCTGTTTCACAACTGTCTACAGTAGTTTATGAGAAACACTTGTTCTGTTAAAAGAAAATGCATGCCTATCTTTTTCTCTGCACATTAATTTACCTGAGCGTGATTCAAGTTTATGGTACTGATTTTCAAGATTAACTTCCTGTGATTTTGACCTCCTGAATGCAAAAATAGATTTCCTTGTTTTTTTTTTCAAGAATAAAGCACTTCTGGCAAAAACGAACCACATCAGGTTTCTAGCCTTGCCAATATCTAATTATATGCAAAATACAAAAGAAGTCGATTTTTAACTACTGCCGCGAAATTTTGCTTGACTTTTACTGAAAGTTGCTCTTCAGGTTTTTAAGAAACCTCTTTTTCAAAAGATGGCATATGCATTCTTCTCCCCCTGGTCAGGTTGCCTTGGAACTCCCCTCCCCCCTCCCCCAGAGTCTGTACGGACGAGTGGACAGATGTATGCTGGCATCACAACCAAAATTTCTCACACCAATAGGTTACCAAATTTGCTTACCAATGGTGCTCTGGTCTGCGGCCTTTGGCCGCAAATAAAGGAGGTCTGCTAAAAAACTGAGTTACCTTAAGTTTACAATTATAATGTACCTATCAATTTAAAGCCGGCGGGGGGGGGGGAGAGGCAGAGCATGGGTGGGGATTTGATTGTTATTGCTGGCCCTGGGGTGGGTCTTTTGACTGATCTTGCCTTCTCGGGGGAGGGGATCTTTGAATCTGTCTTCGCCCAATGTGGGGATATTGAACATCGACTTGAATGAAGAGACTGAGACCGAAATTACTTTTCCCGTGTCACGCATGCGCTTTATGTCCTTGAAATCATAATGGATGTCCACCCGTACGAAAATTTACAGCCAGACACGGCAAGAATCCAGCCTGATTCTGGCCAGAAAGCCTTTTTCGCGGCGAGAATGGAACGGGACAAAGCGAGACACGAAATTTGTCTTGCTTTGCAACGAGAACGAGACATTTGTCTTGCTACTGTCCGAGCGGGAATTTGGCTAGATTTGAACGTGACAGGGCGAGACTGGACTTATAATTATTGAAAAGCTACGTAAAACTCAACGAGACATTTGTCGGGCTGTATTATGAGCGAGAATGCGGCCAGAATCAACGAGACAAAGATAGAAAGAAATTTGTTGATTATATATCTGGTCTGAGTGCTTCCCGTACGAAAATGTCTGGCTTGACAAAGTCTTATTCAAGCCTAAATCTAGCCTGAATTAGTGAGAAACGTAACAAAAGCCCAACATCTAATGTGTTTTGTTTACGAAGTCAAACCTTAAATTAATTAGGATTCATCATTTCATTATATCTTTCTCAATACAACATATAACAGACTGAACACGAGCCAAAACTCACCATGATTTAAGCTTTGATTTTGTAGTTATCCGACTGATCCGGAATGATTCAGTTTCACTGGTTTCATATTACGGTCTGTTTTTGTGCCAACGGCTATCCGTTATATGTGTTTTATTTTATGACAATGCACTGAAAAAAATATTTTTCCAAGTAGAAGATTCTGAACAGTTTCGGCAAATAAAGCACCATTACTCCACATTTCGTGACAGGCATGCGTCGGATTTTATCGCCAAGTTCCCTTGGGACAGCTGAGGTGTAAATGTAATTGGCCAACTTTTGTGAAACGATTGTTTTCTTAAGCCGCGGCTACACGAGCGATTTTTTGCTAGCGATGGTGATGCGATTTTTTTGAAAATTGTCGCGTCACCAGCGCGCAGAGAAAATCGCATGTGTAGCCACCCTCGCACAGGTGATGCGACAGATGAAAAAATCGCAGAAAAAAATCGCGAGAAATTCAATGAGTTGAATTTTTTGCGACTAAATCACGGACTTCGTCAGAGGGTGGCTACACAGGCGATTTTCGCCTCGCGCTGACGACGCGACAATTTCAAAAAAATCGCATCACCATCGCAAGCAAAAAATCCCTCGTGTAGCCGCGGCTTTACTATCCTGCCCGATCGCATTACAAAATTGATGTGAAAACATTCTCGACCGTTGGTAATTTGACTTCCAACGTAGAAAAGCGCAGATAGTTTCAGCGTGAAGTACTTATGCAGTTCAGTTGGGAAACGATTTTAATGTTTTGCTTTCCTGGAGCGAAGATCTGAAGCCGTTTTGTAAATGTCTGCTCTGTCAGATTGGCTCCAAAGGATAATGTTCGCCACGATAAATTTAGGTTCTTTGATCTGCTGCAAATTGCTGCAAATTGAAGTCACTCTCGAATTTTATTTAAGTCCATTTTTCCACAAGGGAAAGAATATGGAAGAACTGACCACAAATACTGAGGTGAGCAAAGTGTCCTTGAAAATTATAATTATCAGTGGCACATGATTATCTACATTTTATACTGCCGAGTTCGACGTTGATCATGAGAAATAATTGTAGTTTCCTTCGAGCTCCATACCGTAAAAATATCAAGTCCAGGTTAACCTTTGCCTAGCTATAAAAAATGTTGTAGGTCTTACCTTTATTACAACGTGTGCTAGTTTAGTGTCTTACACCACTAACACAATTTTATTGTGTACAAAGGTTACAAAATAAACCTAACACATGTATTTTGAAATTGTTGTTCGTTGTACTAGTTGTATATACTAGATATAGAGTTACTCGAACCATTAAAACCGCTGTTGTCGTCTCGCTCGCCAGCGGGATTTTTCCTACCGTGAATCGGGCCTGAATCTCGCCAGATTACCGCTCATAAAGGCACCCCAAATTCGCGGCGGTACAAATGTCTCGTTCCGTTCTCGTTCATTTTTCCCGCTCGTGTCAGCCTAATTTTCGCTGAGTTTTTTCTCGCTCAATTCTCTCTGTTTAGCGGGACATTTGTCTGGCTGTAATTTCGCTTGTGTCGGCCATAAATTTTCGTACGGGCACGAGATCGAGAATCAGAGAAAGATGAGTGAATTTGACTGTTTTATCTCCATATTTTTATTAATTTAGAGTTTTTTTGTTGATTTGAATGTTTTTAGATATTGCGGTATGGAAGTAAACGGGGATAAAGAGAAACGAAGTCGATTTTTTTGCCAATGCGAACGATCAGTGTACGGGCAATGTGCCGCCCGGGGTGGGGAAATTTTTGTGCATTTGACTGGAACAGTTTGCCCGTGGGCAGGGAATTTGATGGCAAATTTTTGAAAAATGTCAAATCCCCACCCCGTGCCCTGCCCCCCCCCCCCCTTCCCCGCCGGCTTTACATTGATAGGTGCATAATATTACTGGTAATATTATTATCAATTCAATTAAGACAAAAACTTTAGAAGCAAATTTGGTAATACTTACAACAGTTTGAGCTTCCAAAGATACTCCACACATTAAGCAAACTGGATTTTCTTGCCTATTGAGATGTCAAACATGACAGAATTGATTTTCACAGGGATATTAATATTATTATACTTGACATGATAATTATATTGTTCAGCTATGTAATTATTGTTAGTTGTTATTATTGTTGATATCATTGTAATTAACTTTTCCTTGATACCACTTATTAACATTTTTTAAGGTGCTTATATGTCTGAATTGCTGTGGCATTTCCACAGCTGGGCAGTGGCAGGAGGGTTTTAGACTAAAAACTCGTAACAATTAGCTCCTACCTTTAGAAACAATTATATTAGTTCACAGTCACATAAAGTTCTTACATAGAATTCAAGACTTTACAGATGTCTTAGTTTCCCACTTTACGGATGTCTTAGTTTCCCACTGCCATGCAACAAATAAGGTTTCTTTTATTACTGTCCATCCTCAATTTTGAATGATTGAAAACTTCCATTATATTAAAAAACTTAATCCCAGAGTCAAATGCGTCTAGCCCTTTTTATTCCTGAGAGTGGCTACTTAAGCATGTATAATTTGAGAACTTTTCAGTTCATTAAACAACTTTCTTCAAACCAATTGCCAATTAAAAATAATTGTATGTTTTTACGTTCAATGATTCCATTATATTACTTCACTGCATAAATACAGTTACAGCTGCTACAGAAATAAGTCTTGTAAAAAATCTTAATTTAATGGTCTATGTCATGGGTATTTCTATGTCTAATGCTAACAAAATCAGAATTCAGAAGTCTCCGAAATCCAAAAGGAAGAAATGAAGTAAACTGTTGAAAGGAGAACAAAGTAATATTAAAGGTTTACAAAAAAATACAAAGTTATGGTCGAAAAATAATAAAGTTTCAAATTATCTTTTTTGCTAGACATGAAAGAAAACACAAAACGAAACTTACCAAACTGATCTTTCTACTTTACATATCGAAAAATCAGATTCTGAAAAACATGTACATGCATGTATGGGCTATTGCAAAAAGTTAATAAAAGAGAAAGAGGTTATAACCTCTAATCATCAAGTGACTCCCTGCTGCAGAGTTCATGGTAGAAGGTTAGAAGGTACACTTGAAGTTTAATCTTCTCATGCCATAATTATTCCAATTAAGCTTCCTTTTACATCAGGGGTTAAACTTTGGTATTAAATCTCATGAAATGTAGTGACTTTACTGTCAGTTGATTGATTGTATTTATTTAACTTTTTAATTAGTTAATAATATGAAAAACAATTCTTAAAACCACATTAATTTTTTTAATTTATGTCGATTACTAATTAAAACACAAATGAATGTAAATTTTTAAACTAATCTATGACATATAAATGGCTTATTGCAGCATAATAAAATTAATGATACCAAATTTATTTAATATCTGCAGTCACAAATAAATGCCATATATAAACTTCAGTAAATATTGGGTGAACTTAAATACATGTTAAAGAGTATTTTCCCACATTCTAATATTTTAAAATGAGGCTGGTGCAGCAGCTTGTCCTCAATAAAATGACTGTTTGGGGGGAAAATTGTCCCTTTGTTAACCAACAATACTGCAAAATAATTATTATGAAAACATAGCTGGTACCCGTGAACAATTCACCATTCAACAACATGATTAGACTTTCCCAAGTCCTTCAATTGTATTTCAGGTTAGTAGGTCCCTCGCAGCTTCATCATCTGCTCGGTCACTTCATGACCTCATTGAAGCTCGCTTCACTCACTTTACTTGCAAAACACAGAGCAAATTAACATCAATTGAAGAGGTTGACTTGGAGCAAGTCTACAACACGATGTTTTGACAACCATTACACAAATTTGCATTAGCGGTTGAAATTACTGGTAGTCACACATGAAAACCAACACCAATTAGCATTATAAGTGGTTGAAATTTAGTCACACAACAGACAATTGGCAAGATGTTCGCTTGCTGAGAAAAACGTGCGACTTTTCTGGAAATTCTCCAAAGATCTTTTCAATTTAAAACCAAATTTGGCACATCTTTGCCAGGAAATGGCTTTTTGTAACTTAGCCGTTTTCTGTGATGGATGGACAACAGCTCTCTCATCACATATTAGTATATGATATAGACAAAGATAAGAACTAGTCAATGTTTTTGATAGGTGATGGCTGCAAAAGAAGCCTTTAATTAGTGGCTGTTACATGTACATAATTATGCTTTTGTTTACAGACTGATCTTGTTAATATTTATTATTGATTTAAAGTTGCCTTTTGAAACAGCCAAAGGACACCAAGCACACACAGTGATACAGTCAGTAATACAGTACCATAATAACTACTGACTACTTAATGAATCTGCGTCATGGAAGTAGAAAGAAAATAATTATTGAAAAAACTATCAGTGACTTCTCGATGAATCTGTCACATTATATCATGGAAGCAGAAAGAAACAGAGCGATCACATGGGCTTAAGTGTGCAAACATGCTCTTCACAAAATTGCTAAAATTGCATGGAAGACTTATTTAAAATGGGGTGTGGGAAGAATGCAAGTTGTGGAGTTGCGAGTTGCAAGGTGCGAGTTGCGAGTTGTAGATTCCTCATCAGTATTTGACAGCGTTCTCAAAATTGTAAATTGGTGTTCTTGGGAATGTAATTTATTTATTTCTCATTTCTTTCCAAGGTTTTTTTAAACCTTTTGAAGCTCTTTCTGGTTGTTCTTTTTCCCCTTTTTTATTCTTTAAAACTTTTTGGGTTAATGCTTGTACATACATGTACCTTGCTCCATTTCTCATTACACTCGAACATGCACTTCTGGATGTATCTATATGTGCTTAACTCAGAGCTTAAAGAATGCGTGGGATACAGAAAAAAAAATCTGATGGAATTCGTCCAGTCATATGACTTGGTTGGGTTTGTATTAAAAGCCCGGGCATTTAAGGGTGTTTTCAGTGTTATATCGGTGACATTCTCAAACTAGTAGAAGTTTTAATAGACCTTTCTACCGATACAGCAGCCATATTTATTTTGCCCCCTGGGCATCCCATAATACTGGAATGATTCTATTACTGTGATGATTATAGATATAAATTTCAGTGATTTCTTTTCTTTTGTCTTTTGTAACAAGTCATCACTTACTTTGTAATCAACACTCCTATGTAATATTTTTCGTGCTTGACCGAATGTATTAAGAAATGGATTAAGGTACAAGCATTAACCCAAAAAGTTTCAAAGAATAAAAAAGGGGAAAAGAAACAACCAGGATGAACATCAAAAGGTTAAAAAAACTCAGAAAGAAACAAGAAAGAATTTCAACTTTAAAATGAGACAAAATAGAATTTGATACTTCCCCAAGAGCATCAATTTGCAATTTTGAGAATGCAGCCAAATACAGATGAGGAATCTACAACTGGCAACTGCAACTCGCAACTCACAACTCGCAACTAGCATGCAACTTGCAACTTGCAACTCCACAACTCACAGATCACCCAGTTCCTTTAAAAATTTTAAATTTAATGTATGGCTTGGCTTCATTACCTACCGTGTATCAATACAGATGGTTAATTTTGCTCATGTTGAGTGATGAAAAGTTAACAGGACTCTCACTGCATAATTATAAACCTTTCAGTAAAACCTTTTTCCCCAAAATTTGAGCTTAGCACACATGCAGCTTACAATCACTGCAAGTGTGACTTACACCTTACTTTTACAGCACTCCAACCATAAGCCACGCACCTCTTCGGAACCTGTAATTTTATTGGCTTCCTATATCACACACCTCTATTGTTTTAAGGGCTAGGGTTATTGTTTTATTGTTTGTTCTTTTGTCTTCTCAGCCAATCCTGTTAAGCCTTCCGATAGGTGCGTACCGCCTCACTCCAACAACATTGTATTTATTTACCTTTGTAAGTTGCTCAGACATGTTTGACAGTGAAGGTCTCCACAGCTTGTCTGCAGAGGATCTCTTAATAAAAGACCACATGAGGCACAGATGTACCGAGGATTCACTGCACACAAATCAGCATATGAAATCTTGTACCCAGGCATGGTTCAAATATCTTGACCTGCAATTTTTTTTCCAAGCTCAACTGAAAACCAAGGAGCAACTATAGACACAAACTGAAAAAATAAATAGACAAACAAATAATATAAATCACTTTATTTAGCTAGGTGTCAACAGTATTTAACACAGAATGCTAATTGGGGACAACTCCAAGATTGAATCTGGAATTTGGATGTGTTGGTTTTTGAGGAGAGGGGAAAACCGGAGTACCCGGAGAAAAACCTCTTGGAGCAAGGACGAGAACCAACAACAAACTCAACCCACTTATGACACCGCGACGGGGAGTCGAACCCAGGCCACACTGGTGGGTTGGCGTGCACTCTCACCACTGCGCCATCCCTGCTCCTCCTCCCCCTTAAACAAGTACGTTGTAAGGAATGTTATTATACTCCTCATATTTTGTTACTGCTCTGACTCACACAATGAGCTTGGGTTACCTGTGGGTAGTGCAAGTACTGCTCGAAAGTATTGGTGCATAAGCATGCGGTGAAACCTCATCCGCCGCCATTTTGTTTTCCTCGAATTTGCCGCGGTGGGACGAAAACCGCAACCTCGGTAAGGACGAAAGCGACTGAACACCGCGGCTAACTTGACGCGGCAATGCCTCGGTGACCAAACAATAGTGGCTAATTTCTATCGTTTTGGCATTGTTTATACTTTATCTCACTAATATTCTCAAAGGAGCAAATAGACAAAAGGTTAGCAGCATAATTTCACAAGATTGCGCTTCGTGATAAAACCAATTTTGGACTTGATCGTGTGCTGTCACGCCGGCTTGGCGTCGATTGCAGGTGTTTTTATCACCAAGTGCAATTATAAATAAAGAACTTTAAAGATCGTGTTTTATTGGTATTAGATCGTTTAAGGAGAGCTATGAGCAAGCCGACGTATTTAAATGTTTTTCGAGCAAGCCGGTAGTCCGTGCGATACAACACGAGAGGTTCTCGTTTTCAGACTTTGCAAGACGGCGGGACGAAGCGCCACAATCATGCACAATCACAATAGAATGGATTGTCGGGCAGCCGCAAGCAAACTTCAAGCGAACGAACAGAAGCTGACACGTTCAATAGTAAAGTAAAACATGACTATGTGGTGCCAAGCGTTGCGTGAATAATTTGCGTGCCGAATGGGACGTAAGTTAAAAATTTTCAGAATTGAAATATGCCGTCAAAAGCGAACTTACTGAATGTAACTTGAACTAAAAAGCGAAAGTCATGATGTTAGAAAGAGAATTAGAGTAAAATAGCAAGTTTTTTCCTGAGATTATTTTTAGCTCACGGAGCATTGCACTGAATTTGAATTTGCATACTGTGATTCTCAAAATAAATTGTGCGAGCGATGTGGGAACAAATGGAACCTTTCTAGATCTGTTGCGCACTTAATCCTTCGATGATAATTGAAATAATAAATGAAACTCATGTTGAAACTCAAAGACAATGCCAAGTGTAAAAGAATTTGTAAGAAATAGCGATATATAACGCGGAGTTAGTTTCAGTTCAAAAGCGCATCAAATTTGCATAACGGGTGAAATCTGACCTTTTCAATGAACGTCAGATGGTATGTAACGCAACAATTCTATCTCTATGATGTCCGTTTTATTTCTTCTAGCTGTTGCAAATGGCACGAGTATCCATTTCTTTCTTCAACTAACGTTAGCATTCAGCAAAAGTGCTCAGAAGTCACGGTTTGTGAATCATGGTAAAAGCAATAATCATGTGAAATCTATCACATCATAAAATTATCGGCGTGCGACATCTCGCTTATTGAAGTTGATTAATCTTTGAAAAAAAAACCGAGGTAAAACCGGAGTTTTCAAAGAAGTTAGACGAGGTTTTCCCGAGGTCAAACCGGAGATACAAACTGCGATTCCACCGTGGCAGTATCGCGGAAAATGCACCAATACTTTCGAGCTGTACTGTAAATGTCAGGTCAAAAGGGGAGGGTTGAGGGTTGGAGCTTGTGCATGTACAACTACGAGAATAATGATAGATCTAAATGCAACAAGGGTTCATGATTTGTAGATTTTTGTGGTATACCCTCACTACCTTTCAGAATACCCAGCCACTTACTTCCATCTTATTGAATAACACCCTTGGGTATAGCCTTATCGGCATCATCTTTCAGCGCTCGGCTGACATGATCGCACTAGACAAAACCCCATGGACTTTGACCAGTTGCCTTTCAATGCAAAGCCACAAAAACTCAAAACAATATTAAAACGTATCAAATCAACACCACGCTGGCTTCAAGAAAACATTTTCCCATATTCCCCAGATAATTACTACCTACAACGGTAATTTAACGGGTAAATCTATGACAGCATGGCGTTTATCGCGTCGTGTGAACAGATGTCAAGCAAATTATTGCCTTCTCGTGGTGCTTTATTATGATACTATTAAAATTAGGCATCCTCATTCGTGAATAAATAATATTTCAGGTCGACAGCAAACTTAAAATGCCTGCCATTCGAAGGAAACCTACCTTCTAACTAACGGAGAAAGGCGATCTTCACTCAGTACGTCTTCGCAAAAATCATTCCAAGATGGCGGATCGATTTCAAAATACACGATCCTCAGACACGAGGTGCATTGTGGGGTAGGGGGAATCCCCCCAACACTAAGCGTGCATGCGTGTACTTGCGTGCGTGCTTCCAGATTAGCCCTGGCCCCGGGGGGTGTACTTCCTAGTAATAGGCTAATGGGGATGTGCCGCTGGATGGGGTCGCATTTTCACGGCTGGATTGACTACAATGGGGTTGCATTTTCATTAGGAGCTAATAGAGTTACTAGAATGGGGTCGCACATTTGCGGGATTTCAGGGGTAAGTAAATTCTGGCAACTAGGGATTTGGGGTATATTTGCCCAAAAGTGACTAACATGGGGTCTATAATTGGCTACAGAATAGACTATAATGGGGTAGGGGTCTGGAGAGGCCAGCGGCACATACCCAGCAAAAATTGACCCTAGTACCTCCCTCCGGGGCCCTGGCCAAACGGAGTCGCAAGTCAACGCAAGTTCAACGCAAGTAGCAAGAAAGCCATTTCAGAGCCTTGCACGCGCGCCCGTACAAAGGAAAACAATACTGAGACCAACTTGCGACAACTTGTGTTGAGTTCACTTGCGTGCAAATTTGAGCTCGATCAAAGTGAACGCAAGTCATCGCAAGCCTTCGCAAGTACACGCAAGTCATGGCCAAACGGAGTCGCAAGTTAACGCAAGTTTCAACTTGCGATAACTTGCGACTCCGTTTGGCTTAAGAGAATTTTTTGCATTACGTGGCCGGTGGAAGACATTGGAAGTTTTTACAGCTTATTTAAATAATTAATTAATTAATTAATGCAATATTAGTTCTTGTTGGAGGATATAAAAGATGAGAGGTGAAATAGACCTCTTTTGAAGTCTCTATTGCCTTTTACTGGGATGGTCAGGAGCAGAAGCCTAGTGATATGCCTGTCAGGAGCTGTTGTGGCAGTTTCTCGGTTCTTCGGTTCTGCGCATTGCGTTCTCTTCAGGTCTAATTGCTTATCTCGCCTATCTACTGAACAACTGAAAAATCGTTCTGCCAACACGACTAGTGTGAAACTCTCTATTTTGCTTCAGTTGAGGGAATTTTTTTTTTAAATTTTCTTTGCATTTTTTGTTTTAATTTGTAGTGAATGACAACTAAAAAATCGCTCTGCCCTCAACATTGCCTTGGGAGCTCCGCTGTTAGGCCTGCCTTCCGCTCACTTGCCGATATATGACGTAGAAAGTACCCGAACCTAGCCGCAAACGGCTGCAAAATGAATTTACTTGGTGGGGTGAGTGATGACGTTGTTTCTATTATTTGGTCTCCGATAAGTCCGTGCAGCCGTGAGCTGAGCTGTTTTGTCCGTGAGCGGGTCTGAGCTATCGGATCAGAGAATCTGGATACAGCGAACGAGGTAATCGCGCTGCTGGAAAATAAAACACCTCCAGACATCTCATATTCCAAGAAAGGCTACCAGGGGACTACGAGCGCTCTCAGTCGTTATTTCCTTCACAGTGGGGTGCGTGACTGGCCAAAACTACGGAAATTCGAAAAGCCCGAATTCAATCCGTGGCGAGCCGCGAGTTGCAAGGGGATGCAAGCCCGATTCGTTACAGTTTACATGGAAGTGGGGCACCCCAGGTAGGTGAGGTGAGGTCCCAAACCTTTCCATAAAATCTCTCTTTTTTCTTTTAGGGCCTGTTCACATGGAGGCGGGGGACCCCGAGAAGGTGACGTACCCCGCCTCGGTGGGGTACCCAATCTCTCCATACAATCTCTCTTTTTTTTCTTGATCGCGTTCACATGAGAGGTGGAGTACCCCACCGAGGCGGGTTGCCCAGTCAGTCGGGTCGGGTAACCCGCTTAGCTGGGGTGAGTTTTCTCCAAGTGAAAGCTGAAGGTGGGGTAACCCGCCTAACTGGGGTGATGTCCATCCGGGCATTTGTCAACACGACTGCCAACCACTACAAGTCTGGCGAGCTTTTCCGACGATTTCATCTTCAAAACGTCGAGAAAAACAGTTTTAACGAAGAAAATACTGAAGGTGTTGACGGTGCCAGCGACAATTTAAGCGTGGACAGGTGGAGTCTGATAACGAAGCTGAACTACTGAAATATCTTAAAGAACACAAAGTTAAATGCGACTTTAAAAGGAATCCGTGCAGGACCTGTCGGCGATGTACACAGAGATACGCCGATGCTTAGCGATTGATTACTTCGATGAATTTGGGCCTAAAAGCACCACTCAGCCTGAAAAGCCCTTGAACGAAAAGAACAGTGAGGAATATGAGAACTATAAGAAACGCATTTTAAACCTCACCCCAGTGCCCCGGGATTGCATGCGAAGGCTAGCTTTTTTTGTTCACGGGTAGGCAGGGTGCCTCACCTCCCCGGGGTCCCCCACCTCCATGTGAGCAGGCCCTTGCTGTCCTTACAAGAGAGGTGGGGTACTCCACCGAGGCGGTTTGCCCGGTCAGCTGGGGTGGGGGATCTCACCTAACCGGGGTGACTTTTCATGTATACGCTTGAAGTGGGGTACCCCGGCTACCTGGGGTGAGGTTCATCCGGGGTCTTAATGTTCAAATTTGCACGCCAATGCCCTTCAAAACAACATGGCGGCCAGCAAGTATCGTTCTGGTTCACTTTTTCGTCCAGTTTACCTTCCTAAAATAGCAAACCGAGGCTAGAGAAAGAAAAATCGCTTTGCGCGCCATTTTGTCTGTTTACGTACTAAGCATTTCGGAACCTCACCCCAGCACCCCGAGGTTGTACAGGTTGCATGTAAAGACGACGATTTTACGACGTCGGTTGAGCGGGGTACTGCACCTACCTGGGGTCCCCCACTTCCATATAAACAGGCCCTTGCTCGCGCTGCGCAGCTCGTCACTGTTGAATATCGCGTCATTCTCGTGTGCTCCACTATCTTTGAAGAAAAATAATGACCACTCGCAGTTATCCGAATAGTAGCCAATATTATAAGTATTTCTATTGTAATCTTGTCCCAGCCTCGACTAGCACAAATGCAATTTGCGGTGGACAAAAATCTATTTGTACCCATCATATGTAATATTGTTATTTAATATTGTTTGTTTTTATTTTTAGGTAAGAAATTACCGGAGCACTAACCCTCCGATACCTTGCAATGGACCATCGTCCAATCCACGAATCCAGGAGGAATTAGCAACGCTACTAAGTCGCTTCATGTCACAGAAATTCGTTGGATTGTAATCGATTTCTCCAAATTAACTCATGGAGGCATTGAAGAGGAAGAAGGAAGGATGCTGGGCAATCTCACCAAAAAAGGTAGAGCACGTTAAGGAAAGAATTTATTCGATTTTGCAGGTTAAGTGGCTTTATTGTCTGCATAGTCAGTGTTAGTTACACGCTTTGCCAAAATAAAAATATTAAATACCCAGTAAGAGCGGTATACTGTGAAGTAAAATCGTACACCGCAAGGCGCATTTATACTACAGAAAAACTGGATCCGGAAACCTAACAAAAGTGGTCTCAGCAGTAAAAGGGCTAAATCCGATTTGAAACAAACTGAGGACGCTGTTGTGTCTAGAACCACAAAAATCGGCCTGGGCACTGGGCCACAGAGACAAGGGTCGGAAACCATGGCCTAAAAACATGCAACACGTTGTTTAACACGTCAGGTCCCCAGTTTTTCTTGGTAGTTGCGCCTTGACGGAATTTGAAGAAAACAGCCGCTTAGCTATCGGAACATCGGTAATCAGTGAACCCAAATAGCATGCTGCATTTGTCAACCCAGTCGGCACATGTCTCTTCTAACAGTCATTACAGAGTGTTTAGTCTCTTTACAGTCAACTAATGGCAGCTGGAAGCTACGCAAATGGTAACCACACAGCCGTTGAAAATGACACAGCACATGAAAATCACACAGCCGTTTAGTACCAGTCGCCGTTTACAACTTGTTATAAAGCAGCAATTACATACAATAGTATTACGTATATATACAGTTATGTGCCCTAGATTTAGGCCCCGTTTTGACTTGGTACTCCGGAGAGGTGCTCAAGCACGTGACGGTACCCAAACATAATAGATGCGTGAGCACCGCTCTCGGGAACAGCCGTTTGTCTGCACTCAGCCCAAATTTAACTTATCCCTTCGCTTTCCAAATAACGAAACGGTAAAATGGACCAAAGAATATCCAAGTTCCAGCTATTCCAAAAACAATTCATATCGGGTGTAGTATCACTTCAGTTTTGCGCCTTTGAAAGCTTTTCATTCACTTTTTTTTTTCATTCAGCCTAACGTTTTGACGAAAAAGCACTTTTCTGTTGATGGTCTTGAACTGAACAAGCCATTTAACGAGTTGATTGGCTTTGCATTTTACACCGCTTAACTTACTGGGTGTAACCGCTAGTTCCTCTTTTTTCATAAGAAACACCACTGTAAATTTACCGCAAAAAATAGCCTTTGCCACTGTTTCAAACCACGCCGTGTTTAGTTTGTCTTCTCAGTGACTGCGAAACAAATGACTTGTTACTACTTACTTATTTCTTGAAAACCGGATATTCTTTTACTGAAAGGTTCTTTACTTACCGTTTGAGGGAAAAAACGGGTAGGAAAAATCCCGTATACCAAAAATTCTACATCCTACAAGAAGTGCTAAGAATACAAACCTTAATCACAAAATAGGCAACGACAAAAACAACTGACAACTCAGAATATGTGCATAATAAAAATAACGCAGTACTTGTTCTTAGCTTAATTGCCAAAACACTTCAGTACAGACAACTTTAAGGACGAGTGCATTGTCGATTGTCACCTGATAGCCAATGCAAAGCACCCTTACATCTCGGGCCATGAAAAGCCGTGTTGACGGGTTTTTAAAACAAAAATATAGATCTACTTTCGTTTGGGCTGAAAGGAATCAACGCGGTGGTCATATTGGTTTTTTTCTTTTTTGGCTCATACGCTAAACAACAACCTAACGTAGTAAACATTCAGAAAAACAAGAACGTCTTGTACACTTTCCGAAGATCCTAAGACTGATAGCAAACCCAAATGGTGCAAAAAGTCGAGAGCAGACGAATGTACCAACAACACTCCAACTGACTCCTCGTCACCCGACAAATCATCTCCAGCTGTTGGCTAGTTTGCCAAGAATTTCAAAATGTCTAGACAATGTAGGAGCTTGCTAGCGATATCCATGAGGGCTTCCTCGTCTAGTTTGCGGCCGACCAAGAGTAAGACATTCTTTCAGGGCTCGTGCACGTCATACTAACGAATAGAGTGATTTCAGTCACATGCACAAAACCATTTCACTGAGAGGTAATCAGTTCGCAAGAATTCCAAACTTGTCACTGGATCAGAGTTTCACAGCGTACTGGTCACTGCAAAACCGCAGGCAATATTAAGTTCTCCGGCGAAACTTGTCGGCACCGTCAATTCTCTCAAATATCGTATGCAATGAAAAAGCTATTGAAAATATCGAGCAAAAATTAACAACTTTGGCTCATTTTCAACTATTTGCTCCCACTACTGCGGTGCAGCAGAGAACAGATGGACGAAAGGCCGGGAGAAGAGTGGGAAGGCGGAACTTATATTCCCTGAATCCGAAGGCGTCTTTGTTCTCACAAAGGGGTGCAAGAGACCGTTCCCTTTCTTTTCGGACCTCGCTGAACACAGAGTGCATGACCCTCTCTCACTTCTTCTCTTCTTCAGCTCCCGGCTCTTCCTCCTTCTCTTCCCATATCACCGCTTATTCCCCCGTCACTGAGCCCGCTGAAGCCAGGCTGTTGAACATGTCCGATGCTTTAGATAAACCAAAACGCCAGGCCCCAGTTGTTCAAAAGTTGGCTAGCGCTATCCACCGGATAAATCTCTATCCAATGGATAACGCAATTAGTTTCCCTAACACTTATCCACTGGATAGAGATTTATCCGGTGGATAGTGCTATCCAGCTTTTGAACAACTGGGGCCAGATCTACAAATCTGAAGTATCCACAATAATTTTGAGGAACATGGTATCGTCCCTGACATAAGCGTGGTTGTTTAGCTCTGTGAGCGAACAGAACATGGGGCACCCACTGGCGATGTTTGTCTCTCTTCTCGGTCTCTGGAAAGATGAACTGCTTGGATCAGGCCTGAAGGCATCGATCACGTGTTCAACATTGTCTTGATCCAACAACATAAACGTGACCTTCTGTCTGAATGGCCAGCGGAGTAACGCGTCATGCTGGCCGCGCATGACAACAAAGAACACAGAGATGTGTGTTCCTCGCCCCATACCGTCTCCGTTCAAATAGATGCGTGCACACATCTTGTATCCATAACGACTGGTGTAGAAACACGGGCTGTAGAAAGACACCTGCTGTCCGCTGACCGCATCATTTCTCCTGCGCGCATATTCAGTAATCTTCCACAACAATTGACCATCATAGCTTGAAAATTCTTGTTGCCTTATGTACTCCTCTAAATCAGCAAGGGTGACATTTCTAAGAGCCAGAGTGTGTTCGACTGAGTCAATCCTTCGCTCCTGCCTCCTAATACTCTCTTGTACCGTATCAAGCTGTCGCCTGATGTTACCCACATCTCGGTTTGCTTGCTCTATTGTGCGGTTATTCTCAACCAAAAGTACCTCGTGGTCAGCGGTCCTGTTCTCGACGTTGATAAGCCTCCGTGTAAGATCACCGCCACTTGCATCACCAGACCCTTGAACAGACGGGGTGGTAGCTGAGAAATTCCTTGAAGCAATTTTTCGTTCCAGCGAGGTGATTCTTTCACTGTGCTTGCGACACTTTTCGCGTAAATCCCTGTTTTCAGCTGAACTGGTTTGTACTTGAGCGAGTAGATCGGAGATCACGCCGTCATAGTTTGTGAAAATGTGCGGGTTTCTGGACATCATTCTAGGGTCACGCGTCAAAAGTGCTTCCATTTCTCGGCTCATTCTCAGGGCATATTGAAGTACCAGGGTGGTATGGTGAGTGTTTTCTTGCTCCAGATGTTCTTTCTTTTCCCTGTGGTTGAGGACCTGTCACCAAAAGAACACTTAGTGAGAACAGATGCTATCAATGATTGGTATGCTTACCGTATTTACTCGAATAAGCGCCACGGCGCTTATTAAATTTTTCGCTCCTCAAATGCGGCGCTTATTTAAAAATTGGAATGTTCCGATAGAACTGTCGCGCTTGTTAAAGAACTTTCTCGAAGCAAACGCTGAAAACAGACTACTTACACAAGTAACTGGAAAAAGGAAGAGAGAAGTTGGGCTTGTTGTGCCGGCAAAGTTCACCACAGAACTACGTATTGCAAGAATTCTGAATAGAGAACTTAATGGGCGAGCGGTGAAATATAGTCACCTTGAACTGAAGAACACCGCTTTTGATGAAAAGAAATGTTTAATGCTGTTTTAGAGTTGCTTTGTAGTGGTGTTTTGGTCATGCGGAATTCCTCGAATAAGCGCTACATCGGGATCGGGGGCGGCGCTTATTAAGCTTTCTGTCCCAAATGCGGCGCTTATTCGAGTAAATATGGTAATTCTCAATTCATTACGAGAAGCAAATGGAATGAACTACATGCATCAAAGATAGCGTTTTGATGACGCTTGTTACGAAGGCTGAAAAGCGTAAACATTACTTCGGTGATTTATATGCATAGAACCAGATGCTCTATCAATCGGAGTTGACCTTAATAGAAACCCAAGATAAACCTCTTTTTTCAGTTAAGAACAATAGATATGGCATGTAATATTCATATACAAATTTCTGAACCTTCTCAACCATATTACATCCTCGATAGGTTTTCGCTTAGAGACTGGCAGAGCCTGTCTTTAATCCAATGTACCGTAAACAATCTATTAGACGCCCCCCTCTCTAATAAAAGCTTCGTATCCAGAAACGCCCCTCTTAAATAGGCATACTGAGGTAAATGCCCCTCTCTAATAAACACCCCTTAACTAATAAACACCCCTCTCTGAGTCAGAAGAGCTAATTCGTCTAAATAATCCTGAAGCTCTGTCACGACTCCAATATTGACGAGGACAATGAAATTAAACATAATAAAC
Source organism: Siderastrea siderea (assembly GCA_964030785.1). Classification (NCBI taxonomy): domain Eukaryota; kingdom Metazoa; phylum Cnidaria; class Anthozoa; order Scleractinia; family Rhizangiidae; genus Siderastrea; species Siderastrea siderea. The sequence goes on along the minus strand of OZ034966.1, from coordinate 32,663,904 downwards.
TATGACTTGGTGTTATTGCTATCGAGAAGCTCGTTGTAATATGGTTTTTCCACATTTAGTATACAGCTGCCTTTGAATTTAAGAAAGGTCGAACCATTGTTTTAATACTTGTTCGGACAATTGATGTCAAGCCTTACGCTTTGATATAACCCAGGGCCAGGGCTAATTGTCTGTGGGTGGCTGGTGGTTTGTGTTAATTTTTTCTATGGGAAGAAGTATGCTTGAATTCTTCCAATTCCTTGCAGAATTCCTTGGGTTCACTTCACCATGCAGTACTTGGCCCGTCTCCCATACACTGGGGAGGAGGCAGATCACAATGACTAGCCGAAAGAACGACTGCCTAAAAGACAAGTGCTTTTGGTGTTTCGTATTTGGTACTCCTATTTGCGGATTCTGTATGTACACTCGTTCGCAACCTTAGTGATAAGAATTCGTTTGCCTTTGCTTACCTCTGTTCTTGGGCAGCCAATCTGTGAGAATGGGCATGGTCCCTGAACACCATCGCAGTCTCCAATCGCTGGATCTTGGTGCTCCAACAACTGAAAAATCAAAAATAGCCGAAAATATTCAGTTAAGAAGGGATATCTGGAATCTACCGCTCTGTTAAAGCTTTGGACTCCATTTTAATCTGCTACCATCAATTTTACAATAACTGAGCGAATTCTCGCGAGCTGATTGGCTAATTTTTATCGTCAATAAGAGGACAGACGGATGAAACACGTAAAGCTGACGCAATCAGCAAAAGTTTTGTCAAACTTTTTAGTGCTGCGTTCTTGATGAGGCGAGAATTGTACCACAAATCTAGTAGTCGTCAATGAGGAAATCATCTAAAATTTATGGGTTAAAACTGAAGAAACCATTGCAACCTTAGAGCGAAAAGATGAGGATGTTTATTGTGGATTCAGACCTGAAAATCGGTGGTGAGCGGGAATTTGTGCTGTCGATGAAATTAAGCTGAACCGTGTTTTAACGGATTATTTTGTGAACAGTTTTCACTGGATTAAAGGTTAGTGGAGCAATTCGAATTTGTCCTTGTATTTCTGACCTATTCTTACTAAAGTTTTAATTTACGAGCCTGTGATTCTCCGAATTACAGCGAAGAAATTCTGATTCTGCGGCAATCGCATCTTCCACTGACTCTAGATAGCATTTCTTTCCTTCGTTTGAAAATCAGTTTTGGCTTTTTGGTATTGTAAAAAACAAATTGACGTCAGTTTTTTTATGCGTCTGTCCTCTTATTGATGCGGCTCGTGAATCTACAACACTTTGACAATGTTATGACGAAATTTATCATCAATAAGAGGACAGACGCATAAAAAACAGACGTCAATTTGTTAAGCTGACAAGTTTGGAAGGAGCAAAAAAAGGTTTGATGGCATGAACCACAGGAACAGGAAAGACCTGAGTCCACTTAATTTACAATGGAATTGCGACTTTTCGAAGCCTCGATTTTTCGAACCATGGCACTTTTCCCTTGGATTTGCTTTAGTCAAACACTGTTATTTTTTACCCCCGATTTTTCAAACCCTCGATTTTTCGAAACTCCCGATTTTCGAACCAATTCTCGCCTCCCATGGAAGAAATTTATAAGCAATTTACCTTCAATTTCTCGAACCCGCAGGAAAGAACTACTCAGTAGCTTTCGTTTGAATGGCCACACGTCAGGATTTTATTCTCAGACTCAAAAGGTAGAACCACCTTCTATTAAACAGTAAGTAGAACCAACGAAAGTACTGCTCAGTGCCTTTCAGTGGAATGAATGGTCACTCATTAGCCTGGCTCTCCTGTAGGTGCTGTTTGTTACAAGGTGGTTCTAACTTTTAGTCTTAAGCAAAATCCTAAAGTCTCACCATTCAAATGGAAGCTAAAAACTGTACAAGAGTGCCATGGTATTTCTGTTTACTTTCCTGGTTGTTGTAAAACAACACCTCGTTAAATGATTTCGTGCCATCTTCAATTTTTCGATCTCCCGATTTTTCGAACTAATTTCCATTTCCCTAGGAGGTTCGAAAAATCGAACTTGCACTGTATTTATCTCCCAACATCTGCCAAGGTCCCTAATATACTTGTACAATTAATTATAACGTTGCGAATTTTACTAAATTTGACAGAAATTACTAAAGAAAACAAGGGAAATTATGAAAGTGTGCATTAAATGTCATTTCACCTTAGCTCGGGGAATGCCATCTTTGCTGCATTTTTCACACACAACTGGATATGCTGGGCATTCCTTCTCATGGTGCAGCTGTAAACAAAGATCATAATTTACATGATTGCACATAGAGTACTCTGTGGTTAGCGGAAGAAAATACAATGGGTACATGCACTGACGAGTGGTAAACTGCTCAAAAACCTCTTGTAAATAAAGTGATGTAAATAAACAATTATTAGTGATAGGACTCAACAAGGAAATCTGACGTTAAACAATACGCTGGGAGATACGCAGTTTTAGTATGAATGCAGATTTAGTAATAAAATGTATTACGCTGGGGTAAACCCATCTGCAGTGTTGGTACATGTATCAATCGGTTAACTCTTGGTACATAGCATTAAATAAATGTACTTGTAGTGGATAACACAGCTCTTATAACTGTTTTCATTCTAATCTGGTTGACCAGTAAAATTTATTGTTGCCTTTTGTAGCTCAGCTGCAAAATGGGCAATTTCAATTCATTGTCAATCTACATTGTACCACTATTGACTGCCACGACTGGGCAGAATCAACCCTTAGAATTTTTACAGAGTAAATACTTAACAAAACGTGCTTTTAGGCAAGTGATGTCAAAAATTAGAAGTGTTCTGTTTTCTCAACGAAGACCAAGAACAGACATCTTTGGGGCTGTAATGGAGCAGTTAACACACAGTGTATTCAGTGCATATGTGCTTTCAAGTTTTAAATGCTTTAACAGGGTGCCAATATACAATCTATGAACTGAGTGATCTCAGACGTTTTGTTTAAACTTTTCCAAAGGAAGTAGATATTTATTTGTTTGTTTAAAGGTAGTGAAAGACAGCACCAAACTCAAGAAGAGAAAAAGTGCTGAAATGGAAAATGTCTTGGTTTTCAGTGAAAAATCTGTCGGTTTGAGGTTGGTGCAATACAAAACAGCAGGGCAGGTGGCATTAACACTTACCTTAATCTTGTTAAGGTTGATTTTTCGTTTGCAGAATCCACAGTTTTCCTGTCTACACTTGCAAGTTTTTTCTAAGTGCTCAGGCAAATCAGCTTTCTTCACCAACATGCCACACTCAGGATGTACACAGGGAATTTTCAGAAACTCACAGCTATTTGTGTGGCTCTGTTTTGGAAAAAAGACAAATATATTTAAAACACCACTGAAATATTCAGGCAAGTAAGGGCAGTAGTTAATAACTGCACTCTAAATAGATTTGCATAGACTACTTTAGTTAGGTACAAACTAATAATATTGGATCTGTTAGATGGCAATTTCTTGTGCCTTCAGTATTTTCAAGGGATGAAACATTTTTCAAACCTACACAACTGCACAACATTACGTACAATTAATCCTAATGTGATTACTTATAATACCACTTTATATTGCTGCTTTATTAAGCCCGTTACCTCTAAATGTCTAACTTCCCCCTTCCATTTGCAACCATCATCCATGAATGTGCAGTGGACAATAAAGGCTTGTACTTCACGTCGCATGAAGTTATCAGGAAAAACCTAATTTTAAAGAACAAAATAATAAACAAAATGATAATTGGGAAATTGATTTATAAATATTATTGCAATTACAGAGTGCCTAAATTGCAAATTGCTCATGTTTCAGGTGTCATTGTTATGTAAATGCATCTGTTGTGATAAGTTTGAGTAATATTATTACAGGCCATGTACAGTCTCTTAGTTTTGGTTTTACGACACCCCACTGGAAACCATTCTATTCATCCAGTTTGCAAGCACAAATTTACACATAGTACATAGAAATCTTGCTCTGTTTGCTGTGGAAAGTAAAGGCATTATTGGCCTGACAATAAAAATTTTATGATACCCCTCGCTGTCATTGATTAACTTCAATTTTGAACACGTGAGGGAAGGACAATACTCTAGGGGTATTCTTGAATTGGTTAGTGGGTATACCCTCTAGACCTGTATGCCATGTGCTTCTAGCAATCTAGCCTCGAGCAATTTGTTGAGTTTCAGAGCTACAATTTTAACCCACCTCCTCCCACATTGTCCTTTCCTCCCTCTGTTTCCTTATATGTGAGGGTTGCGGTTCATTGCCCTCACCTTTGATGGGCCTAGCTTTTGTTTTATTGTGTCGTTAATTTTTGCAATGAATTTTGGAATATTAAAGCGGCTATGTGTTGCTTGCACATAGCCAAAATTTATCCAGACAAAAGGTGTGTGTCTTTTCTTCTGGCCCTTCAAACTGAGCTACCGCTGACAACAGTAACTAGCCCCTGTTAAAATTGTTTGAGAAGACATGAACATTCCAGAGGGATAGCATAAACAGCCTCTTGATGTGTCAAAGATGTCACAAAAAAATGTTAAATCTATTAACCCTTTAAGTCCCAGTGTCAACATCCATGTTCTCCCAACTGTTCTCCATATACTTCTGATGACACAACGTCTGAGAATTTGATTGAACATCAAGACCAGGGGCGGATCCAGGGGGGGTGGATTGGGTGGCTAGCCACCCCCCTATTTGGGGTCTTTTAAGCTTAAAATCAAGAAAGGGAACAAAACTATCACCGGGGCGATTTTGTCTCGGATTGTTCTGATATCGCTCTGTAAGGTCAGCCACCCCTCTTTCAAAACTCCTGGATCCGCCACTGAAGACACATAAACTTTGGTGATCATTTCCTCTATTCTCGTGACCTGTATGTTTTATCAAATAGTGAAATTGTAAGGAGAAATTAGATGCTTGTCACTCTTGGGGGTTAAAAGGTTAATGTACATGTAAACGTAACTTTTTCTGTATTCATGAACCTTCAAACTAAAAACTCATTCTTTCCAATTCCTTGCTTGAACTAATTACCTCATTAGGAAGAAATTCTTCCTGGTCTTGAATGCAAGTCATTTTAGACGTCCCATTTCTAGAAATAAAAAAGTGACACTATTCCATGGTTCATCATGTACATTTACGGTGGCTCCATACAGTTTCTCATCAGTTTCAACAGACAAATATGCAGAACTTTTTTGATGATTTTCAGGACATTGATTGACATTTCACTAGGGAAAAGCTACAAAAGCAACTAGCCTAGCCTTTATACTTTTCATAAAAGTCACAATTTCTGGGCCTGGCCCATTTCCATGGCAACCACTGATATAGTTGTTTGGCTCCTTTTTTAAGCTTACCCAGTTTCTTTATGTCATTTCTTGGTTTTTACACGGTGAATTTTCGCTATATTTTGTTGTAAAGATTTTGCCGTTTGAGAAGTCTTAGCTGGCAAAGCTGTGAGAAATTTTGTACATATAAGTTTTGCCAGAATAGTAAATTTCCGTTTCCGACGATTAATGCAGAAGTGCATGTACAAAAATTACTCGTACTTTAATATGACTGAAAAACACAAAAATCCGGCTACAAATGTTCCAATTTTAAAAAAATTTCACCGAGTGGAGCACACGCAATTAGCATTTGAAAATGCCTCAAAACCCACCTTTTTTCTTCGTTACCAAAATAAGAATTCTTCAAGTTATGGGGTTGCGCATGCTCATGATTCCTTTTGTGGGACGAGCGTGGACAGCACGCCGGTAAGCGGTAGAAAAGCTAGAGCTTTTCTTTCAAAACAACAACATTTTTCTGGACAACTGCTTTCCTTTACTGTAAAGGATCCATGTGACCAAAAAATTCGCAAAAATAAAGAAAGAAACGAACAAACAAACAAAAAAGAAGAAAATTTATACCGACTCGCGATATAAAAACTCGAACGAAGCCGCCACTTTATTGCCAGCAGCAAAAAATTTCCTTTAAAGTTTCCAGAACGCAGAATCATTAAACCACTTTCAGTTTTATTTTCACCATTAACTGATTACAACCGTTCTTCAAGAAAAAATCTAAAGCAGTCATGTTTGCTCTTACAACATCTTTTGGTATGCTACCCGAGAAAAGCGTTGTTTCTTAGCGGCTACTTGCGTGTTTGTTAACTGCATGGAATAGCAAATAGTATATAAATACGCTTTCAATTTATATTTAAAGGCAGACGTTGGATAAAAGGGAACAAAAATGTCTACAAAATTATATGTTTTGAAAAAGACCACATTATTTTTCTGCAAGGTTCAACAAGTGACAACAGAACGCCTGCGAAACGCCAACTGTTTTGGAACCGGCCATCAACTCGATACTCAACCTTTATTCGTTCACTGAATGCCCATGAATGCCGTCATTCTAGGCATAATTTTTCGTAAATTAAAATAAAAATTGTATTTGAGCTGAGGTACAATTGAACTTTTTTCAATTTTCGGTTTTATTTTAGACCACCAAAGATTTTGAAGCCGCACCTTGTCAACAAAAGTGAAACTTAGATCAAAAGCTACTGGTGACTGATAAATAGACACTGAAATATAAGTGTCCTTTTGAGTTTCAACTTCTATCAAAATTCAATGACAACTGTTACCTCGTTACAAGTGTGTAATCTATTCATCGCTCAATTAAAAATTCACAAGTCAGCTGTATTTTGCTGAAACCGTATGAGAACGGCCGTAGACACAACTTACCCGACAAAAAATACACGGCTTGTTAGAAAGGCAAAACCTACAGTGTAAAGCACTTTTCCAAAACGTATTCAGTCCTCTCTGTGTTGCTTGAATTTAAAGATTGCAATCAATCCAGTCCTATAATCGTAGAACAATCGTAGGACTGCAACTGTCAGCTACAAAAGCGATTAAACTAAAGACTTTTCATAATTTCACTGCTATGTGCTCGATAGGTTTTGAAAAGGTAAGCCATGAAGATGCCTCAATCAGACTTTGGAAAAGTTTGCCTGGGCGGTTGATTGGCACATGTCATCTGACTTGGACTGTCGAGCTCCTCGCGCACACGCTTGTGCCAATTTCGTTCCCATTCCTCGCGTGCTGAAAAACTATATGGAGCCACCTTAAATAAACATACCGATATAGAAGGCAATGCAAAACTGGCAAGGTTCTAGTACAAGTTTATCTGAGTTCCTTAGTATCATCCTGTACTTGTTTACATGACATGAATTACACAATTTTGCACTGTTATGAGTCATTATATTAAACTGAACCAATATGGTGGAACCTCCTCCCCTAATCCAAAATGCGAATGTCTGCTTAAGAGGTGTTTGCTTACAATGGTAGTTGTCAAGATACTTGAAGTAATTTAACAAGATATATTGTCAGTGAACAAGTACAGATGTACCAGTATGAAAATGCAGTATAACACAGCCAACTAATAGCCATAATTCAATCACATTCAATACACGGGTTTAACTCTCTCAAATGTTCTGTGACCCCAGATTTTCTTTTGATAGATCACTTTCTTTATCGATTACCTACGTTTTGTGAAAAATTGAAGAAAATCTGTGTTGTGGAAGTTTGATTTTTTTCAACTTTTCTGCCCACGCCTCATCGAATTCCGGCATTATTTTAGCTGCATGATGTTGCCAAAGGCCCACCTTAAAGGTTGAGTTTAACTGAAAGGATGATGCCAGTTCAAATTATTTACTTGACAGACCCACTTAAATGAAATTTGACTGAGAAAGTGGGTCTACAGCCAATCATTTTTAATATTTTTTACCTAACAACCACTGAGGCCATGTCGAGTTACGAGGACCGACCACAAGTATTTTTATGCCTTGGGGTCAAAATTCTGGTTAAATCATTAACAGCATTTTCTTATCCGCAAAAAGGTCTTTCAGAATGTGAATTCCTGAAAGCAGAAAAAACGGAATCAATTTATTTTTGATAGACATCAAGGGGAAACTTGAAAAAAAGCAGCCCAATTTTTTCCAGGATGCAATCTATTTCCATCCTGACCATCCATGGCCAAAGGCATTCATTTACAGTTTTAGTGCAATAGAATCTAGAGCAGTTTTAAACAAAACCAGACCACTATTAATTTTTGGGTTCCATCATAGGAAATTCTTTGAGCAGCTTCTTGAGTTAATGACAAGAATTGGTGTCATGGCCTCTTTACTAATCTGACGTCAGCAAACCTGCTGTCACTTCTTTGCAAGAAACTATATGTACTCCAATGAATTTTAAACCAAAAATATGTTCAACAAGAAGCCAACTGATACGAAATATTTACTGTACTCTCAAAATTACAAACACTCCAGTTGAACAAAATACGAAGTTATCCAACAACTGTTCCTACTTGGCAACTTCAACTAAGGACAAAACATAATTGATCCAGTTCAAAAGTAGAGTAGTACACAGTTGTTATAAGCCATTGTGTTTCAGTACAATAAGAAGATCTGAGGAATACAAATCTAGAGACATAAGAGTGCTGTCCGATTTCAAGCTCTCATGAAGTTTAAGCCCTTTGTGTTTGTGTTGTAGGTTAAAATGAATTTCAGGTCCAAATGATTTCCAACTTGTTTGATTTGTAGTTTCCTTTGTTTCATTTTGAGGATAATGACTATAAGACAAAGGAAATACAAATCAAACTTGTTAAAGTAATGAGCTGTAATGTTGAATTTAATACACCCAATCTCAGGCATTTGACAGTGTCCATATGGTTTTGATATTGATTGTCTTTCAATTTCCCTTAGGTGAAACCTTCCCAGATTTTCACAATAGACATGGTGGTCTAGAAAGCTAAGACCTAAAACCTAAGTCCTTGAAAACTAAGATCGACCTCGAAAACTAAGACCTCGAAAGCTAAGACCTTGAAAACTAAGACCTCGAAAGCTAAGACCTCGAAAACTAAGACCTCAAAAACTAAGACCTAAGCACCTGAGGCCATTGTTTTCTCTCGCAGCTCAATCTATGAGTTAATACAAAAGCGCATCGAATTTGTATAACATATGAAACCTGACTTTTTCAATGAGCGTCACATGGCATGTAACGTAATAATTCTATCTTGATCATATCTGGTCATGAAAAGGTGCTAAATACCCTTTGCTGGTATCTTCAGTATTGTATTTGAGCAAAACAATCAAATAAATTTATGAACAAAGGTGTTTTTAGTGATCGCTTTAGTTCGAATGGATGAATAATTATTTGGAATGGCTAGCAGCATCAACATAGACCATGATCATTGAATGAAATGTGAGTTCTACATGTTGAATGTGTGTATTTATGATTTCTTCGTCCTTGGATAAGTCGTTTACAACAAGCTTACGTAAGCGACTTAACAAGTTCCTAGTAATGGTAAGTTCTTTGTGCTCTATCGATAGCTGAATTCGCGGTTTGAAAACATTCCCTTTATTTGCATTAATGCAGTCTTGTAGTCAGTCTTCGTTTTCAGCGGGTTCAGTAGCAACTACTGAACATGCTGAACAACGACCGACTACAAGACTGCATGAATGCAAATAAACTAAGCAAACGTTATCAAACCACGAGCTCAGCTACCTACAGTACAAAGTACTTACCATTATTAGGAACTTGTTAAGACTGTGAACTCAGTTTTTTTCCAGTTTGGTGTAGTTAAGTTGCTTAAGCAAGCTAAACACACACATTCAACATGCAGAACGCACATTTCATTCAGTGATCATGGTCTATGATTCATCCATCCGAACTTAAGCGATCAAAAGCTTAAAAACACTATTTTCATAAATTTAGTTGATTGTTTTGCTCGAATACAATGCTGAAGATACCAGCAAAGGGTTTTTAGCGCCTTTTCATGACCGGATATCATCGAGATAGAATTGTTGCGTTACATGCCATGTGATGCTCACTGAAAAGGTCCGATTTCACATGTTATGCAAATTCGATGCGCTTTTGTAGATTGAGCTGAGAGCGAAAACAACGACTGGCGCTTAGCTTTTAGTTTTCGAGGTCTTAGTTTTCGAGGTCTTAGGTCTTAGGTCTTAGCTCTCTAGACTATACCCAATATACACACATAAATTAAGGCCAAAAAAGTAGGGTTTATAAAGGGGTAATGCTAGATTACTATTATTATAGCTGTTCTAGCAACTGAAAGACTGAGCCTTGAAAATGTTTAATGCACCACTCATAGCAAATCTTGAACAAATCTCTCAAACTATTGTAATAAGTAAAATTTGTTGTATGAAAACCTACATGTAGCCATGAGAATTAAATAAAGCTCATAACCTTACAAGAAATTACATGCAAGTGCGTGAAATTCAAACTTTACGCCAGTTGAAGGAGGAGATATTTTCTGGTAATATTATACTCGTTATTAACAAGTTGACTTGAAAGAAAGCCAAACAGACAACAGCAACATAAAAAAGACGTATAAAATTATAAAAGGTTAAGCTAGGGTCGAGTCACTTAAAAAGGTCGACTTACAGAAACAAACTCCCAAGGCAAGAACTGCAGTAGAAATGACCACATCCTGTTTGCATGGCATCTCGTAATAGCAGGCCACATGAGTTACACATGTATTTGGCTCCAACACTTTGCTGGTCTGAACTAGCCAACCTAAAACCGGGCATTTTAGGGCAGACGAAACCGTTCTTCACTGTTTGTTTTTTAAAACCTTCTGTTAAGATGGCGTCACTAGTCTTGACCCATGGCTTTTATAGTGGTATTTACCTGCAACGAGAAGTACAAAAGGTTTACATGAACAAGCATTCAAGCAAAACAATGGTTTCATGGTATCTCACGTATTACCTTCTTTCTTCTTTTTGCTGCAAGCTGAAAAACAGCATTGACAAACCGAATACGCTTAGTAAGCATAAAAAGACAAGTCAAGAAGAAGACTGGAATTGGGAACGAGTCGACCCAGATCTCTCTGACGTCAGGGTCAAGGTCAAGGGGGTCGGTCATGGGGTGGGCAGGGGGTAGAGCCACTGAAGCTCTCCGAAGGTCTGATAATGAATGAAAAACTGGGGGTTAGGTCTCATAACCAGAAGAAAATAATACTGTCCAGGTATTCAAACAGCATTCATCACCTCCCCGCTCATATCTGAAATGACGTCATATTTCTAGAATAAAGAAACTGATTATTCAGTTCAACACCACCACCGCCGTAACACTTTTATATCAGTACACTAAGTACCAGGAGATATATGCGGTCACAAAAGGTAGGATTTCTGGCCAGGCCATTTTAGACAGAAATAGAGTACAGATTTCCTTATACACTTCTGATTTGCATGCAGTTGACTGTAGGGTATAGGTATGGTCTGACTAGCCGTGGGCACGATTTCGAGATCTGGCCCCAGTTGTTCAAAAGTTGGATAGCGCTATCCACCGGATAAATCACTATTCAGTGGATAACGCAATTGGTTTCGCTATCACTTATCCACTGGATAGTGATTTATCCGTTGGATAGCGCTATCCAACTTTTGAGCAACTGGGGCCTGAGACGTACGGCTTCAATCAAACTCACTTCGAGGGGCACAACGCTGAACTTAATATAGTCTGTCGCGTGACTTCAACTATCTATCAGTGGATCAACAATATCAAGAAAGGAACGCCTCTCGAATCCTGAACGGTATACGTGCGATTTCGAAAAGGAACCGTTTCAAAACATGTTCCGATATTTTCCGAAAGTTTCATTACTCATTTTCTAAAACAGCTTAAATCAGTCAGTTCCAACGCACAATAAACCATTCGTTAGAACATCACCATACGGGTACATGATATGATAGTGAAGTGAACAGTCAGAGAAAAGAACAAGCAGCGGCGCACAAGAAAGAGAGCACCAGTTATTGTCTACCATAAATGATCGATTTTAAAGCGCCGCGGCGCTTATTTAATTTTCCCTGTTAAACGTGCGGCGCTTATTCGAGAGCGGCGCTTATTTCAACTACAGGTAAAACATTGAGGGGAATATAGAGAGAATTCAGTGAGGCGCGTACTAGGTGTGCACAATTTAATATAAAATGCAAGAAAAAGGTCACATATGTACACCTCGAACTGTTATATGAACCCAGTTTCAAGAGTTTCCCCACATTAAAACTTTAGAACTCACGAGTTGGTCGTGGTCTTATTTCTCAAGCAATATGGTTTTGATATCTCTTTATATAGAGCGCCGTAACAAAGGTGGGGCGTTTATTTGTAAATACCCAAATTAGCGCCGCGGCGCTTATTCGAGGGCGGCGCTTATTAAATTATTTTAGGTAAAGGTGCGTCGCTTATTCGAGAGCGGCGCTTATTCGAGTAGCGGCGCTTAATCGATCATTTACGGTAATCAAACCACCAGGGAAACCGTCACAACTTCCATACAACGTAGGCCCGGTGTGATGTAGCGTTTCTTACTGACCAGATTATTGTTAGAAGTTTCCCACGAATTCGACTACCTCATTGCTGACCAATCACAAGCAGGGCCATGCGGGCGCCGCGTATCTACGGCTAAATCGCGGCTAACCGTAAGATACGATCAACGAAAAAATAAACATTTCGGACAAATCGGAATGACATTTATCAGACAACAGTTTTCTAGCACAGTAACGTTTGTTGTGGCAAAATTAAACAGTTTCTCAAAATTATACATATATTTTTAAATCGCCTGCGAATTCATCATAATCAAACATGGCAAGGACTTGAAGAAGCAGTTCATCGTCGACTCAATTCAGTTTGTTTGTTCGATCTAGTTATGAAATTTATTCCCCTTTTCTGGCCCGCGCCATGCGTTGATTTTCTTACTGCGATCGATCGAATATTGAAAGTGGTTTATAAACGTAATGATACCGCCAGTGCAAGAACAATCCTCCTAAAATCAAGTCTGCTTTCTTTGTCACTTCCGCAACCTTCAATATAGACTTCATTTTAGACTTTTGAGACAAGATCCTACCTATTTTAGAGCCTGCGCATGCTGAAATAATCCACTTCTTCAGACTGAACAAGTGAAAACAGCCTTACAAAATCAAATTTGCTTTGACTGAAACCGGGAATTGCCAGATTTTTATTATAATATTCGTGACTTAACCTTGGCAGCTGAACAACGAGAGTGTTTGTCATTTTGTCTGCATCCATTGCTCAAGGGCAGTCGTCTGACAAATGCGGCATTTTTTACAATCATATATTTTAGTGAATCTCACCTGGATATAATTCAGCAACAAAGAGAATTTTTGAACTTCCAAACAGTTTTAACGTTAACTTGATTTTTGCGGAGGGCTGGGCAGATTTTACAGTCGTGAATAATACAGGAAAAGATAAATTTTGGTTCTATAAGAGTGTGGGCTGGAGTTTTATCACGCGTCCATCATGTGTCGGCTGCGCTGTGTTTTCTTTACGCACACACCGCTTCCGTCGAAGAGTGACAAATGGGGCGACGTTCCGATGTTGCCCTCTCGCGGCTTATGGCTTTCGTACCACGCTTGACTCATCAAGATGATTTAGGCAACGAAAGTGGGTGATGTCCATACCGAGCTTAGAGAAATATTGGAGACCCTGGATCAACGGTCAATCGTCTTTCGATTTTCTGCACCTCGTTCCACGTCTTTCCTGTTGATTTTCTTTTTCAGCCAAGTTTTTGACTGGATGCTTTGTTCATTCTGCCAGTTTTTGTAACTGACTCACACTTAGAATATAGAGAAAACTTCTCTTAACATTTAGAGAAGTTAAAACTAAGCTCAGTGCAGTATTCTCAATGTTCAGGTTAAAAGGTGTGCGCGATGTGAAGGCGGGCAAGAGGAATTCTGTTGAGAATCCGGCTCTGAATGAAGGCTGAGGGCGCTGCTGAAGGGAACTGAAAAGGGTACATGTAGAGTATATAAAATCACTAGGCAAATTTGTGGACGTCGACGCAGAGCTACGAAACCTATCTGCGACATGGACGGATCATATCCTGCCTATATACTTAGAAAGCACAGGAAACGAGTTGAGCAAAACACACACTGAGGAAATCCTTAACAAGGATGGATTTTTCAACTGAGTTGGTTAGGTGAATTGACCACCGTGTGTAAGGTTTATATGTACAACAAAGGAGCAACGTCACTGGTGGAAACATGCTGTTGCCCGTAAAAATGGAGAGCAAAAATTCATTTTGCAAATCAAGACTCTTAATCTCATACTTGTCCAATACTCCGACAAATTTATGCATAGCATTGTTAAATTTCTTATTGTTTTGCTTCATTCTTTATTGTTATGCTTTTGTACAGTATTGTTATGTGAAGTGAATACAATACAATGCCATGCATAAATTTGTCGGAGTATTGGACAACCCTCCTTAATCTCCACGGAATCCACGAACGCTTTTCATTCAACTAATTTTTTCTTGCTTTTACGTTACCGTGTTTTTCTGGCCTGGGAAGATCCGCAGCAAAGTATTCTTTCTGCTTACAGAGCAAGAGGACATCAGTTATATTCTATCGTGGCGGAGATGGCAAACGATTGGGCATGTGCTTCGAAGAGAGCTTGATGATACTGCCAGGGTCACCCTTCTATGGACCCCACAGAGCTAAGCCGAAATCATGCAGGGTCGCCTAAAGTCCATTTGGAGGATGTCGTTAAATCGGAGCTCCAGCTGCTTACTAACTTAACTTGAGGCAGGCTACAGAACTTGCAATACGTGCCCTGTGCACCACTGGGTGTAAAGGATGATGACGATGACGATGACGATGACGATGACGATGACGATGATGATGATGATGATGATGATGATGATGATGATGATGATGATGATGATGATGATGATGATTTACCGTTCCGGATGGACCTTATCCTTTTTAATACAATTACATTAAAATCAATCACACTGCAGGTCTCACACTGCGATTGCTGCACTGGCACGTGAAAAACACCGCGAAAAGCTATCAGAAAGGCTGTGAAAAAGCTCTCTCGAAAAGCTCTCAGCGTAAGCGACTTTGAAACGTAAATCATACAACCTTCCTGGAAGTAAAGAAAACATTCAGTGATTGAATAAATAGAGAATTAAAAAAAATTCAGTCAAAAAAATTCAGTCAATGAATAAATAAAGAATTAAAAAAAAAATTCAGTCAAAAACGTTCCGCGTTACAATTCCGTAATTCTCCCTTAACGAGGTTCTTGTTGTGAAATAAGTCAAGTAGAAAGTCAATTATATTTCAGGGATAGAGTACGGCAAAATACCACTTAGTCAGAACTTAGCCAGTGTATCATAAAAATGATCTTCATGAAAATCGAGCGCAATGAAGCTATGACTACCTTCAGAACTTGAAAGAAGATTATTCCAAAGACTTTCGACGAAGCTTTACAGAGGTTGGCCCGGTTTTGTAATGGCAGTGCTCATACAAAATCTTAAACAACAATGGTTTGCGTGGAAATTAAACCAGTCGAACTCACGTCGAATAAAATTCTTGATACCAACGTTTAGCCTGAGTAGCTGAATTCTTTGACCGATGAAGTCGAATCCCGTCACACCTCAATAAGTTGTTTTGTTTAAAGCTTCTTCTTATGACTCTTGCAAACAGGATACTATGAAATCAGATCAGCAACAGCGACAGCGATAAACAGTCAACAGGGCACTTTAATAGCGCACGCAGACCGAACAGAGAAATCTCCTAACACCTCGTGACCACAACGAGGTAAAAAACAAACTTTGTCGCGTAACCGCAGCGATGAATAGAGTCGCGGAGACTCTCTAAGGAGGACTACAGAAATCAATCAGCATTCTCGTCCAAATTCTGGACGACGTTTGTGTAAGCAGATTTGCCATTGGGAATCTTCCAAGAGGCTTTTCTCTTGGCGTTTTATAAGAAAACATGAGAGACTAAGTTTGCACGAGATAAACGGCACCTCTGGCGGTGCCAAGGGTAAGAAGAAGAGAAGAAGAAGGAGTCGAGGAGGAGGAGGAGGAGGAGGAGGAGGAGGAGGAAACAAAAGGGACTAGGATACGTCTGGCCGTGTATGTTGCGTACGCTGAGATTGAGCGACGAGTCCAAAGATCAAGGAACATAACGCCTACCTTTAAAGGTTAACCTTTTGCATTCTATAATTTCCATTTCATGATGCAGCGTCAAATCAATGTGCGCATATCTTGCTTTTTCTACACACACAGAAGAGGTTTCCTTTCTCTATCCCGTAAATGAATATAATAAGCTGAAGAGTGGAAAAGCCTTTTTAATTTGCTCATTTCACTGCAAACTCTTTGCACTCAGGGGATATATATTTCGATTCTCGTGTAAACGTTTGTTTATTTTTCCTTTTTTATACTAACTAATTTGTTATCTAAATTTCAACCTCAAAATTTAGCCACAAAAAAGCTGAAAAGACTTCTGCACATTGTACGAGAATTAATACACATGGACTTGTATGAGTGACAAGGAGAAAATAGGCGAAGAAGTTCCCGTTGAAAGAAAAAAATTCTTGATAACAAAGCAAGCAATAACAACAAGACACGTAGGGAAAAGAACACGGCTCGGTCGATGTCAATAGTTAACCTTGACTCCGGCAAAGGCGGCCAGGAAAAAATCCATCCATAAATAACTTGGTTACACTCGTATAGTTAACAATTATTCACTGAAGTGGAGATGAATAGTGGTGGATATTTGCCGAACCGAGAAGCGGCGAAGTAAATTGATCTATCACTGTTCACCGACACTGAGGCGAGTAATTAACATTTACCAATTAACTGTTCGCCAACACTTAGGTGAATAATTGCGAGTACCATACACCAGACCAGTGGATAGCCAGCACCAAATAGTTCCTTTTTTTCTGAGGAATAAAGAAAACTCTTGCGCGAACTTCAGAACAATGCCGGTAGGTGAATACAGTAGATACTACCCCGAGTTTGACAAGACAATCAGAGCGCGCGTAAACACCATCCACTGGCTTGGTATATACTATACTAATAGGTGGCATCCCACTCACTTTGGCAGAAGTGGACTAGTCTAATCTTTAATTTTTAAGTTACCATCGCAGTGCGCTGCTGCAACTCGACATTACGTCTATCAATCACAGCACCGTTACCACCGACACTATCAGAACCACTGCTTCCTCTACTACTACCACCACCACTTCTATTACCTCCACCACTACCAATAACGTCACTGCTATCACTACCACAGCCACAACCATCACCACTATCACTATTACTAACAATACCTCTGCTTAAAGAACTACCACTACTAATAACAACAACAATAGCAATAATGATAATAATAACAACAATAATAATAGTAATAATAATAATAATAATAATAATAATAATAATAATACAGTGGTAATACTACTGTTGTTGATGTTAGTGATTGCTTATACACTTTTTCATAAGCCATTAATGGTTTGATTAGTTTACCTATGTAGTTGAAGTCTGCTGCTTTAAGTTGCTTAAAGTTAGCAAACAAGCATTAAAAACAAACTAACTAACAAATCTAGTTTAGCTTTTGCGAAAAAGCGAGGGAACAATTTCTTTTCCCACTTGTTTAAACCGTTTGACACTGCAGGTGACCATGCTTACAATTTAAACCAAATAAAAGGAAAACTATGTGCTGACATTATCACATAAATTAATGAAGACTACATTTGTCTCCACTCATAGTCTCATTTAATACTGTCCCTAGGTAATGGTAAGTTTTAATCATGTTTAACGAACGTCAGTGACATAACGAATTTGTTTTTGAAATTCAAAATATCGGACAATCAAGTGGAAATTTGCGAATAAGGAATGCAGTCATTTCCGAGCAAATCACTAGCTTTCAACATTTTTTATCAACGTAACTGACAAATAAGAAAAGGGGCCAGGATTTTTGAAACGCTTTTCATGATCAGGTGGTGAACAAATGGTCGTTCACCTGACGACTTCGATTCCAGTATACCTCCGGAATGAATTAATAGAGTGCTTGTAAAGCCCGTAACAATATGCGAAATCTCGAAATTCTCGATACGTGTTAAACATGGACGAAACGAAATAGTACAATGACAGAAAACGAAGAACTAGTCGTACTTACAATAATCTTCCATACACACAGAGAGAAACGCACACTCCTCCGCTAGCTATTTTTCCATTTCTAACTGTTGCCTCCGAGTATTTCAAACTGCAACGACATATTTGTTGCCTTGGTAACATTGTTTAACAACCGCACTAATACCGATATGACCTGCAGGTTAAGCCTTTCAATTGACACTGACAAGGGTATTTCAGGAAACAATATGTTTTAGTAACTACACTCACCAGCAGATAGAGGACAGTAAAAAATTCTGAAACAAAAATTCTCATCCTTTCGTATCTTTGTGGAAATGTTTTTTAGGTATTTGGCAATTTTTTTGGGTCCGAATTTCCACTCGGCACTGTTCTACGACTAACATCTACGGTTGAAGAACTTCGGCATAGCCAACCACCATGATAAATTCTAGTCTGATAATGTCTAGCCTAACAAAGAGTGGTTGCCCACTGATTATCGAAGTTCCACCATTTCCTATTTTAGTCAACAATATGACATACATTTACCTTTTAGGGTCCGGCGTGATATATTTCCTCCTGTGTGCTTACGTATTACTGAGTACTTCGAGCAACTTCCATATTTTTTTTTACATGAACTAAATATTTCATTAGTGCATAGCTGCTAGTCGTTTAACTGAGAGAAATACCCATATGGATAGCTATAAAACTATGCAAGTTGCCAGAAACAAATGGATCTCGGCTAAGAAGGAGATTTATCCTCACACAATCAAACCGACCACAGAGATCGAGACCGTCACGTTCAACAAATTAGATCATGTTTTTCTTACCTCAAACAACATTGAGAGCCATTTCTTCTTGAGCAATAGACTGTTGAAACAAAGGCAGGGCATTTTGTCCAGAAAACGTGTTAAGCTAGTAAGCTAAGAAAGACTCATCTGGTTCGGGTTGCTTTTTCTTGTTTTCACACGCCATCCAGTTTTAAGCGAAATTCAGTGTGTTCTTTTTCTAAGATTTCACTCCAGTAAAACTTGATCTAACCAGTCCAGACACCCAGAAATCCAGTGACTCGAACAGACATAGTATTTCTGCAGAGACTTGCAGTATTGCCACTAGTGAGCTACATTTTTTGAAAACTTCGTTGTTACTTAATAGGAAATCATCGCACGGTCGTATTAAGGTATGGTCCGCATCAGTCATCTTGCAAATCATCCAACCACGTACGCTGGTAGACTGCTTTACAGCTTTCTTTTCTTCTCGTTCGCAATAAAAAACTGGCGTCTCCATTGCATTTTACTCCTTTTCTTCGTAAATCAAGAAGATGTCATGTAATTTCGCAGTACCTCGCCCCGACGGACGCCGGCCATATTGCAAACCAGTCAGGCTTGTTCTTACAAAAAATTTCCATATCAACTTATATTTGCAAGTGACGCACACTCCCACGCAACTCGTGTTCATTGGTTACTTTTTTGTAAGTAATCCTTATTTCTATTGTTAAAGCCGTCCTAGGGGAATCCCCGACGCGATGACGAAATCCTCTCATCAAACCAAGTCGGAGGGGGACTATATATCATATCAATTTTGATTGAGTGAGCTTAACTGAGTCATGGCATTAAAAGGATGTCCTTTCTCCCCATCCCATCTCTCCCCAATCCGAACGTTTATCCTAATACAAGTGGTGTAGGTGTTGAATTGTTTTTGCTAAAAGCAATGTGCTCTCTCAGTTGCAGCATGACAAGTAGACTCTCCCTCCTACTCCTCCTCCCCCCCCCCCCCCATCCACCTCTCAGTCCGCAAAGTGATACGTACGATATTGGGTTGCATTTATTGTAGAAATCAATATAGAGATCAGAGGTTACTGGCAGGTTTCACTTATAGCTTAGCATATATAATTCGGTCACGTTCTTCATTCTCCTAACGTTTCCACTGATGCTTCTGTGAGGAGTAGTTCTGTTTCATTCAGGAATCGAAAATTCGTTTATCTTTACGATCCTTAGTACTACTTTTTAACTCAGGTTGCTGTTGATTATACACTCAATATACAATACATGAGGGCAAGTCTTGTGTAATGTCATAGCTAGTGCGTAGACTACTTCCTCTCATTCTCAACCGCATAGAGCACTTCTCTTGTTTCTTTTACGCAAAACCGGTACGATCTTTCAACCAGAGGTGCTTGTGTCATGACGCTTTCTCTCAGTTTATCCATTTTAAGTGGATGGCGAAAGGCACCACTCACAGCTGAAGCTCAAGCTGAAGTCCTTAAATGTCAAAGATGTCCCACATGCATCGGAGACGTCGACATCAAAATCTGAGTGATATGAATTATTAAAACAATTATGGACCTTTGCCAGTGGTTTGAGATCGGCGTCTCGTGTTGTAACAACTGAGTCGCTGAGATCAGTGCCCAGGGGATACTACCAGATATATACTAAATGGATATCTGCCGTTGTAAAGGGTTTGGAGTTTCAAGCAGTCTATTTTGAAAAAGTGTAAAGAAATCAGAGAGCTTTCGTGTACTGTGGGGCATCGTTTATTGGGTAGCTGATCAGTTGTATGAAGAACTTAGCCTAGAATACTAATAGGATTGACACTGGGCGATCCTAGGATAGTGTAGAGACTTAAAGTTTGGTTTAGTATATGCAATAGAAGCAAAATGCAGCGGAACACGACTTGGTATAGAGTAAGGGTTTCAGAGTCCTTGAGGCACACCCCAAAAATTCACAGAATATCCCCTTTAGGCATCTGTGCTACCAATCGTAGCCGATCTCTGAGAATTAGTATGCCCTCTCGCCCCCGCTCGTTTGTGCTAAGATACTGCTTGTTTGCATTTTGCCGAAAACAAAAGGTTTTCCCCGGGATATGCAATTTGCATAATTGTAGCAGCGCACGGTTCACGATCTAAATCTGCTTAATCCACCTGCCAACTAAAGAACCTATAGGATAGGGTAAAAGTAAGTATCGATTTTTTGCATGCGGTTGGCACACAAAATGATTGTTCTACGTCATACTATTTCAAGGCAGGTTTGCCATGAGGACGGCGAAAACCCAGGGGGGGGGGGGGTCATAAAGTAAAATTAATGCAAGGATTGGGGGAATTAAAGTAAAATAAGTCACTCTAGAGGTGGGGGAGGCTTATACAATGTGGGTATATTACTTTGGGAAATGAGAGTGTAAAGTACCTTAAATCTTAAATGTAAATCAAACAAATTACAAAAATATTTATTTAGTACTTACTGAAAGGCTTGACGTTCTTTTAGCTTTTTATGTTTTTAACTGAACAGCTATCTCAACACGTTGTGATATAACTAGCTATTCTTTCCCTAGAAACGTCTTAGATGCAAAAGAAGAAGAAAAAATAATTGGAATGCAGCAGATCATGCCCACGCAAACAAGCTTTGTCCGTATTTGAGGTAAACAAAAACTACGTTCTTCCTCAATTGTCTGCAGTTGCGGTACCCCATAAATCTCTGGGTCGTAGTCGCTTTGAAGAGGTGTCCCTCTCAGGAACCTAAATACAACACATGCCCTTTTCCTTCTGTGATCTGAAGCTGTAATCCTTCTCTTCTCTCCCTTCTTTTTTTGTTCTTTTCCTCTTTTCTGGCTTCTTATGGTTAGATTTTGAGCAAGTCTTGTAGCCGGTAGCCTAGTACTTGGCGGATATCCCGTCCAGATCTTCAGTGGAGTGATCAACATCCTACTTAGTGCCAATCGTTCCGTCCCATGGCCTTTGGCTGACTGTTAAAATTGTGATGGTAACTAAGTCAAGTTCTAAGTTTACCGGTGTTTTCAGAAAAGGAACTGTCTTCAAATTCTGCTATCTTATCTTCAATGGCTTGAGTTTTAACCTGGTGTTCATTTGCACCGGTTTTGCACCTAGTGATATCACTTTGTCGGCGGTTTTGGCCTGTATACCGTGAGAGGGATCTAAGTCGACCAGCACAAGACGCGTTGTCGGACAAGAGGTAGCGGCACCTGTTTTCCGCTTTTTGATATCGACAGTAATATTGTCCCTTTCGAGAATGAACAGATTCTTATGAATAGAGCACTAGGACCTGTCCTTGCTTTGAAACTATCGTCAAATGCTGGCAGAGTTTCATTTACCGAAAAGAGAAATTCTCCTCTTTACATCAGGAACGTACCATATTTCGTATCCTTCCATCGAGGCCCTGATGACAAAGACCTTAATTAATAGGCTTCTTGCTACATATAGGAATCGGGAGATGTTTAGAAGAAGGCTATCACCTGATTTTTCCCACATGTAACCCCTTCTCAGTCAACTGCGGCCCCTCCTGCTAATTATTGTGCAGTTCCTTATGGCATGCCATGTATTTTTTTTAATCACTTTAGCTTTTACCTTTTTAAAGTTTTTCTTTTTTGCAGTAATTTTTTATTGGAGGACCTGCCTGAAAATCATGTTGATACGATTCCTCCCTGTGAAATTATTTCATTGTTACTTTACATTAATAGTTATAAATAAAACGTGCGGTTGAACCAGTCAATTAATCGAGCAAAAAGGTCTATTTCAATCTCGCTATTGTGTAGTTCTGACCAATCACACTGCTTTTCGCATATGGCCAACTGGCGTTGGAACGTTTCTGTTACATTGTTTTGCTCAGACGTTAACTTAAACGTCGGCTTCTCTTTAACCTCTTATTTCCCGAGATCAGGGCCAAGGGCTGGCTTGTCCCCAGTTGTCTCTCTTTTTCAAGGTGTGATGGATAAACGAAGAGTAGATAACAAGTGAGTGTACCGTAGAGTAAAGAGAAGGACAAGTCCGTTGCACTGGACAGTAGCAAAAGAGTGGAAGCATGTCTCTCCATTGCCTTTCATCTTTCCTATCACCACTAACGCATTTTTGCTCTTTTTCCTCCAAAGTAAAAGAACGGAACACTGAACATTCAGTCACAGCTAACAGGAATCATCGTGTGTGGCACAGTTTCCTGTGGCCGGCCGGAGCTGCGGTTCACTGACTTCACAGAAAGAACAATGGGCACTAATTCTGTAAGTAAAATTGCTGTCAGCTTCGACTGCCTTGTTTGTACAAGAGCTAGACAACATCTACCCTGGGTACCAGAGGTTTTTTCTCGCTAACGTCGGGAGAAATCGGCCGGAGGCCGAGCCGAGCCGAGCCGAGCCGAGCGGCTTGCATAAGCTGCAATTAACCGGAAACCGCGCAAGAAAAGCCTCTGGCACCCAGGGTAGACAACATCTGGATAGCTCAACAATGCAGTGATTTTAGGCGAAGAATTCGCTGCTGGATCATGAACAGTGCACAGAACAGCACAAAGAGGTGTCATAGCGTAAAATGTGTTTGATATGCTCACGCTGTTCCAGGAATCAGTGGCACAGAAATAAATCCCGGACATACTGAATACTTTAACATGCAGGTATTCAAGCCCGGTTTTAGGCTGTGGGGTAATGGAACGTGTATCTGGGGTCTACTGATGAGCAGAACACTATTACAGTGTACGTAATTCTGCTGAATGCATGAGTTAAGGCTTTGACTGATAGAAGTTTTTCTTTTCTCTCAAAACACAGAAACACCAAACAAACGCTTCATTAACTGCATCATGACAATGTCGCAACCACTCAGGAGCTGACGGAGTAAAATTAAACAGCAAGCTCGGGCGAAGCGTGACGTTCATCACATTTTACATATCTTTCAATACACGAAAAAAGCTTCAATTTGGTCTGTTGGATGTGCGCCGGAAAAATC
Source organism: Siderastrea siderea (assembly GCA_964030785.1). Lineage (NCBI taxonomy): Eukaryota > Metazoa > Cnidaria > Anthozoa > Scleractinia > Rhizangiidae > Siderastrea > Siderastrea siderea. The sequence continues at coordinate 32,640,309 of OZ034966.1, read as the reverse complement.
CAAAAAAGCGCAAAAGCAAACCTGCCGGAAACCACTGCCGGCTGCCGGTCGAACCAGTTCCAGAACATGTCCACAGTCGATACAATCCATCCACAAATAGAAGCATAATTAAGAATGACTAACCAAAACCATCTCTGTAAGAAACACAATTTACATACGAAGCAGTCGGGCTTTTACAATTCCTTACCTTTGAATTTGCTGCATTCCACGATTGATAAGTGACCATTGAGTGTATGATTAATTATTATCATAGGGGAATGCTAAATAGTTGACCTTGGTAAATTTTATTTCAGTTCTTTGTTTGTCTATTAATTTATTTGAATTTGAAAGGGCCCTTAATCTTTGTTTTACTGATTGCTATTCCAGTGTTCCTTTTTTTTTTCTTTTCTTTTCTTTTCTTTTTTTTTTTTTTTTAATCTGGCAACACAATTTTGATAAGATGTCCCCGACACCTATAAAAACACCGACTCTTTTTTTTATCTCCAGTTTGATCTTCCATCCACACTTTAACGGCAGTTTCAGCCACCGAAATTGGAACGTTTTGAAAACGCTCTCCAAAGTGGTTAAATCAACACGCCAGCTGGGTGATTTAGTGTGGACGGCGAAAATGGAACTTTCTGGTGAAAACGCTGACGTCACAACAGTGGTCTCTGTCAGTCCCCTTTCCACGTGATTAATCCAAATGGCAGACAAATTGATGTTTGCTCTTTACGCTCCTTATGCACTAGTCCGACGTAGACGTCAAAATACTGTGTTTGTTGCTCTTGTCAAACGGTCCTCAGCGAGCTCCTCGGCGTTACTCACCGCACAGAAGAACGACGATTTTGGTGTAGTGCGTGGTGGGACACGAAGTCGTTATTCCTGGGGCCGTCTTTAGAAAGAAGTCGTTATTTCGTGAGCGAAGTCGTTATTCCTGGGGCTCCCTCTAGAAACTAACTAAATTTCTGAGTCCTTCACCATGCATTTAGTGTTTCTAGGGCCGAAATAGCGTTTCAGTGTCGAAGGTAAACAATTCGAAAAAGATAGTTGAGACAGATGAACATTGTATCCGTTTTCGGGGCGAAAACACCGTTTTCAATCCGGAATAGAAGAAGCTAACATATGGCCAAACAAGCTTGCAACCGATTGAAAATCCTTTTCTGGTTAGACGCTCATGGTTAGTTCAAATCAAATTAAGCAAGTTAATTCTACCTTTGTGCTATTTGCCAGTAATCGATACGGCTCACATACATATACCATGCACCTGACAATTGGATGGTGCCTTACTTAGCCCTAAACAATACCAGTTTGCGGAATTTCTTTACGATGACCAGATGGAACTGACCTTCTCCTCTACATTCTGTTTATCTTTATACGCGAAAGCGAAAGATGGTGATGGCGTTCTCAAGAACAACAAAATATCGTCAAAGGAATGTATCTAGGCTCGAATATATGTATACCATGTTATCTAAGAATTTTTTTCATTATTATCATTTTTTTTGTTATTATTATTTATATATTTTGTTTTGTTTTTTCTAAACTAGTTAATCATTAACCATTTGTGTATTTTTAAAATTCAAATTTTTGGAGCCGTTATATAATTTTCCTTCAGTATAGGTCTGGTCCTGAGGAATATTGGCCATTAAATAAATCAGCACTTTGCCGTAGTGCCAGCCTTGCATTCAGTTTTGTTCATATTGTCTTGACGTACCACAAATTGCTGACATTTGTGCAACAATGCAAAATGTGTAACACTCGGCCTAAACGAAAGGAGTGGAACACAAGGTGGCAGCGGTATAGAGACACAATTTGCCATTTAAAAAAATACAGTCTTTCATCTGTCACTATCAATTGTCTACTGTCATGGTTACCAAGGAACTGTTATGGTTCCAAAAAGGTGTTCCAACTCTTGTTGTTTTGTTAAAAAATACGCCTGCTTATTTTTAAGGTTTCCTTTTTATATTTAAAGCAAGCACCCATTCGCTGGCACCGTCCCACTTCCCCGTCCTCCATCCATCGAAATACCTTCCAAAGACTCTACCTCTGACTCTACCTCTATTTATGAATAAGTTTGCAGTATTTTGAAAGCCAAATGAAACGTTTCTTCGCCAAGATTGAAAAGTGAAATTATTTCGGTACTTTATATGCGAATAACAGTGTGGGTTTTTACAATTACATTGGGGGTCCAAATCCGCTAGCGGATTGGGTCCCCCGGGGATCCATATTCGCTAGCGGATTTGGACCGGGGGGTCCAAATCTGCTAGGAAACCGGCTTAACCTCACTCAGGAAAAAGCACTGTGTTCAAGGCTCCACTGGATAAAGAAACTGCTGTTGATCCTATTAATAGGGCTCTGTTATCAGCGTTGCAGCCGAGTGCTAATGTTGGCTGAGGCTTCTTTGCAACCACATCAATATAGTAACCACATGAACCACCGAGGATTTTACATGGACAAAAGGATGACAGGACGTAAATTAAGTACCAGCTGTCATTCTTTCGAAAGTGAAAAGAAAACTACGACACGAGAGGCGTCATACCGCTGGGAATCAAGTCGCAAGCCAAAATTCAACATTCTAAATGCAGTATAACGGACCACGTATACTTCGAATATATAAAGACGTCATGTTACTAAGCAAAATAAATAATTAAAAGTAATGCATATGAATATAACGCTTGAGTGATGCTTTATACCGGGAGGTTATGTTTTCTTTACACGAATTTCCTAGTGGCCTCAGATGAATGTGCTTAAAATGATTTTGAAGTTTTCGGGCATCATATTTTACAGAGGTTATTGTTCATAGGGTGCCTCAAATTCACTTTGCTAGCTGATCAGCAAACAAAACGAATAAACTTAAAACCTTGCGGTTGTCACCATTGAACCTCTCCAATGCATGACAATATCGCAATGCGAGCTAGCAGTCGAACAATAGATCGATCGGGTAGCAAACTTTGAGAAAACTGAAATCACTATTTTTTAAGAAACTGTCTCCGCTACGAACCAGAATAGAGAGGCCTCAGTGAACAGATTAATTACAACAGATTGATAAACTGCCCTTCCAATAATACCCTTCACAATTTTCGGACTTCAATTCTCTCTTTGATCCTCCGCTCAAGCCGAAACTTTAACAGCAGTCTAACGTATTGAATCTGGTATGATAGTGAATCTAAAGTAGGAGCCAAAAATCACTCTCACTAAGCCGGCTTTCTTGAAATAAGACAGACAATAGTAGTACGATTACTGTAAAGAGTTGAACTTACCTTCAGCAAGTTCACGCATTTTCTCTGTAAACTGGCGGTCACTAGACTTTTATTGTTTCCTGTTCGTGATACTCTAACGGTAGGCCATTATTTGTATTGGAAGAGAAGCACATCGTAATGGGCTTCTAATGGAAGAAAATTATCAAATACGGCTGGTCCAACATACCCTAGTCCTAGATGTACAGCTTTTAATTATATATAGGGGATTTTAAAATAAGATCAAGGGTGCGAAGGTGTATATATAGTTTATTGACTTGATGTTGAATTGCCTTAAGAAATTAGTTCCTAGTTTTGAATTTTTAACGAAGAAGTTTAAATGAACCGGCTTTACTATATATACACTTTGTATTAAGTACAATTTTAGTTTTTACTAATTTTTATTATTTTTTATTATTTTGCACGACCCCACAAGAAGCAGAGCTTTACTGTTAAGCATGCTAAAAAAAAGGCTGTCTGTCTGTCTGTATGTCTGTCTGTCTGCCTGTTTTTCTGTCTACAAGCAAGGGGGTTAGCCCTTCGTCAGAGCGAATCAAGGAATTGTGGGTCGCACTTGGTTTATATAGAGAGTGGTGGAGCTATGCTATTGGTAGGAACATGGCAACGTGAAAAACAAGAATAAATTAGTTGAATGAAAAGTGTTCGTTGATACTGGCGTAGGGATTAAGTGCGCCGATTTTAAAAATAAATTTTTGTTCTAGATTTTTACGGCTTTCCGTGTTACCCTGGTGTAGGGAAAGGCCACAGATCGTCATGTGTTGGCTAGAATGATTAGTGAGATTGAAATGTCGGGCGACTGGTTTGGATGCGTCCTTGTCATTTCTTTCAACGTCCCGTAGGTGTTCGCGGAAACGGTCGCTTAGTCTCCTCCCTGTTTCACCAATGTATATCTTTTTGCATAAGTGCATGTTATACAATAAATGCACGTTGCTATGTTCCTACCAATCGCGTAGCTCCACCACTCTCTATAATATATAGATTTAGCCATGCCTAAAAGCGGAGCCTCCAAGGAATAAACTGGTGCTCTTTTCTCAAAAATAGTCCTGAAACTTTTCGCTCTGAAATATATTTCGGGGCTTTCTTTGGCTCGTTCCCTTTCGAAAAGTGTTTCTCAAAAAGCCCGAAAGCGTTCCGAATTGTCCTCCAAGATTTTGAGGATCTGTTCTGTAAAACCAAGCTCGAAAGGTCGTTCTAGAGGCTGAGCACAGCTTAATTTTTTTTTCGGGCATCAAACTGACCACATATTTTACTCAGGAGCAGTCTTGCTTGGTTTTTTAAATGTTTCCAAATCCTGTCATTAACTGTCAAGGCTTGTCAAATCTCCTTGGATTATTGGCTGTTGGCTTGAATGAACTTGAAACGGCGCTCATGTACAACAACAAAATAAAACTTATTCTGAAGTAAATGGGTTATCTTCATCGCGTTCGGATGTTCAGTTAACAAATAACATGAACTGCCCCTATTAGTCTGGTCAAAATTTATACCATCAAGATTGAAAACGAGCAAACACCAAACACGCTTTAAATTATGGCATAAGTTTTGCGGATGCGAAGTAAGCCCATTTAAAGTTAGGCGCTTTGAGGAACGCAAAACAACTTGTCTTTCGGAAGCTTTTCGGATAAAATAGCCTTAAACCGACAACTGCTTCGCTTACTATTGAAAAGTTCTAGGACAAGAAAATCGACAATTGCACAAACCGATCCGACAGTTAAAATTGAAAGCAATTATTCGCCGTAAGTGATGCTTGTGCAGTTGCCTTGCGACTGTGCTTTGACCTACTGTTATGAATAAACAAACACAAAATAATAAGCAGAGAAATCATTTTTGAAAAAGTTTATTCGAAAACCCGTAAGTTTATACTTAAATGCAATTCGCATTACACTTCCAGCAAGGCAAAATATTCTAAGACTACATCTGTCACAAATCTGAGCTTGTTTTCTAATAATTTTTTGAAGTCAAAAGTACAGTAAATGACACATTTCTAATGACATAAATTCAATTTCAAAATGTAATTTCTTTGACCGTAATAAATACTCAAAATCATGCACCTTAAACCCTTTAAAAACTTCACTTACTCGGTGGTGTTTCAGAACAAGGCAAGCTCTCCGCCGTGAAGAAAACAAAGCGATGAGGTCCTTTGAAGGCAGCTTTCTAACTTGAAGTTTTCGCCTACTACCAGTATTCTTTTGAACTTTTTCTTTCCATTATAGGTATTAAATGTTTCTTTCTCAAGTTTAAAACTACTGTACCGTCGAACAATCGTTTTGCTAAATAAACTTAAGCTTTTTAAAGAAACCTCTTTTTCAAAAGCGACGATGGTCATGCGATTTCCCGCCAAGAAAAACGCCGGTTGCCCAAAAGCACCGCGCGATTTCCCGCCAAGAAAAGATGGCATTCTCCACACCCGGTCGGGTTGCCTTAGGACTTCCTCCCCCTCCCCCAGAGTCTGTATGGACGGTCGGACGGACGGATGGACGGACGTAGCTGACGTCACAACCAAAATTTTTCGGATCGATAGATTACCAACAGGAGGGAGTGATGAACTCGCCGCTCGGCTGGTTCGAGGTGTCTGGCCATCGTGACGTCACGACGTGAAAAGTGCGCGAGTTTGCCGAGTCTTCAAAAATGGCGCTGGCAACTATGTTAGAGTTCGGGCTACAAACGTATTTTTTGTGCTATTAAGCTTTCAGCTAAGCTTGTTTTCTTGGGTAATGGAATTTTAGTCTTCCCTTTTTTCGATATAGGTAAGTGGCTCTTTGTCTTAACGTTAAAATCACAGTTAAATAATGTTTTAAGAGTCGTGTTTACTCTCTGCGATCGAAGAATTATGCGGGAAAATTGTTATTGTCCGCGTCCCAAAAAGTGTGTTTATTTCAGTTTTATACCACAGGGAAACTTGAAACTTGGCTACGGACTAGCCCATAGTTTAACAAAAGTACGCAAGTTGAAACAAGTGGTATAGTATTTGCCAAAAAATGATCAGTCCGTTTGTTTAGCTGAGTATAATAGAAGGCGAACCTAGAAGGGTATGTTTAGCACTTAAAAGTTAACTTTTCTTACATTATTTGCTTCCATCTTCTGTATAGGAAAGAATAATGATATTTACTTGCTAGGGAAAGAGTAATCGAACTTAGTAAATTTTTGCCACCTCATTTAACCCGTGTAAAGTACACTTTTGCAGAACAACATAAAAATCTGAATCAGCTCGCAAATTATGCGGGCGCCTGAGGAAACAAGTCTTCGCTGATCTGGTTCTGTACTTTTTTATGAAAACTAATAGATATATTTGAGTACCATTTGGATCAGTGATTCAGTGATTTATTCTCAATACCTCCAGTTTCCTCTAGATTCAGTTGCTGTCCAGGTTGCATAGCGTTTTAGCAAGAGTTTGACCGTCTACTTGATCCACAACTGACGATGACCGTTTCGCAAATAAATTCAATTGGTCCTGTCATTTGATTTTCAAAGATTAATTAATTTTAAAACAGTCAAACTGAGGACCATTCTAGTAAAGAGAGAGCCTTGTTAACCCTTAACATCAGTAGCCTGAAAAAGTTCGCGTTTTAGATAGACTGTGGTTTTTTATAATTATTCGATAAGAGATCAGCACAAATTTGGCCGGAAAGCCGGCGTGTCAGCTGTTTTGCCTCGCCTCCAGCAAATGTTGTCATCTTTGTCGTTTTTTACAAGATAGTTTAGCAAAGTAAGGAATTACTGTGGTCCATTATTAACTTCGAACCAAGCACATGAATTCACAGTAAACGTTTCTTTGTATTGGAGTCTTCTTCTCCACATTTTAATGATGTTTAAAGCCACTGATCATTTTAATGAAATTGTTACGCAATTTTATTCTCCTAAAATTGGAAAGAGTTTATACATATAAAAGTTATGTTTTTGTCTCCAAGCGACACATCTTAGGGTTTGTGAGATACAGCTTCTGAAAGGTGATCTTGATCACGATTTCAATCGATCGACCAAAGCGTCCATGAAATCTTTTGAGTCTTATCACCAATTGGTTATTTTGTTTTGAGGACCAATTTGCATCAAGAATATTTTTTATATTATAGCATGCAGCATACCTTTCGTTCTTTTATTGTTTTGATCTGTTCTTTTTGAGAAACTGGACTGTAAACATTTGCGAGGAAGCCATTTGTTAACTTTCCTTTGAATTTCCGGGGCAGATTTATATGTGACGTCACGATGGCCAGACACCTCGGTTTTTCATTAGCCAATACCGGTGCTTGTGCCCAGGCCCAAGTTCATCACTCCCTCCTGATTACCAAATTTCCTTAGCAATGGAGCTCCGCTGGCGGGCTTTGCCCGCAGGCTCCGCTAAGAACAAGGTGCAACCCACAATTCCTTGATTTGCTCTGACGATGGGCTAACGCTCGAACGCCAGAGCCTTAAAAACCGAAAACACCGAGCCTGAGGTTTTATGACTCTGAACAGCCTCAAAACCGCACGGGAGAGGAAAGAGAGGGGAGGGAAGAGAGGGGAGAAGGAAAAAAAAAGAACTCCTGGCACTCATAGTTTTTATATTGCCTACTATATTTTATTTTTTTATGGATTTTTGAAAAGGTGTTTCCTGAAGATTTGCCCGTTTTCACCGGAAGCTCACCGAAACTGAGGTTTTCATGACTCCAAACAGCCCCAAAACCATACGAGAGAGAAAAGAGAAGGGAGGGGGGAGAGGAGAGAAGAAGAAAGGACTCCTGGCACTCATAATTGCACTCCGTTCATTCCATTCAAGATTTTGGGAAAACCATCACTGCACGTACTCCTCACGTACGTGTCACGGATGCGTCACTGACGTCTGTCAAGGGGTTAGTTTTACCAGCGACCAAGATTTTAATGTTCGAGGCTCTCTGTTGTCTTTACGAATGAAAATTCACTTTTGGCCGTTCAATTTCTTCTGTAGCGGTTGTGCCAACATTTTTGGTACGGCAGTACAAAACTCATGGCTAAAATTTTATATGTGATTCGCTTTTTAAAGTACGCCTAATTAACGAGATCGCCATAAACCAGTGTTCCTTATCCGCAGCACTTCAATTTGCAACGGAAACCACTAATTGTAAATCTTCCTGCATTTCTCACAAGTCATCAGCATAAAGACATGTTTTTGGAAACGCTTAAAGAACTGCATATTAAAAATGTCGGTGGGATGGCGCTGACTACCTAGGGAGCTTTCACTGGTGAAAGCTGCGCATGCGAACAAGGAAGATTCAGGACGCATCGAGAACCACACAGGGTTTTGTCCCTTTAGTGGGGTGGAGGTACGTCTTGGCTCTAGGACAAAACATACACAGTTCAACTTTTATAAGAGTGCGTATGGTTGGATAACTCCATAACAAAAGCGTTTTGTAGAAACAGAAGTTACAAATGAATGAGAGATGCCTAAGAACTTGAACTGTTTCGAACTGCAGGCCGCATAAACAGAAAGCGTGTGAGAAGCTAAGCAAAGTCAGAGAATAGAGGATGGAATGGATTTCCACTTTTAAAAAGTGAGTCAACTTATCTAGTTTGTACCTTGAAAAAAATAATAAATTACTAAAAACTGATCAGCCCTTTATAATCTAACTTTATAAATAACTTTCTCTTTCAGGAACTGTGATTTCTTGTATGAGAAGAGGTAGCGAGTCGTGACTCGCCTCTAATGAGAAAAGCAATAAATATTCTGCTGCCATAGGACATCAAGGGAAACGTTGACCATATAGCCTTAGCCTGCGTTGCTGGCGGGAATGTTTGCCGGAAATTTGAGCGGCGGAGCCGCGACAAGTGTGGTGAAGCCCCGAAGTGCTCGATGACGCGGCTTACGCCACCAAAACTTTACCTTCCCGCGAAGGCAATACCACCAGTTTGGCAGGTTATATAGCCTTAGTTTATGTCTCTAAATCGTTGAAACGTACATCTCAAAAGTTGAAGTTGGCAAATTCCCTGAGGCTTTCTCCTGATGTTAAGATGGATCCGCTGTGCAGCGTAAGTGTAGGCGGAAGAGAGGAGAACGCCTGCACTTACTTACCTCAGCGAACTCCCCTCCCAAAAATTACCCATGAGCCAACGTTAGCTAGTCGATCAAGAGCTCAACTTCCCAATTTCCCTTGGGTTCCCGCTATTTGGCCAGTTCACTTGACACGCACATGTATGATTCTCTTATTTCATGGTGGTTAACAGGTTACTAAAGCCGAATTGTTAATATCTGCTCCGCTATCGGCAGTTTATTTACTTATGGAGAGCCACTACTGACAAAGGTCATCGGAAAGTAACAGCCAAACGATAACAAAGGCGCACTTCTCCAAATGCCCTAAAGAGTAAGTCAGAAGAATCTTTCAGGATATTTATCTCATGGTCAGATTGTTACTTTTCCAAGTAGGATTAGCCGCCTTTTGAAAACACTTCTCAGTTGTTATATTTCACACAGCTTAAGGCGTGCTAAATGAGTCAATCTGACTGAAAAACAAGTGACCTTACCCGGCATGCTATGCGGTAAATTAGAAACTGAAAGCGGAAGTACAACAAATTTGAGAGCTTAGGTCGAAAACAGGTTTAAAACATTATGCTTCAAAACAAAGTTGGCAGAAGTTTAACAGAGGTTGTACATTAACTTCATTTCCAGTTGACGTTTGTGCGATAAAAAAAAAGTGCTCACAACTATTAACTTAGTAGTTCGTGTAGGAACCATAGTGGTGCAAAAAAGAATTGAACATTACTGCCGGTAGTCAACAGTTCTTTGAGTTTGGAAAGTGAAAGTAAAATATTCACCAAAGGATTTGTTTTAAATACAAAACATCTCGCGCTGTCTCTCGCGTTCTCTCTCTTAAGTCGGTTGTAACGATATGGCTTTGTTACTTTGGTTGTCTAGATGTGTTTTAAGTCGACGTGGGTTCGACTTATGTAACGGGCGCAACAAGCGCGCAAAGTCAAAAGGTGAAATACCATATTAAAGAAAGGTGGACGTTAGTAGGAAGCAGAGTCGCCTTTCTGTTTTTGCTCCCAATGCGCCTTCTTCGCAAGTGGCCTTTCTTTCATCCAAACGAAACCTAAAAGCATGGAGCAGGCTACAACACGAAGGTAACAGAAAGCACTGTTAGTAGCTAATTGTAACTGAGGTTACTCGTTTCATCATATGTGACTCTATATACTACAATGTGCAGCAACCGAAGTATTTCAAACACGTTCTTGATCAATTTAAAATTAGCGCCGCGGTCAGTGTGGTGAAGTATTGCCCTCTCAGAATCGGAAGTGGTTACATAATGGGACTTTGAGCTCTGACTGACTTATGTCTGTAAGTTCACTAACAACATATGAAATTGAAATTAGACTCACCTCAGGATGATTCCACTTGGATAAATATCTTCCGTACTAACAACTAACATGTTCGTAGAAAGGTGGAAACATTCTGAGAATTATTGGGGCACTGACTCTCCCCAAAGAACTAACCTCCTCCCCCCCCCCATTCTTGACGTGCAACAATGGTAGAATGAACCATCAATCACAAGTAAACAATCACAACAATCACAAGTAAACTGAATTATGGTGTAGCAGCATAAGCGTAGCAGTATGGTTTGCGCGAATGAAAGTGCCACACACATAAATCTCCAAAATCTCGTCAGCAGCGTGCTGTTGAACTTTGTATTTACATTACAAGATAGTCAAAATGTACACCTATGTATGTAAGTTAAGACTGCCTGCAGGCATTTATGTTTTGCTTCCTTACTGACTCACATCAGTGAGTACAAAGAAAACACCTTTATCAACAGGAACAAGCTGTGGCAGATCCAAAAACATCAGCAACCCGGCTGGAAAAATCAAGTGATGTGAAACGAACAACGTTATTCTTGGTAAAATCGCGTTTTGGGTGTCAAACTTCGTGGAATTCAGTCCCGCATGGATGTTCGTACACACTCAAAACAATGAGACTGGGGGAGGCAAAATCATCCCGATGGTCAGTCGAGTCTCAATACTCTCCTGAGTACAAAACTTTTCTAGAACGTAGTTTCATCTCAAAGGCCAAGTCGTATCGAAAACAAGAGGGGGAAAACACTGGAAAGCGAAAGGCTATGGTTCTTCATTTAGAACGATTATAGTTATACACTCATAGGAATGTTAGCTACGTACCTTATATGAAATCGAAGTTGTTGATTGATTTCAACAAAAGGGTAAAGGTAGATTTCATCTGGATGCCAGATCAGAGTACACGGTGCGTTATCAGCGGTAATCAGGATCAGGCTGACGTGAAATGATCCCTGATCATAAAAAGAAAAAAGGGGAAATAAACATTGTTGGAGGGCAGGAAGTGGTGGAATGTCTTAAAGTATAATAACAATCCTCGTTTTTTAAAAATAACTAAATACAGTTCTGTTTTTGTTATCATTGAGCTGTTTAAATGACCGACTGAGGCAACTGCCCCTAGAAATTTTGGAACAGAATGCAGTTCTGCCGTTTTCCGTCCCTCATTCCCTCGTAACGCCTTCACTTTTGGTTTTTATTGTGGTAATTGTTGCTGTCGTTGTTTTCGTTGTTAGTGTATTTTGGTCGTTGTTTTTTTTTTCTTTTTTTTTTTTGTGGGGGGGGGGGGGGGGATATATTTCAGCTGCCTTCAGGCCAAGCTTCGTCAAGCTGGTGGATAGGCTAGTTTTGTGAAGATTGAGGAGCAGAACCGGGAGGATGAGGAGGAGAAGGATATGGGAACCCAGAGACACCTTTGACAAATATTCGAGTGAATATGGTACAACGAAGATACTGGGAACTGACTAATTATAAAAAGGATGTTCACAGTGTTTCCGTGAGGAGAAGAATCGCCGCTTCTTCAATATCGTTGGTGTATTTGTCGGTTATACTAGATCTTATCAAGTCTGGGTCAAGTACTCGGTGCTAATAATAGTTTTCGGAAACTGGCAACCCAAAAGAAATATTTCGTTGATTCCTTTTGCTACTGATGAACTGTTTTGGAAAGTCACAAAAATTCTTATTCATTACCTGTTCCTTAAGCTAAGACGAGGTTTCGCGCTACCGTTCGTAGTTTGCCAATGGATTTTCCCGCGCGTCTTCGCGGAGGTCCAAGCCAAAGGTCAATTAATGATCATAACAACAAGGAAATCCTCAGGAATCAACGCAACAGCGTGAGAAATCCACTCACATCACAACTGTTTTATACTACCTGGCCCCACATGTACTTTAGCTGATTATTTATTCAGAGCAAAAGAAAACGAGGAACTTGATTGGAACAGTGCTTCCTGTTTTCAGAAATTTAGCCAAATGATCATAAGGACACATCCAAACCAGTCGCCCGACATTTCAATCTCCCTAATCATTCTAGTCAACATATGGTGATCTGTGGCCTTTCCCTACACCAGGGTAACACGGAAAGCCGTAAAAATCTAGAACAAAAATTCATTTTTCAAATCGGCACACTTAATCCCCACGGTATCAACGAACGCTTTTTATTCAATTAATTTATTCTTGTTTTCCACGTTGATGTTCCCACCAATAGCGTAGCTCCACCACTCCCTATATAAACCAAGTGCAACCCACAATTCCTTGATTTGCTCTGACGAAGGGCTAACGCTCGAAAAGTCAGCTTTCAATCTCTTTACGGTGGCCAATTTACCTTATCGACTCAGTTGATAAATCCAAAATTTTCTGCTCTGCGTTCTCCTGCGAAATGAGCTCTCTCATAAGAAACGAACTTGGAAAATTCTAGAGGCGTAAAGTAGCAGTTTTACTGAGATTTGAAATGTATCTTAATCTGGCAAATTTCTATAAACTGAAATACATCAAAACAGACCAACCAAGATACCGTGTAGCAAGAAATTTTCGCGGGAGTTAAATTTCGCGAATTGCCGATTTTTTGCGTTTCGCGGGAAGAAATTTTCGCGAATTTGGATGTTAATACTTTAATAAGCTACTTTACCACTGCAAACAAATTTTCGCGGATTTCAGGCAATTTTCTCTTCGGTATTTAACGTACGAAACTTGTATTCAGAAAGAAGGGACCTATCTGTTTTACTTTGCTCATGTTGTGTGTCGTCGATTGTAACGCAAGGCTACCGAAAGGTGTGATTTCCTATGCCTTATAATGTACTGGGAGAAACACCTAGTAAACTATGGTTTGCTCTTTGGCAGGAAATGGTCTCATCTACGGTTGTCAACTTTCCCAGAGACCGCAGAGACTACGCGTCATGTTGCAATTGTAAAGAGAAAGGTCGTAATATTGCTCAAATTAACTGGAATTCAGGAACTTAAATACATGGAGTAAATTTTTGCAGATTATTTTTAGCAGCAGTTTGTTTTCGCGGGATCAAATTTTCGCAGATCGAGGGAAAATCCGCGAAATTCATGCCACACCGTGGCGCTTGGGCATCATTGGAGACATTTTGTGGGTATACATAGTCAGGGGGCTGATTCGGGTCGTCTATTGTTTCTTACCTCAATACATTCTACATGTTTTGCTTACCTTCCCACTTATGAATACACAAATGTATATACACAAGCCGAACGTATGCACGAGACGAAAAACGTCTTGTACTGTGTTTATATAGATGTAAATGCAATTTATTGGCATTTACAAAATGAAAACGCCTGCACTGTCCGATCTGTGGTTAAAATCATGCTTACTGTAACAATGTAGACAAGGTAAATATCTCTGAGTTATTTCCTGAAGGAAATACATAGCATTTTTGCTGTATTTCAATAGTAAAAATCGAAGTACTTGCTGTAAATACCTGTAGAAAACTTGAAACAGCAGTAGAATTACGCTGCCTTTTCTCGTGCCTCCCCAAGTTTCTGTTTTCTCTGCCGAGTAACTTAATTCTTTTTTGTGTTCTACTCTAGATCTTTCAGTTTTTAAGCAACGAAATGTTGCCATGGTCAGCAAAAGGTAAAAACAATATTATAATATTTATGTAACTTCTTTCTGCATGCGAACACTTAATTCAGCGACTTCAATTACTGAAGACTTTTTAAGTTGGAGACTTCTCATGAAATGAATAAATTCGCCAAATAAAGTTGTCGCTAAAAATAGTTAACTTGTCAGGGAAATTGTGCCAGTGAGGCACTTTGATCAGTTAGCGATATTGTTGAAGTGTTGCAGTTTTATCCTAATGGCTCTGTAATATTAAAAAGAAGGTCGATCCATGTAAAATTCTGTCGAACTTAGACCTTTTAAGAACTTTTGAACAGGTGAAATATTTTATTTCTCTCTGGGTGAACCCAAATGACTAGTAGATTCAATTGTTGATTCACTCGTCAGACCTAATGGCCAGCTTAAGTTGAATCAGCTGTATAAACTGAACAAGATTTGCACAATACCTGGTGCCAAAAAAAGCAACTGAAAAGGTACTGTTTCAAAATGAATTTATCAACTCAACTTTCGCCCCCATTTTGACAAACCCTTTCGTGTTAGCACTATAATGGTAGATAATAGCGCGGACATTTTACGAGCAATGAATGAAATGTCCGCGCGTATTATCGACCAAACCACCGAATAAGAGGTTTGTTATTTCGCTGCCTTTTTTTTTTTGGCTTCGTCCTCCTTCAGCAAAAAACCGGTCAAACCGGGATTGTACAGTGTAATACGCTGGCATATTTGGCGTGTTCTCTTGCCCTTACACGGTAAAATAACACAACAGTGGAATAATAACGTCATATATGCAACATTGATTAGTTATCAGAGAGGGGGAAGGTGAAAAACAACCAAAAGAAAAGAGAAATGATATTGAAAGCTTGGAGCAACAGAAAGAGTCAATGTCTAAAAGTGGAATGAATCGTAGGTGCGAGCTCATAAGCACAAGTGTTAGCAAAAGGAAAATTGTTGTCATTTTCCCTGCGTACATTAGTGCGCACGTCCTCGATGGAGCCCATTCCTTAAGTAGAGGCAATCAGGCAAATCATCAACGCACGAGTGCAATGAAATTTTTGAGACACGAACGATAGCTAATTTAAATTGACGAAAATAATGAACAGGGAAGAGAGGAAGTGTCTAAAATATAATCCTGCAAGAGTATGGTACATAATTGTGACAGGTCGGTTCTGTTCCACAACCATAAAGTCTTAGACCTAAACCTCAAAAGGTGAAATGCAACCTTTGATAGGACTTACCACTTGCTTTTAAACTGATGGTTTTAAAAAGAATTGTTTTGATCTGAAGGAAAGTTGTCACGCAGTCAAGATCTGTAGCTTAAAATAGATTGACCACTTAAAACAAGATGTCCAAGCTATACGTAGATAGACCTTTCAAGCCCAACTTAAAAAGAAAATTGATAATTCTTAAATTTCCATTGAATTAACTTAGGTTGAAGTTATTTTAATGGACAAATGCTTCTCAATGAAATCAAATAAATATCCCTGATGTACCACCCATTAATGAAAGTGAATCTGCAAGTTGTGTGCTATTATCGTTGTTAGTTTTAAGTGGATGAGCATTTGATTCCATAAAAACCAGGTGTAAATATAGAAAATTAAAACGCATTTGGAACGACTCAAGTAATTAATATTAATTGTTAATTTATAAAAAAAAATTCTCCAAATTCCGAATGTGCAAAAACAATCATATTTCCACACAAAGGATCGCTAATAATGGTGCGTTTTCTCCCGGCGTTGTCTACATTTGTTACCTCCTTCATTTGTTGTTTATACCAAATGTAGATTGGAGTTACATTATTGTGTTCCTGTGATTTTAGCCCAGGCCTATTTTCTGGGAGAATATTTAAAAATAAACTTTGTGGTGTCTGTTTGAGATCTTTCTTTTCGAGCAAACGCATCACATCTGGAGAAAATGATTCACTTACCAGGAAGAAGCTTGCGCACCAGCCAAGTTTTTTTTTTCTACAAGTATCGTCAGCGGCCCACTAGACGGGATCAGTACCCACCACTAAATTCCTCATTGTGATTTAAACTTTGCACTCTGTTTAAAATTTTGTGTTGTGTTTAACGAAGACGAATTCTGTTTAACAAATTGACGTCAGTTTTTATGCGTCTGTCCTCTCATTGAACATTGCGGATCTACAACAAACTAAAATAAAAGGTGTGTAGGATGTTGAAATCATCAATGTTGAACCAGAAGACCAAAAAGCCCGCCTGAAAAGGGTTAAACCAAAAATACCAGCTTCAATAATTTTTTAATTCTACTCTGGTCGAAGAGCCGGGCTTTTTTCTCTTCTTTGCAAACAAAAAATGAGCCGCGAAGCGGCGACGACAAGCTGTGCAGCAGCGAAAGAGAGAAGAAGAAAAAAGGCATAAAAACGCTTTTCCTCTCTCGCTGCTTCGCAGCTTATATCGTTGCCTCTTCACGGTTTAATTTTGCGCGAGAAAAAGAAGAAAAACCTCTGGGACCAGGGTATTTGAATTTAATCGAGTCAATCAAATCTGAAGATAGGAAACAGTTGTTCGTGGAAGGAAAAATCACTATTGAAAATGATATTGCTACTGACTTTTGCAAAATTAAAAATGGTCAAATTTCATTACATAAAGCTCCTTTATTTTCAGTTATATATTACGAGGAAAGGAACGTGGAAGTGCGTGCGTGTGCTGCGTTAGTACGAAGTGTATAATTTGTTAATAAGTGTGAGGTGCGACGACGTACGTAATGTAAACATGAATATATTATTAAAATTTTGGCTAAAACCAACTCAGGAATCGCGCTAAAACGACCAAAATACTCCACACAAACACTGCAAATAAACCACGGAGGCATGGTGAGGCTTGTTTTTGGCAGGACCAGTGACGTTATGGGAAGGGCATGCTCATACGCGTATTCGTCATGTATGATACATAACTAGTCACAAAATAATAGCGACAAACCCTTAGAATTCGACTGTCCGAAAGACCCATTAAAGCTCCTAGGAACGCATCTGTCCTATGATCAATCCAAAAAAAATAAGAATAATTTCTTTATTAAAATCAAAGAAATGGAAACTAAGTTTGACGTGAACTTAAACGTTATTTGGAAGAACTATGTTGGTTAAATCCCTTGGTTTAACTCAGTTAATCTATTCCTTATCGATGTTCTCGGTTCCTGAAGCAGTTATTCAACAGACGCAGGCAAAATTATTCTCCTTCCTGTGAAAACACGAGGAAGATAAGATAAAGCGACAAGTTCTCTTCCAACCTCTATCTAAAGGTGGTCTAAACTGCCCATGTTTTAGAACTGCTGTTAAGGCTTTAAGGCTTGGTTAAATTGGTAGATTGCTTGATCCCACAAAAGAAACATAGAAGGTAATCCCCAACCACTATTTCGGCAAATTTGGTGGCCTATCTTTCATCTTAAACTGTAACTATAATGCTAAGAAGTTGAGCAGTAGTATCCCCACTTTCTACCGTCGGTGAACTCCTAGCTTTCTTCCAAGATCTTCGTTACGACTTCGAAGATCCAATGAAGAGATTTCATACTCTGGAACAACAAGGAACTAAATAACGAAAACAAGTCATTGTTTTAGAGATCGTGGTTAGACAAAAAGGTAGTCTTTGTTCAAGATTTCTGGATGGTAATGGAAACTCCCTTCCTTTCAACAAGTTCAAAGAGAGATATAATTTCAACACCAACTATACTTGCAATATTATCAGATGATATCTGCTACCCCAGCTAAATGCCTTAGGAGGGAAGCTGCACATGTGAACGTTGTGCAGACACTTTTCTGCTTTGATAAGTCTAAATTCCAGTTATCCAAAGAGGTTCTCTTGATTTAACCAAAATTAAATGCGTTGTAAACAATTTTATAAATCTGCTCTATAGAAACATGGCGGTGGAAAAATATGTATGTTGCAGACAATTGGGAAAACTCTTTGCAAAGTATCTACAAAACAACCATCGATAATAAGCTGAGACAGGTCTGTTTTAAATTACTCCATCGCATCCTGGTCACCAAAAAGGAATTAAAGTACTTTAAGATTGCAAATGATGAAAAATGTGTTATGTGTAGCAACCAGGATTCAATTGACCAAATTTTTTTTTAATGCCAGGCCACGTTACAACTTGACAATGGTTCCATATCCTGGTTCAACACACAACATACGTCTAACGTCAAGCTTACCGGCCAAACTTCAGTTTTTTTTTTTTTAATTTGTACCAGCCACCGGCGCATATCTTTTCACAACAAAATAAAAAAAATTAGCTCTACTCCTAATTTGTGCAAAGCAATACGTATATGCCTGTAAGTCAATGCAAAAGAGACTTGATTTTAATGAGTTTAAACCTAAAATTAAATTACAGTAGAAAGTTGAAAAGCGCATTTGACCTGATTAGAAACCCACTTACTCCATAACTTTTATCTCCGTGTTAAAAGCCACTGCTGTTAATTGTTGCTAGTGTTTGTTTTTCTCCTTTGGTTTTTGTGTTTCCGTTTTTATTCCCCTTTTTTGCTGTTTTTTTTTCTTGCTGTTTCTTTCCTTTTTTCCTTGCTTTGGTGTGTATATGCATGTACTTCGGTTTATATCTGATGTGTGTCTTTTGTAATTACTAAAGTACAATTGTATCGTACATTAGACTGAAGATAGGAAAATTATAAGTCTGTGAGAAAGTGGATTGAAATAAACTGTTGCATAATTAAAAAAAAAAGAAAACTAGTCGCAAGAAGTGCAGTTAATTACTAGTCACATAACGCATGGCACGGGTTTTCTACGGTGACAATATATTCAGAAAGCGATTTTCTGGTCAGGTTTTCTCACACGTACGTGCCACAAATAAACGCAAATACGAAGAGAGTCACGAAACCACAGCGAAACTATCCGCTAGTACCACCGCTTGACGAGAGAGAGGAAAAAAAAAAAAAGAAAACTTCCCCCACGACAAGCAAGAAACAGCCAAATTTGGCCTTAGTTTATGAAAAATGCTTACTTTTTGGATGATGAAGTGACCTGTCACGTGACTTTCAAGCAAGCAAATAACCTTGACTGATACGTCTCTTAGGTAAAAGACACCCTACAGCTTTTCTGGTTATTTTGTTTGTTTGTTTCTTTGTTTCTTTGTTTTTTGTTGTTGTTGTTGTTGTTGTTGTTGTTGTTTGGTTTGCAACAGTTTCCTGGCCCTTTTCCGACAATTTGGCTCAGCCTCGTTTCCATATCCAGACATAAAAGAGCGCCCTGTCTACAAGTTACCACCGATCGATTGCTATCAGGCATTTTGTGACTCATGACCACTCCTGAACTTCCCTAAAAGACACAATTAAGTTTATTCCCCGCGGGATGGTACCGAGCAACCCTACTGGCTCTTGGACTATGTATCCATAATATGACCAGAACTTATTTAAGGCCACGCAAGTTCACGTTTGTCCCATGTCCGCATGTATGCGGACCGTTTATTTTTCCATGGTTATGGTTTACATTATAACGACAGGTTACTACTATTTTTAAAAATCTACCCAAGCAGTTTCTCGTTTTCTATATGCCTAGTAGAGCGGCTTGATATTGTCTGGCGCAAACTTGAGATGCGCTGGCCCCTTTGTTGACCTCTTCTCTTCTCCCTTCTTCTTCTTTGCTTCTTATTTTCTGTTGGGTCACTTGTAAAGATTGTCGGGACGGCATCGGTTTATAACGTTTTTATCGTTAAGCCCATTGACACATGCTAACTAAGATAGTTTCACTTTGTGGTTCAAAGCAATCGTCCTTGAAATGAGGACTGTGAAGTCTAGTTGAGATCGTAGGGCAAGTAAAATCCATTGTGTGTTTGCTTACAGCATTGATCGTCCGGTCCAGAGACTAGCGAGGTGGAGATTGTCAGGCCATTTGTTGAGAACTTCTCCGTTCTCACAAGTGTTAGAACATCAACCAGCTATACAGTGATATGGCGTTATCAAAAGATCGACAAAACGCGAAATATACTTTTGGATCGGAAAATTCAAAATGAAGCCGATCATCACATCGTGATAAAGAAATCCAGTGAAATTTAACCGGAAAAGGTTTGGTGAGCTCTCTTTTTACGTCATTTCCGGTTTTTGGCCACAGCGAAAATCAAGTCGCATCACAAGAAACTTTACAGCTTTGTAGGAAAATGCCGAAAGATCGGACTCTTATTTTCACAAAATATCTTTACTTTAGGACGAAAGGTATCTCAACTTAAAGTTTTGTTTTGGGGGATAGACAACTCAGTTTAGCATCGTGTTTTCTCCTAAGACCATGTACGGTTCATTTGACCGAAACAATGCAGAGAAAAAACACAAGGCGAAGAAGACACAATATAAATTTCGGAAACAAAAGCCGCCAAGGAATTTAGAAGACTGAAGTTTTCAGTCGCCGGTGCGGAAATAGGAGAAAATCCTAAATTAAGGCACACCTCCAAGGAAAACAATCCAGTATTAACATGCGTCTTAATCTGGCAAAATATCTAGGCGAGAATATAGGCTTGTATGATTAAATTCCATAGTAGATTGAAATAATTTTACCTTTTGCTATAGGGTTTTGGTAGTTACAATACCAATCAATAAGAGTTCGTCATAAAACAACATCATTTCATTAAATAAATAGTTTCAGTTCATAACCTCATCACTTTAGAGCTAAACCTTTGCTGCGAACTCAATACATTTGCCCAGTAGAGGAGTGATGACTCAGTTTCTGGAATATAAATGTACAACTTCTACCAGATACTTAATGTATTCCACGAATAAAAGAAGTACAAATCAATTTATACATAGACAAGTAAAAACGAACGATATAATTTCCCGACGTTTCGGCGACTTCATGACGCCATTTTCAAGGGTCAAATGAGAATTAACTAAATGCGAGTTCAAGAGTTATAACTCAAATTTACATAGCGGAGGTGGCTACATAAATACTTTGGCACGGATAGAATCCGTTTGCACGTTCAAACTCGGTGTTAATTGCTTGATGTAAAGCATCTCGTTGACAAGACAATCGAAAAACTACTGTGAATATTTATTTATTACCTGTTCAAGGTCCTGATGCTGTCTTTACTCCTCGACAACAGTAAGGAAGGCGACGGCCACATACAAACAAATTCTACTTTCGTGCGATTTAATAAAATTGACTGGTTTTATACCACGGCGTGAAGTCAACTACGACAACACATGCCAGTGCATTCGTTTCCGCTATCGCCTAGTGATCGAGGGCCGGCACGGGCACTGGAAATGCCCGAAAATAAGTTTCGTTCCAAGAGAGGGTTCCAAGAGAGAGGGCCTTCGGAGGGGTTTGTTACCGCTCTCCGAATGAAGTCTCGTGGGCTAACTTCGTGGGGAGGTATCTGTTTGAATATCACTGATGAGGGCACTTCGTGACACTTACATGAGCGGAAGATCTTGGCCTTAAGAGGGTTGGTTCCCCCTTACTGAAATAAGCAACATGTTCGTGGGCTGTCGCAATGTCTCACTGCTAACCAGATGACGTCACATGTTCGTAGGTTAAAAGAGTTTCAAAATGTGGGGAGTGGGAGGTGTCTGAAGGGGACACTTAAGCCCCGGCCAAACGAGGATGAGAGTCGATAAGAGTTGACTCTTATGAGAGTTGTCGTCAACTCTCATCGACTCTCATCAACTCGTGCCAAACGAGAGAAAACTCTCATCGACTCTCATGAAAAATTTGAACACGTTCAAAGTCGATGAGAGTGCATGAGAGTCGATGAGAGTGGATAAGAGTTCCATGCCAAACGAGAGTGAGAGTTTCAACTCTTATCAACTCTCATCCTCGTTTGGCCGGGGCTTTAGTGACACTTAAGGTGATTCCATTCAATTGCATTGCGCATCCTTTCTGCGCATCAATTTTTGCGTGATTAGCGCGCGCACAAGCGCGCGCGCGTTCGAAACTTGGTAGGTTTTCTATGAAAACTGAGCTGTTGAGAGAAATGAGTTGTCGTTTTCTCCTAAACGAACTCGGTGACCCCTCTTTTTTATGCCATTTATTTGAAGAAAACACGACTCTGCATGATATATCCAAATTTTAGGAATTTTTCATTACTCAATTTTCAAATATTCTGATTAATTCATTATTACAATCTGATTTTAGGCATTTCACTGGAAGCGTGCATGTGCTCGATTTGCTTATTATTTCATTACTTTTATTTTTAAGGCAACTTTAAGGCCTTTTACTGTAACATTGTTTTACTATCACAAAAATAATGCTTATATTTTATTGCTAGTGATAACTTTCTCAAAGTAGTGGGTGTCTCTGGTACAAGGAAAGGCTTTTTAATATTGCTGTCGATAGCTAGCAAGGTACCTATATACTACAGCCCTGTAGCGTGAAATCAGACACAGTGACCGTCTCTTTTTATTTTGTTTTTTCGATGTACTAGGTGTAATTAATAACTGTGCAAAGTTTCAACAAATTCTCATTACAACGTCTTTTTCGATGGAATCACCTTAAGCAAAGTCTCCACGTCACATGCCCGTGGGCTGACACTAAGACATCTCGTGCTATGGGCAATCTGTTAATAAATGCACCAAACTCACCCCTACATAAAATGAATCATACAGGCGAGTTACTTTCACCCCTACTATGGCAGCGACGACTGCGAAATTACAGCCGCATCACAGACGATTTTCAGCTACCCATGCTACCTTTAGGTCTTGTCGCGTAAGCTCGAGGCTTTAAAATCCGACAACGTTAATTGAAATAGCTGTATACAGTGGAATGTTACTCTCGCGATTACCAATATTTGCATTAGAAAACCTCAGCAACTGAAAATAAGCACATTATTTACCTGTCCCTCGGGATATGTGATATATTCACCTGGTACCGCCCTGAGGGCGTATATTGCCCCTCGTTCCAGGTAAATAACCCTTACGTAATTAGCATAAATCCAAACACCTCGAAGTCGGTTTTAAAAAAAAACCCGACTAATCCTCGTTTTTTTGAAACCACTGCTGGCTGTTTGGGTATCCTGATGAAACACTCTTCCTCGTGTTTGATATATTACAAGAACACCGTTACATGTAATGAACAGTTAGTGATTGAACTGCCCAAGGATCCCAGACTGAAAGTGAGAGGATTTGTGCCTCAGCACACTGTAGAACAGAGAATGCAAGTAGAACAAATATTGAACTTGGTGATGCAGATCTCTCTCGTGTGAAAAAACTGATATTATCATCACAACTGGTTCTAAGGCAACAGCTTAAAAGCGTGCCCTCCTCTACTCTAGAAAGCGTAAGCAAGTCTTTGAGCTGACTGACCAAGAGTTACTGAAGAATTGATTGTTATCCGTCAAGACCATGGAGATGACAACGTTGACAAATTTGATGCGTTCATTAGTGGGTCATCATACTAGTTTAAAGTCAAGGGCGTGGCTTTGCTCCTAAAGCAATCAAGCGACCTAACTTACCGTCTTATCACTTGTTATGCATCAGTCACTTCCAGCGGTGCCCATCCCCCCCCCGGGCCAACCCCCGGGCATTAGCATTTTTTAAAAAAAATGGCAAATTCCCGGGGGTGGGGACAAGTAAGTCCGTCAAATGCCCCGGGGTGGGACCAAAATAGAAGGCAAATGCCCCACCCCGGGATCATCTAGAAAGCAACACTGCTCAAGATTTTAATAATAAATCATAACAAAAAAAGTGTCACTCATCATTATTATCAATGCGCTTTGGTTATTTTATAACTGTGCGTCTCCCCTTCCGTTGTTCATTTGTTTTCAAAAGTATCAATAACACGTTCATTTATTTGATTTTGACATACACAACTTATAAGTGTTTTATTAAAGCTATATTAAAAGAAATGCTTAAATAATTTCGAAGAACCGGAAAATGCATGATCTGTATTTAACAAACGGCCAAAAACATAAAATATTTTTACTAAACTGGTCACCTCGGATAGCTTAAAAATCCATATAATACGTAGAATTAATTTCACTTCAGACAGTATTTAATCAACAAACGATGAAATCAATCAGCGAATAGCAACAAAGGAATGGAAGATCATGGACGACCTCAGACTGACTACACCGGAACGTTTTTCTCACCTTGTCAAATGCCCCATGGTCGTCCCGGGGGTAGGCAAATGCCCGACCCCCGGGCAGTGATAAAATTTCAAATTCCCCACCCCCGGGATTAAAACGTGAGCAAATGCCCGACTAATGCCCGGGGGGGGGATGGGCACTGCTGGAATTGACTGATGCATTAGTTGTTTTGCGGCCCTGTGATAAGTCAAAAATGTTGCAGAGATAATATATAGATTTAGCCAAGCCTAAAAGTGGAGCTCCACATTTTTTCCGCTGGTGGTAATTAATTTCTGAGTATACTCTCATTGAAGTCCTTAATGTGGCGTATATGCTCGTGAAAGACGTAAGGGAAAAACACAAAATTCATATCCCCCGCTGAGAATCGAACACCACCCGCTTCGCAGAAACCTGCCATGACCATTGTGCTACACTAGCAGCAACTCCAAAGTATGTGTTAATTATTCTACTTATTTCTTTTCACGTGACAAGATGGCAGCTGCTAGAAAAAACACGGGTGTTTTTCCAGGGAAAACTATTTGGACAGCGGCAAAAACCCTGGTTGTGTACAGAAAAAAAATAGAAGGCACTAGCTCTGCTATATTTGGCATCGGGACCGCTGCCAAATGCTGCAAACTCAAGCGATGTGCCGACTGAGTTCGCTGGAGGCGATCAGCTCTCCACCAAAAAGAGAATTGAGTACTCTTTCAAACTTTCTCTTTCCATTTAAAGATATTAGACATTTTTCTCAATTTTACAACTTCAGTACTGTCGAACAATCGTTTTGCTAAATAAACTAAAAAAAACTTTTAAAGAAACCTCCTTTTCAAAACGGCGACGATGTTCATGCGATTTCCCGTCAAGAAAAACGCTGGTTGCCCAAAAGCACCGCACGATTTCCCGCCAAGAAAAGATGACATCTCCTCCTCCCGTCAGGTGGCCTTGGGACTCCCCTCCCCCTCCCCCTCCCCCTCCTCCAGAGTCTGTACGGACGGGCGGGCGTACGGGCGTACGCTGACGTCAGAACCAAAGTTCTTGCATCGATAGGTTACCAGATTACTCTGAGAGAGGGTATTGACTCCTGTAAACTTACTGTGAGGAGCTGGCGCAGATGGTTGTGTCAGCGAGTCTTGTCATCAAACTTCCAAGAACCGGATATTTTGAACAAGTGGTTTCCTTGTCTGTAGACCTTCCCGTTCTTGTCAGGGCATATACTGACCTTGGCAAAGTTTTGAAGACTCTGCAAGTCAGTTGCAAATGTTGCAGAGATAAAACAAGCCTTACTCAGACAGGGTATTTATTCTTGTCAACTTACTGTGAAGGCTTCTGCAAACCATGCAGACTGACGCAGATGGTTGTGTCAGGAGGATCTTCAAATATTTGCCAAAGCCAGTGCATATACTGGTTTGGCAAAGATTGGATGGAGCAAGCCATGTTGTAGAATCTGATGATCCACAGATTTGGACTGACAAGTTGACTGAAGGAGGTCAGAGAAAAGGGCTCGCAAACCCGCTGCTTGCAAGCTGTGGAACTGAGATATGAATACACAAAGCAGTTCAGGTGTAAGGAACACTGCAAGGGCGTGGTGGTAAGAGAGGATGGAGGAAGAGAGCGAATCCCAATACATGGGCCTCTTCGGATGAACATCATTTGAAATCTATTTCTAGTTGTGTGTCATACTGCGAGGTTGTTTGAAGGACACCTCATTAGTCAGTTAGAATGACGTCATATGATTTTAGATTGTTGACATATGAAACAACAGATAGAAATAACCCTCGCAGCATGGGTGCAAACTAATAATAAAGTTCATATAATTTATCGTGGGGCACGGGGATTCACTCTCTTAGTTCGTCCTCTCTTGCTGGTGGAGACATTTTTCGAGATGGTCCAGCAGAAGTGTAATGGCACACAGAACAACATTCAAAACCTGGACTGTGAAGTAGGTTTTGACCACATTAACACACAAAGATTCCAGAAATTGGGAGAAGAAATACGTCAAACTGTATATGTCATGTGGTGGATGCAGGGGTAAATCCAAATGAGATAAGTTAATACATGGCTTTCTACTAAAGTCCCAAGTATTCCTCTCAACGTCTCCTTAAAGTTAAACGTCAACTGAATACTAGTACTGCAATTGGATGACTTCAGAATGCTTAAAGAGCAAGTTGAGTTAAACAGGGATACGACAGTCTTTATAGAGCAGAAATGTCCAAATCACACATGAAATTTGAAGCGACTGTTGAAAATTTGAAGCTTTCTTTCCCGTCATTAGTCAGCACTTCTCATATATTTGTGATGTAGAAGACATGTACTTGCTAGGAACTGTTGCCTGTCACTGAAATCAATGTTTTTTTCCGAGTTGTTAATCTGTTTTACTTCTTTTTACTTTTTACGGAAGGCGCCTTGCATTGGTTCCAAGTGCCGTTCGTGCCTCGCCCAAATGAGTATTTACTTCTTTGTTTCCTTTCTGTCTTTTGTTTCTTTTTGTACTAGATCACTTCTTGCCTTGATTTTGTACCATTATCTGTAGTTTACCCAATAAAGTTGTTAAAAAAGAAAAGCATTGGTCATTAATCTCATTTTGTTCTTTTGATTAGAAGGGTTGTCTTGAGAATGTAAAAACGTCACCGCTTTTTTTTAAGCACGTTTATGTAAATCGTAAAAGCTCGAATTCAAAGCTCGAGAAAAGTTTGAGGTTAAGACAGGGCCTTGGACGGAAACGATATTGAACTGAGGGTCTATAAGGAGGGGAATTTCCCTAGCTATTAAAATTATGAAAGCCAAAATCACGAAACATGGCCAAAACGACACTGGGAAACAGCTGACAAAAACTAAATCCACCATACAGAAACCTGAAAACAACAGTTTTATTTTCAAATTAGTAATGGTAATAGAACGCATTCAAGTACAACTAGTCTAACGATTAATATGCCTTTAAGGCGAGTGTAATTTACAGTGCGACTACTGTAAAAGGGACACGTAGACAATGGAAACCAGAATCACATATTGCTTAGCAATCAATACAGAATTTTATCTTAATTCTAAGTCGAAATGGATTGGCTCGATCTACTGAAACAACGTTTTTCTATTCTGTAAAGTGGTTTGACTTTCACTGTCTAAGTGGCCCCACATATGGTAGCATTAACGCATCAAATATCAAGAATAATGAAAATTTTTCATTGCAAGTGCAATCAAGTCATTAGACTGAAAAAAAAAACAGTATGCATATCCCACTAAGGACCTTAGGGACTTTGATAGGATTTTCGGGCCTCGCCAAAACCTTCGAAAGATTTTCGAATTATATGCCAACCTTGCTGTAACTTTCGGAATCCTCGCGATTGGTCTTCGAAGCTCTTCGAGTAATATTCGCAATTCTTAGGAAGACCTCTGGTGACCTATGGCAATCTTCTATAGTCTTTCGTAATCCTCCGGTACTTTTTACTCTCAAGTCACTCGAGTGAAAATTAATGATAAACTTGCCCAATCTCAGCCAATCAAAATCGCTTTTTTGGTCAGACAAATGATCAAGAATACATCCAGTTACAAACACCCCCAAAACAAGACTACCTGACAATCTGCAATCCTGTTATTATCAAAAATCAACTTAGCCTTTTGGCCCTAGACCTGCCATGGTCATGTAATCCACAAAATGCCCTGAATTGGCTGACTCTTTGAGTCCAAAGATCACTAGGAAGAAATCATCCCTGTTCACGACATGCCCTCTGGAGGCTGTAGAGACCAATCTTTGAGACGCAGGCTTGGAAACAGATAGAGAAGACGTGGGGCTGTCCGGTTCGTGGTTGTGCTGCTGAAGCTTTTCTTCTTCGGCGCTCAGGAAATTCTCGTGTGAAATTTCAAATCTATGCAATCCATCTATCTTCCGCCAGCCATTCCTTTTAAAGGCCAGTTGATCCCAGCTCCAGTGGTCAGTGCCTCCTGAGGACAGAATCCATTTCACATGGTCTTTGAGGCGTTTTCAAGGGCTTCTTCGCCACGTTTCTCTTTCTCCTGCCTCAGCTCGCCAAAGAAGACACCTGCTGTCATCCTGGTGTTCTCCATTCGCGTGACATACCCAGCCCAGCTCAGCTATCGGATCTGTAGGGTGGCTTCCAATTATAGGACGGTATAGTATAAAATAGTTAAAAAGTAACTTTATTATATATAAATCAAGTACTCTTAAAATAGTTGACTAAAATATATCATAAATGTAATACCTTTGAAATAATTACTTAAACACCAAAACAAATTTTTTCCATTAAAAATCTAGCCTGCGAACGCAGACGTATTTCCGGCTGTCGTTGGGAAATACGTCTGCGTTCACAGGCTATAAAAAACCTTCAAATAAATCTGTTTTTTCTACGTACAGGGTGTTTCAAATGTTTGTGCCTCTAAAGTTGAGACATACTGTAAAATTTCGGTTTCAGACTACGATAAATTGTTAAGTTTTCACTCAATTTAGATATTTTGAACCGCAATATAGAAGCTTCCATCCAAATTGTTATTTACAGTGTAGTAAGTCCGCCATTTGTTTACTCCCATTTCTCGCTTTCTGCTTTTTTTTTATAGAAAAGACTGCAGAAAAGCGAAATTGTCTATTCTTAAGCTCAATCGTCAGTTTTGAGGACATCTGGACTCAACGTTCGACCAACAGCAAATTTGCAAGATATAAGTGAGGTCACTTACGTTTTGAAGTGTTCGTGGTGGTCAACCGTCCACAATGAAAAATATATTTAAAAGAAAGGGCGGGCATGAAGTTCTTAGTGAAATTTCACTTGTCGTAGATTTTAGGTGACATTAAAAAATTTCTTTTTCAAGAAGGGGTCAGAACTTTTGAGACACCCTATATTACAGGTCTTCTTAACCCGAGTTTGATAAATATTAATGAATGGCAGCTCAGAGGCTATTTTAGTTTCCGTGTGGTTAGATCCACAGGGAGAACTCTCCTGATGTCATTGTCTAAATCTTGAATTTAGACATTCCCCCGATTTAGAAACAAATATGACAACTGGAAAGAGCATACAAAATTGAGAGAACGTGCCCAGTTGAGTACTTCCGATAATGCACTCAAAAGCGTCATTATTTGCAGACGTTTCTATGGCTATATTTGGCAACTTTTGCCACACAGCGATACAAAAGACTGTAAATTTGACGTTTTTAAATAGGAAATATCTCACTCAATATTCACCCAATTCTCTTCATATTTGCTACAGTTAATAAATGGCAAAATTCTCCCGTCTATGTTTGCTAGTCTATATCATTTAAATTTTTGATGAGCTTTTGCTCATGATGAGATCAAAGCAGAAGATACTTCAGGATAGCCCCTCAGTAATTATATACATTACATTAATTGGTTTCCTTAAAAAAACTTCAACGGGACCTGTACAGCTAATTACATTTGCAGCCTTTTTCTTTTTTGTTACAATTTAAAAGAACTATAGTTTTCCAACAACTGTAGTTCTTTTTGTGAAATCTTTAAGATAGTAATAAAACTTCTCTCTATACATACTTTTAATTGTTGTTGTTTGTTATTTTGTTTTGTTTATTGTTACTGTTGTTGCTGTTGTTATTGCTTCTTACACTACTGTTGTTGTTTTACTCTAGATAAGCTCAGTTACCTTTCGTTCACTAGCCTGAGGAAACAACCGACGTCTCCCGAGATCGCCACTTAAGCCCTCGCAAAACGACGTCTGAGTAACGAACGCAGAAATTCCATCCTGATGACGCGTCTCTACCTAGACCTGGGTAGTGAGACGTCATCAGTATGGAATTTCTGCGCTCGTTACTCAGACGTCGTTTTGCGAGGGCTCAGGTGGTGACCTCGGGAAACGTCGGCTGTTTTCTCAGGCTATTCGTTCACTGGCTATTTAATACGTATTTTCATGAACAAAGTTAAACCCCGACGCGACGAAGCTGCGGAATGTTGTTAGCAGGCGTCGAAGCCATTCGCCTAATACATGTTTTTTTTGGATTTGTACTCTCGTAAACAACGATCGCAAGACCAAAACATCGAGTAAGCGATAGACTCATTAAACTAACCTCTAAAAAGGTTGTGCAAGCAGTGTCAAACAGACTTACACAAATAAGTAGCTTTACAACGTATAAACAACAACTGCCAACTGGCACAAAAATACGCTCGAAAATTTCTCCAATAATAGTCAACCGGAATATTTTAGCGTCGATTACAGTAAATCCTTTAAAGGGAGATTTGGAACTCTTTTCCTCAAAATGCTCTTACACCAAATGCACGTTTCTCGAAAGTCCCCCAAACTTTTCGTCCCCGAAAAGCCATCTGTTAACCATGAACCACTCTTTCTACAAAGCTGCTATTTAACATGTCTTTAAGATAAGAAGTGATTATCTTATAGCAACGTTTCGTGCTAAGAAGCGTCGTGTTTAACAAGATAAAGTGTCAATAATCGGGCCCGAAATCGACCCGCAAAGTTTCGGGGCTTTCGAGAAACGCACACCAGGTCCGCTACCTTGTACGCCAAACTAAAAGTACCGAAAGGGCAACAAGGACGAATATCCCAGCAAATTTTCGAAACCAAATGAAGGTCTGGAGGTTGCTGTAATTATTCTTCAAAAATCGCGATTTTTAGGATCAGCTCAGCTATAAAACTTTAATCAAAGGATTTTTGTTGGCAACGACCTGTGTTGATCGGGCAAAACGCTATATCTTCTACTCCGTTGTCTGTGTCAAGTCCTGTAGTGATGTTTTACGTGGCTGTCAACAGGGCTCGAGACACAATTTAGCTACAAATCTGGAGAAATGAAGTTTCTTTTACTGAATCACTAAATTGTTATCTGAAATTCAGCATTACCTTCCTAGTCACTGTAACAATTCCCATTCAAGCCTCATAGTTTTCAACCTTCAATCTGTAGTCTCGGGGATAATACACATAAAGAGATTTCTCTCGGGAACTAATTCTGTACCCACTCTCCGCTTTCAACAAAAATTCGTTTCTAGGCTTAGTTTGGAGAGAAATCAATAATAACAACTGTAAGTTAAAAAAAAACTTAAAATATGGTTTTTCAGTTTCAGTGTATTAGCTTTGGAGGCTGAAGGTTATGGATCACATAATTTTGACAGATTTGCACAAAGACGAGCGATCCCACCCTCCCCCCGATTTGGGAAACAGTCACTGTATCTTCTCGCCAAATCGCAGTATGGCCCTTATCTTTGCCTCGAGTTTCTATGGGGAAATTCTTCTTCTGAGTGAAGAAAATGAGGGGTGCCAATTTTGAATAAGGTCTAGGATCAACCAACCACTCCACTAACCTACGATCTTGCTCTATTTCGTTTTGCTTGCTAAACCCTTCCCGGGGGTAACGCAAAACGAAAGACACCCTGCACGAAAGAGAATACGAGAGCGCTACTGAAATTTGCCCTGATCGCAGATTTCCACTCCACATTATTACAGCTGTAATACCAATCTTATTAAATTCTCAAAATCGTTTGTTGAATTTCTACCTTTATCATTGCCTCACAGAACACAGGTTAGTAAATCGCCGCGCGATGTTCAAAAGTTTTCACTGCGAAGCAAAAGCTTTGTTCAAAAATAATAAAAAAGAAAAAAGTAGCATCGACTACCGAAGTTGAGAATTTAATAAAACAGTTGTTCCACTCGTGTTTTTTTAGATATGAGGTAGTTTAGCCATAGCTAATAAAAGAAAATGGTTACGAAGCCCCCAAAAATGTCTGTTTTATCTTTTTGTTGCCGTTTTTATCCTTGACCGTGTGCAAACCGCAATATGGTTTCAGCTGTGTTGGATCAAATAACCAATAGAAATGTTTCTGGTTTTTCAGCCACAGAGCCGTGTGAACGTAAAACAAACGATTGTGCACGGTCAAGGTACTTTCAACATATGAATGTTAAACATAAAAATGGTTATGAAACCTTGCAAGGCAAGGTTTCATAACCAGTCTCTCGACTAACTGTTGTATAACCGACTCCGCACCACGCGCCTCAAGCTTTATTTGTTCAGTTTTAACCCTATCCAGACTGGGGATAGGGGCAGTATCTGCCCCCATAGACTTTGGACATTTATAACATTTCTTTTATGCAAGAAAAAGCCATCAATCTTTGCAATTTTCCTAAAATTTATTTGCAAACACTTTGGTATGTAATGTCACTGTTCATAGGTAATTTGGTCAATTATGGCGGTATTCTGAAGTTTACGAAAAAAATAACTCAATTACCACCTTATGTGACGTCAACAGTTTATGTTGCGGACCTCAGAGGAAACTATTTTGGACATACATACCCTCTAAGTTTTATTGTCATCGCTCTAATATAGGGGGCTAAAATCCAAAAGACATAAAAATCCCCGTCTGCAAAGGGTTAAAGATCCAAACACCGGAGCCAGCTATAAGCCTTCACACAGAGTAGAACAAAGATGCAATAGCTAAGTTATCAACCTTTTACAAGGAAACAGGTCCAAAGACAAGTTCTTTAGTGATACAAGTGACCTACGAAGGATTGCTGAAAAAATACAAACCTTTACACAGCTTGGCAACTGGTTTGTTTAATACACCAGCCAGGGTGACTCCCTTTTTCACACCAGATTTCCAACTCCTTGTTTTGGTGGGGCTGCTGGAACTGGATTAGAGCTATACATTGCGAGAGCCAAACTGTGCACTGCGACAGGCAACTCGGTGCTACCTTTCTTGCTGAAGAACCAACCACCGCCGCTAAATTCCAATCCCAGACACTTTTCCACTGCGCCTCCATGACTAACCATCAACCCAGTACCACACCATCATTCATCACTTCCAGATCGCTTGGATCACAAAAATATACCCTGGATGATCCTTGTGGATTGTATAAGCTGGATCATGCGCGCGGGGACTCTTTACAGGTCAGATGTATCAACTATAATCTTTAGAAATAGGGTATCGTCTCTAACATAAGCGTGATTATTCAGTTTAGTGAGAGAACAAAACATGGGACACCCACTTGCAATATTGGTTTCTCTTCTTGGTCTCTGAAACGACGAACTGCTTGGATCAGGCCTGAAGGCGTCGATCACGTGTTCCACGTTATCTTGATCCAACAACATAAACGTGACCTTCTGTCTGAATGGCCAGCGGAGTAACGCGTCATACTGGCCACGCATGACAACAAAAAACACGGAGATGTGCGTTCCTCTTCCCATGCCGTCACCATTCAAGTAGATGCGTGCGCACATTTTGTATCCATAGCGACTGGTGTAGAAATACGGGCTGTAAAAAGACACCTGCTGTCCGCTGACCGCATCGTTTCTCCTGCGTGCATATTCAGTAATCTTCCACAACAATTGACCATCATAGCTTGAAAATTCCTGTTGTCTTATGTACTCCTCTAAATCAGCAAGGGTGACATTTCTAAGCGCCAGTGTGTGTTCGACTGAGTCAATCCTTCGCTCCAGCCTTCTAATACTCTCTTGCACCGTATCAAGCTGTCGTCTGACGTTACCCACATCCCTGTTTGTTTGCTCTATCGTGCAGTTGTTCTCAACCAAAAGTACCTCGTGGTCAGCGGTCCTGTTCTCGACGTTGATAACCCTCCGTGTAAGATCACTGCCATTTGCCTCACCACACCCTTGAGAAGACGGGGCAGCCGCTGAGAAATTCCTTGAGGCAATTTTTCTTTCCAGTGCGGTAACTCTTTCACTGTGTTCTCGGCATTTTTCGCGCAAATCTCTGTTTTCCGCTGTACCCGTTTGTACTTGAGCAAGTAGATCGGAAATCACGCCATCGCAGTTTGTGAAAATGTGCGGGTTTCTGGACATCATTCTAGGGTCACGCGTCATAAGTGCCTCCATTTCTCGGCTCATTCTCAGGGCATAGTGAAGTACCAGGGAGGTATGGTAAGTGTTTTCTTGCGCCAGATGTTCTTTTTTCTCCCTGTGGCTTAGCACCTGTCAAAAAGGGGCGAATTAATGACCACAGATTTCATCATATTTTAGGATAATCTCTCGCGCTATGACAAAAGCACTTGTCCCCAACAATAACATTTGCCTCCAGCGTATCTCACCGCTAAAAGGGCGTTAAAATCCTCCAAGACTATAGCTCAATTCAAACCAACGACCAAGGTATTTACTATTCCACTTCACTTTCCTTGTGATTCATTTAACTCAGGGTTACCACTCATCAGAACCTAAAAAATTCCCTGACTTTTCACTGACCTCAGCTCTAAACAATTTTCACTGACCTTGCATTAGGTGAATAATTAAACAAACACACACCCACGTTTCCACGTTTTGCATTCTTTTGTAGGCCATCAAAATTCTGCTCTTCGTTTTTGACCTCTTTACGCTTTTCAAGGAATTTTGTGAACTGGAAAATAAAATTCCCTGACTTTTCACTGACTTTGACAAAAAGTAAGATTTTCCCTGACCTTTTACAGAATGCCCTGACTTTTCCCTGACCTTGAAAAATAATTGTTTTCCCCTGATTTTTCCCTGACCGTGGCAACCCTGACTTTAAAGCTCAGTTTCAAACCGGTCAACTGTAATCCCGTGGCACATTTTGCGTGCTCTCCTGTCCTTATATGGTAAAATATTGCAATGGTACGCGTTATATTAATGACTTTAGTCGTTTTCCTTTAAATTTCTTATAAGAAGTAAAAAACACCCCTTCCTTCATTTTTTATAGATTGTCTTACACTCACTGAAACGCAAGTATCAGAAAATTCTCCCAATGCGAACTAGAAAAATGTGAGAAATGCAATTGCACCGTTAATATGGCCATTATGTTTTGGCCCGAACAAATGCTCATGCCGTCATTTTCTTGTGCAAAAACCCTTTAATCAGGTCACTCCTTCACAGACTTAAAGTGTCCCCCTGTAACCGCAGTAATGCTAACTAAATTTACCTCTGTTTTTGAGCAGCCAATCTGGGAGAATGGACAAGGTCCCTGCACACCATCACAGTCGCCAACAGTGGGATCTTGATGCTCCATCAACTGAAAAGTCGTCATTGAATAGAAAAGAAAGATACCGTATTTTCTCTAATAAAGAGCGAGCAGTGAGGGGGGAGGGGGAGGGGGGAGGGGGAGGGGGGAGGGGGGAGGGGGGAGGGAGGGGGCGCATCTCAGTAAAAGATTTTTTGCCATTTGATCTGGAGTGTATCCCATGCACCCTCGTTTACTTAATGCATTTTTGGCGGCTTTTTAGGGAGACGTTAGTGATTTACTAACACTAAATGCAATTTTAGTTGGGGGTGCTCCATCGAGAGAATATGGCTAGAGGCGCTTAGTCAGGAGAATACGGTTTCCGCCCAAATACTCTCTTCAAGGACTCTGTTGTTGCTTTTAGTTTAGTTAGCCAGTAACCAGTACATAAAGAATGGTTATAATACGATCAACCTTTTTTTTCAATAATCAACGTTACAGTGTATCCCATTGCAACATGCTTATGAATGGAACTTTCCTACTTTGCAATCAAACTGTGGAACTCCTTCAGTTTGACAGAAACTTTAGTAGAGATAGAAAAACTACTTTACCTTTGCTCGAGGAATGCCATCTTTGTTGCATTTTTCACATATAACTGGGTACACTGGGCACTCTTTTTCGTGATGCAACTGCAAACAAAAAATCACGTAAACATCGTCGACGAAAGAGAGGTAGACAGCAAGACAAGTGAAAAGAAGGTGCCTTGATACCCCTTATAACTGTGTTAAGAATACGCAAAACCCACTGAAAATTGACCAGTAGAATTTTTGCAGCCAGAATCATTTGTGACAGTCATCTGACTATAAATAAGACTATATTAAAATAATCAGCTAATAAATTACTGTCATCGTCACCAACAAGTCTTTTCCAGGAGTACTGTAACCCGAACAGTTGGACTAGACAGATTATGGACTCACGCTAGTTTTCAGTAGACTGATACCAAGTTTTTTAAACTTGTTTCACGAAAATTAGACCAAGCCACCAAAACATCCACTGAAACAAAACTGTTGACGTAATCTAGTAGCCATTTCCATACAGCAAATTACGCAACAAAAGTTTTTTTTTTAATGCATTTAGCTGTCAGTGAGTTGTAACTGTCCAAGCCTGTCTTACTGTAGCCATCCCATAAATGCCTAAGTACATGTAAGATGTGGAATAGAGCCACTTAAATTACACGTACTGTCATAACTTACTATAATAATAAAAAAGATATTTTAACAGGGAGCCCACGTTACAAATGTGGTTTTCTGTGGGGCCTTGCATGAAATAAATTACAAATGTACAAAAGTGCCTAAATATTGATGTGTAAGTACCTTCATCTTGTTAAGATTGATTTGTAGTTTGCAGAATCCACAACGTTCCAGTCTACACTTGCAGGCTTTTTCCAAGTGCTCAGGCAGATCAGCTTTCTTTACCATGACGCCACACTCAGGATGTACACAGGGGATTTTAAGGAACTCGCAGCTGTTTGTGTGGCTCTGTATTAACAGAAACAACAAAACGTGACCAAATAATACATGTACTGTACAAAGAAGGACTTCTCTGTTCTTACCAGCACTAAAATGGGCTACTAAAAATAGACTAAACTAAACCAAGATGAAATAGGCAAATTTGTGGGTCCATATTAATGTATTTTCTAAGAATTGCTCATACTTAAGACTTTTTTGGGAGAGTGAATGCTTTAGACCACACACTTTTCACTTCCCGTAAAAACAGATCCTGTTCAATTTTGTGAACTAAAAACTCTATTCACCGTTTTTAAGGCCCCACTATTTCATTGGCGCCTGACTAAGTAACATGAAGGGACAAGTCCCCTATAGTGTTAACACAAAGGCAATGGTTGCAAGGGCCCAGTGTAGTGTTGTTAACACGAAGGCAATGGTTGCAAGGGCAGTTCGATTTGGTTTTCAATCGATTGCTGGTTGTTTTCCTCTTTTTTTTTCGGGGGGAGGGGGTTTGGTGGCAAGGACTAATAATACATGCATGAGGGGACAAACCCATGTTGAGAGACAAGTCCCAGCAGCTAGCTACACAAATTCAAACAGTTTGAATTCATGGGACAAGTTTAAGAGACCAAATTTCAGTGCTACAACTAGTTTTTTTTTTACCAGAGGTTGATATAAAGGGTCAACATGGTTTCACGACTAGTCAGATGAAATAATCCTTGTGTGCACCAATCTCCAAGAGAGGAAACCTTGGGAATGACATGAATTAACCTAGCCTGAGATGACAGCCGACGTTTTGCGAGGTTGCCACTTGAGCCCTCTCAAAACAGCGTCTGAGTAATCTCGATAGTGCTTCTGATTGGTTGAAAGAAAATTCCCACAGGGAACAACCAATCAGAAACACTACCAAGATCTGAGTAGTGCACGTTATCAGTATGGAATTTCTGTGCTCGTTTCTCAGATGTCGTTTTGCGAGGGCTCAAGTGGCGACCTCGCGAAACGTCGGCTGTTTTCTCAGGCTAGAATTAACCTTGGAGCACCACAACCTGGACTTCTTATTTCTGAGCATTAGACTCCACTGAGAAACAGTCTTGTATTACATACAAAGATCCAAAAGATCAGAAAATGTCATTGTATAAAGGTTTCATATCATATCTGCCTGGTGGTGTTGCTGCTAAGAATTTGTAATTGGTAATTAAAACAGGTATGTGTCCTCAATTAGCACCCTGTCATTACAAGGGGCTAGCTAGATCGCTTTGACAGTTAAGGTGATTGTTGTTGCTGTTGCTTTATTGGGCCATTTACCTCTAAGTGTCTGACTTCCCCCTTCCATTCGCATCCATCCTCCATAAATGTGCAGTGGACAATAAAACCTTGTACTTCCCGTCGCATGAAGTTGTCAGGAAAAACCTAAAAGCAAAATATTAATAATGGGTAAAGATCTTCCTTTGGAAGAGGTTAAAGAATTTGAGGAAAGTGAACCAACAAAATCTTCTATCACTACTTTGTGAACTTGTCAGTCATGCAGCCTTTTTAATGCTTACATACAAATGACACAAAAGGCTTCAACTGTGATGATCTTTTTTTCCTTTCAGGCCCTTACTTGGATCAGGGTGTAATTTCTTCAGTTGGGCTACTTATCTTCGAGTGCATGAAGGCAAACAATCGTTAAAATGAAACAACACTGAACATATGTGTTTGATAACAAAATGGAAACAAACTTCTTGCAATAAGATTAACAGATTAACGTATAACAGCTGTACATTTATATTTTTATGTTCTTAAGCATTTCATTAAGATTGGCCTACAAGTATGTATGTATCTGTCTAGAGATTATTGAAATTGCTCTATTTAAAGAACTTCAATGTAAGTCTATTATGATCTTCTCTCAAGATGCTAAGATAGGGATGTATTGAAAATGTTACTTATTACCTCATTTGGAAGGAATTCTGTCTGATCCTTTAAACAGGTCATTTTCGAAGTTCCATTTCTGAACAAAATAAACTCGTAGATAAGACAAATTATAAGAGGAAAAAAAGGAAATATTCAAACAGATATTTCATTTAAGCAAGGCACTCTACTGTGCACCACTGTTGCATGTGTGACTGACAGCATTTTTTCACTCTACTTGACTAACTTATCACAGAGCACGATTTCCCCTGTCTTTTCAAGATGCTGAACTGTTTTGCTTTTGAAACATCCTGCAAGTGAGGTCAAATTTGGTCTGTATATTTTATACAACTGATTTACAAAATTAGGAAACCATGTAGTGCCGGGGACTGACTTGTTTAATCACAGAAAAACAAATCGCTAAATTATGAAGAAAGAAAGAACAGCTACTGTTTGTTTTTCTTTTTTTGAATGAAAAAAAAAACTAATCCTATTGCGAGCAAAGCAATGATGTATACTGTTCAATTATTCACACATGATGCATACACTGTGCTACAGGCATCGGTGATCAAATCATGACTGCTTCTAACCACTGACAGACTTTAAGCAGTTTCTCCTTCTGCCCAGGGATACTCAAGCCGGAGAAGAACAATTGCAAATGCATGGATGCAAAAGTCAGCTGCCACTTGGAAACATGGCATGCATGCAGCGAGCTCAAAGGAGAGACCACTGACAAGCCCACAGCATTTGGCCCTTCATGGCCAAGTGATTTTGAGGTGTCAGTTTCATTACATCCTCCTTTAAGCCAATTAGTTTTATTTGATCCAATAGAGTTCTTCCTGTTAATTTCTCATCATTTTGGCATGTTACTGCCAGCCATGAGAGATGTCATATATAGCACAACTGCTGTGTTTTAGTATCAGTTCTGTAATACTGTTGTAGTAATAAAAATTAGCCTAAAAGTAAAGTAACTGATCATGTGCTGAACAAATACTTTAAAAAGCATAGAGGGGTAGGATTGAACTGGGAATGAGAAAACCTTCAACATGTAGAAGTTCTCATTTTCACTCATCACATGATGGATATTGAATGACAATCAATCAATCTCTATGTGCTGTGAACACAAGATACATGTACGTTTTATGCTAACAAGATTAAGGACATGGGCCCTCTGAAAATGCAGCAGAAACAATGGAGGAAAGAAACACATTACATAAACGGAGTCTTAAAATGAATTTCTAATAATAATAATTTTTATAGCGCCTTATCCAAAAGCTCTAAGGCACTTCAACATACTTACAACAACAGTTTCCCAAGGCAAGAGCTACAGTAGAAATGTCCACAGCCAGTTTGCATGGCATCTCTTAAGAGTAAACCACAGGAGTTGCACATATACTTTGTGCCAATGCTTTCCTGGTCAGAAATAGCTAATTCGTATCCTGGCATTGTCAGCTATCAGACGTTAGGTTTAACCTTTGTTTGACCTATAAAATGCCAATATGGCGGCCTCTCTAAACTTGTACGCGCTGCAAAAAACAAACAGAACAAGAAGGATTATAAACCACATTTGTACCAGCAAATCGCACAAGTGAGTCCTCGTCTATCGACACTGCCAAACCTTACGTACGTTATTCAGTCTCCAAAACACAACATAAGTCTCAAAAAACATAACCTCATAAATTGTAACCAATTTTGCTACCTACAATGTTATTATACACTGAAAACTGCTCTCGTAAGCAATTCCAGGCCCTTCGCAGTTTTTCCACCCCCTCCCCCTGGAAGGGTGCTTTTTTCATTTCCCCGGGGAGAGGAGAGGGCCTCAATGCCAGCTTTACAGCAATCTGGTGACAGATCATCTAGGTTTAAAATTTTAGGAAATTTTTCGAACCTTATTCCTTCTGACATAAAACTTCAGGCAAAAATTCTTGAAACATTTTGCGCTTCGGGCGATTTTCTGGATCAAGAAAACCGGAGAGTAAAACAGTCATTATGCCGACTAATACTGTACTAAAACTGGGCGATTTATTGATCTAACACTCACGGCTGAAATTAAATTTGCTCATCGATGATTTTTTTAGGTATGCTGCATGAAAAATGTTTGGATATGTTGGCCGAAATTTGAACGTCCACAATTCACCACAAATTTCGAAGGTTTATGTATCTGGGATTAAATTATTGGCAATTTGTCCCAAGTTTTCATTCGGAGAGGAACTGTACTAAGGGGAACAGGTAATTAAGGCTGGCAAGAGTTTCCCTTGTCGTGCTTGTGGTCTTGTGGACAGGCCGTGGTACCTCCACGGCCACATGGTATAGCGATTTGGGGCATTCGGACAGATGTAAGAACAGGTTTTTCTACATACGTTCTACATTTGCTCTATATTCCTTCGTGCGAACGCCCCAATAAAACGATCGCTCTGTTCAGTCTCATGTACAAGCGGAGATTTCAAGCTTCTCGTATTTGAACTCTTTTCCAGCGGCACTCTAGATGTCATGAACCCGCTTCGCGCACGCATCATCTTGTGAAAACTACCCGGTTTTTTAGTACAAGCGAATAAAAATACAAAACACAGAAAAAATTGCCAGCGCAGATTATCACCTGTTTTATATGGAAGTCGATTGCGTATTGAATTTAAGAGATGTAATACATCATAGTCTCCCCTGTCATCGCTTTAAAGGTTGTTAACTAGCTGAACCACTGGACAGTGACAGTGACAAACATTTCCACTTCTTGGTTTATTTGTAATTTTCCGCTCGCAACGAAAGAAAACGAGCAATCAGAGTAGGAAACTTGGCAAATAGCATATTAGCTCATTCAAGTAGTGGCTTGAGTAGCTAACGAGTGCTAAGGGCCTTGAGCAACCACGTAAGGAGACTGCCTCAGAAAACAAAAAAATAGTATAATATTTAACCAAGACTTTGTGTCTTATAACCTTTCGGTACATTCTTTGTCAATCATTGCACATCTACAACGTGTAGGACAGATTTTCCTTTCTCCATCTGAACTGAGACGCCATGCATATTTACGAATCTAGCCCCGCTGCGCCGTTGGGTGTAAGAAATCGACCTGAAAGTTTTTCAGTTCGTTAGTATTGTAATCTGACAGATTAGGCAGGTACTGAGGCAAGCAGGAACTTCTTGACTCTGGAGTCAATTTGGCATTTTACGGGTTTCCGGCAGAGTAGCTCGAAGGACTTCCCGGGCCAGACGTCGGAGACTGATCTACACATACCAATGAACGAACGGAGACTCGCCACGCTAGCCTGCATAGCGAGACATTCGAGAGCTGCAATGAGAATGCGGCGAGGGAAGGGAAACCGGCCACTCCTCTTGCGATCATATTACGGCTCGTAGCCGCGGAGGCTAAGCAAACGCAGGCTCATGCTGTCGTTGTATAAATGGCTCTGAGTTATCAAGACTTCCCAGTAATCAAAGTACCGCAAAAAGCCTTTTAACTTGCTTCTGTAAGCCTTAAGTAACCGAAATCTTTTGAACTGTTCAGTGTATATGCGAAGGAGCATATAACCATCGTATAGCGAAGTTTGAGCGATAGGCCAGGGGTAGCCTGCGTAGACGGGATTGTTTGCGCGAAGGTTCGAGCGGCGGAGCCGCAAAGGGAATGGAGAAAAGCAGTTTGGGGGCCTTAATCAAAAGTGCACAAGTGCAGAGGTAAATGTAATTTAATGTCTTTTTTTTTTCGTTAGTCATATACAGGGACACCATGGTTGTTTACCATTTACATGAGGAAACCGGTTGGTCCAGGGGTTATGCAAATGGTAAGCAAAACCTCCCGATTCGGAAATTCCGTTCGAGATTGCCGTGCACCATTTGAGCAATTCACTCTAATTGACAGAGAGTCTGGAACGAGTTTGACTATGTGGTGCAGGGCCTAGAACTGGTAGAAACGATCAAATGGAACGCACATTTTCCGTTAGGAAAACCCGTTTGGGAATTAATAATAATAATAATATTAATAATAATAATAATTAACTTCATTTCTACGCGGTGATAATTTCAATAAATTGGTCTTGAAATTAGCCGTGTTCCTGATTGACCTATTACTAAAAAGAGACTAAAATGCTCTTGAATTTAAACTTTTCTTACTTTTAAATACCAATGCTATTATATTAATTATTAACAAAAAAAGATGTAATCTAATCCAGCTATCATGGTGGTCCCTCTTCCTTGGACTACCTTTCACAAAATCCCATTTTCTGCGGAAATTTTCCGCGTGGAAAACGAAAATCAGTCTTCCCATTTACATTCCTACCGAAATTTCCAGAGTTT
This sequence comes from Siderastrea siderea, assembly GCA_964030785.1. NCBI lineage: Eukaryota > Metazoa > Cnidaria > Anthozoa > Scleractinia > Rhizangiidae > Siderastrea > Siderastrea siderea. The sequence goes on along the minus strand of OZ034966.1, from coordinate 32,597,652 downwards.
CTAAACAGCCAAAGATTCTAAAGGATGTTGAATAACGTTAACTGAATGGTGCTGAACAAAGTTTTATTGCCATTGAACATTCCTACAACAAAGTTGCAATGTTGAATGATATGTTGAATCAGTTTGACAGAGGCTTTAGCCATCCAGGGCCGCCTACTGGCGGAAACAGCTTGGCAAAGTCACTTGGCCTGCGAATACGGACGGATTTCCGGTTCACGACTACTGGAAATCCGCAAGTATTTGAAGACTGTAAGGGCACTCGGGTCAGCCTGCGTAGCTGGCGGTATTGTCTGCGAAGGTAACGTTTTGGCGGCAGAGTCGCCATGAGCGGCGTAAGCCGCGACAACGAGCAGCGTAATATAAATGCGTGCCTCACTTTTCCCCTCAGATTCGCTTTTCACTAGCTACGAGAGTTGCCGTGTGAAATGGTCAGCGTGAACAATACAAAAGAAGACTTTAATTTTAAAAGACCTCAAAATAATTGAAATAAAGCAACGGAATACAATGTAGTAGGCAGCTTAAGGGAATGATAAATATTTTATGCTAAACAATTTATATCGTTGATGTTAAGTTACCTTCTTAAAGTGCCTATGAACTAAAAAATTTTTTTGCACATTTTGGTAGTTCATTATGTGTTAATTCCGAAATGGCAAGAGAAATTGGATGGCAAGAAACAAAAATCCGTTTTTTAGCCGTTGAAAGTACCCAAAATGACCAAAATCGTGTCTCCGAAGTTGGCCGAGGAAGCGGGCCGTATGACGTCACAAATCGTGCAGAATGTTTGTCTCTTTGGTCTTTGTCAACTGTTTGAGCGATGAAACTTACATTTTCCTTGCTAATATTGATATACAATGAAAGCTACCGACGACTGAGGAAAACGCTAAGATTCAGCTCGAAGCGATTTCGAAGATGCGCAGTTTTTGGGTTTGTCGTCCGTGGATAAAGCCTAAACAACGACAACAACAATCTTGCGCGAAGCAAGATGGCGAATTGAATTGTTGGGATTGACTAACTTTCAGCTCTACTGGCTTGACTGGCCTTGAAGGAGAAGCTTCTAGAATTGAATGGTCAGTATCTTTATGTGTTAATAGTGAGAGATTGACGCAGCCTTGACTTTACTTCTTTTGTTACAGTATGTACTTCAATTATTTCACTCAAACCACAGGTAACCAAAGCGTAATATGAGAGTTTGTATGGAGCTGAAATTCGATCGAAAATAATCGGCGCTTTTCCGCCGAAAATACATTAAAAACGAAATAAAGTTTAAAAAACCTTACCTGTTGTGTGTTTGCTGTGTTTTTATCGCTTTTTCGAGCTTCTGGAGGCCGTTTCGGGCGATTTTCTGCTTAACGGTCGATGCGACGGCATGTCACGTACTAAAGAGATTTTTGTCCTTCTGTTCAGCAATTTGCTTGAGGATTTTGGTACATACCAATATTGTGGAAACATGCTATGGCAGGTGAGAGCTAGTGTGCTGAATTCTTACAGGCTTTATGTGATCACTTATACTTTCATGATGCTGGTCTCATGTAAATAAACTTAACCATACCTGTCCAGTTATACTGGCCCCAGTTGTTCAAAAGTTGGATAGCACTATCGACCGGATAAATCTCTATCCAGTGGATAACGCAATTGGTTTCCCTAACACTTATCCACCTTTTGAACAACTGGGGCCTGGTCTGAGCTCCCTTTGTATACTGGTCTCATATGACAATCACTCCCTTGGGTCAATCTCAACACTGAGATGAATATGTAATTTGCTCCAGAAGTACATTTATTTTCATTGAAACATACACCCATTCCAATTCCATGAAGTATGGCAGAAATCAGTGTCAAGTAGAAATTGCCCACTTTGTGTGTGTAGTTTCATTTTTTTTTTTGTTATTTTTGTTTAAGGAGGGGGGGATGGGGAGAGGTTACGGCAGCTCCCTTGGATCCATAAACCCTTTAAATTACAGTACCCTCCCAGGACACTGTACACATTATGCATGCATTACAACTTTTTTTGTTATTAAGAGATATGCTCTTCAGTTACAAATGTCTAAGAGTCTGTCTTCGATCAAGCTCGCATAATCCTTTGAATTCTCCCAATACTCTCATGTTTGCATCAGGCTTCCGCTGCGTAACCATGCATGCCACTATTAATGTTTGAAGGTATGTATTTTACTATCTTGGGCACTTATTTAGTAACAGAACCCCCCTTTGTTACCAGTGTTTTTACACTGATGGGGCTATCCTGTGTATACATCATTATTATTATTAAAGCAGTACAAGACATTTATATGTTATGTCCCTAAATAGCACGCATAGGGCGGGAACGTAGCCTATGCAGCTAATTTTCGGAAAAATTATTATTATTAATATTATTATTATTAGTATTATTACTATTATTATTATTGTTGTTATTATTATTATTATTATTATTATTATTATTATTATTATTATTATTATTATTATTACAAATTAAAGGTGAAGAACGAGATCGAAAAGGCCCATTTTGAAACCTCAATATTGATTTTCTGTTGGCTAATTAGGTGGCTTGTGTGGTAGCGTTCTTGGGTACAGGGAATGAGTCAAGAAGAGACTGAGACAATTCAGTGTGTGAGGAATTTCCAATACAAAGCCTGCCACAAAAAAATTATTAAATAATGGGAAATGAAGGTCACATATTTTCATTGCCCTTCAGTAATAAAAATGATTAAATAACATGCCATAAATTCAGATTAAACCTACATCACCAAGACTGTACTGCAGAAGGGTCAATTAGGCGGTGTTAAGTGTGGTATGTGAAATTTCATATTTTATGGTCCTCTTGAGATAACAGGAGGAGGGTCAACAAGAAGAGAGGCACAAATCTGTTGGAAATGTGTGGTCTTTAAAGAGGACCACATAAGTCAAATGCAGTGGAAGCAGAGTGACTTGCAATAAAAATTATCAATGGTGAGCTGAACTACTTCCTTTCATTTGACGAAACATCAGACAAGAGGGATTTATAAATATTCCTATAGCTATCTCTGATTAACTAAAACGTCTTGTCTCGTCGTCGGTCAAGACAGTTCCGTTCATTGTTATCCCTTCAAACTCTATGGTGAACATCCAGATTGAGAAACGTATTGCATGTGGTTTCCAAAAAAAAAACGGAAATGTAAACAAAACTTTGTAGCTCAGTTATGCGTTGTAGATCTTGGATGCTTTTAGGTAATAGTGGACAGATGCATATAGCAATAGTTTTGTGGCCAAATATTGAAAACCTTCTTTATCTCGATCTTTAATCTTGAATTGCGATAATTGCTACTAGTAGAACTAATCCAACAGTGGCAGAAGTTACATATATTAACGCGACATTCAAATGCTGCGGCTTTTCCGAGAAGCAGCTCTGTAATGCGGGTGGAATCGAATTCTTACCGAGTCGAACACGGTTCAAATGAGTCCGCTACTCTCCCTAATTCGTTTCCTTTTGAGAAACGACACACACATGCTCTCATTGTGCGAATCCTGCCCCGAGCTTACAATCCTGGGCCCACGAGTCACTCCAAAGTAATTCAGTCTCTTCTGGAAACCCTCTTGTTAGCCATAACACTCTTGTCTTCTGCGCGATTTGTGACGTCACAGCCTTGTAATATTAATGCGATCGTTTTGGCCACGTGCAAAATGGAGACACATTTCGGGTGCCAAATTCGAACTTTGCGGCTGGAAAAATATCCCATGCAAAGGGTTCTACTCAGCAAAACTTTCATATTTAGACTGAGGGAGTCATAAACTATCATATTTAGGAGAAAAATTTTTTAGCTCATAGGCACTTTAAGGCACTCTTGATTTTGAGTCAATCTTTTAGTTGGACGGTTTAACTAAAAGATAAAAAGTAAAAAAACAAAGTGAAGGATCTGTTTTCACTCATTTTGGTCGGCTATAATAAAAACTCATCGTTACCATGGCCGGCCAACTCCACTTTATCGTCCTCACCTTGTAACTTTAGAGCCTGAACAATTTTTGATGTTGAACGTTAGAGATATCACGGACGAGTACAGCTGTCAAACAACCGCTTCCCAAATCCAGTAAGATTCTCTTTTCCGATTTTGCACGTACTTAATACTAATTCTGCAGTTTCCAGTAAAGAATTTTTTTGGTAAAAGAATGTACCGTAGTGATTAGAAAGCAAGACATGACTGAAGCTAAAATGCATGGTGCATCCTAAATGGAAGTCCGTAGGAGATTGACGTAGGACATAAGATAAGCCGGATGTTCAGTACGAGGCGGGAAAAAATATACGTCGTCACGTCCTTTACGTAACACCAATTTAATAATACTCTGTAAGCATAAAACTTAAAAAAATTAGCTCATTTCAAACATTATGGATACTGATATTCCTTGCCAGTTTAGAAGAATCATTTCCGTTCCCGACGGAAATCCTTCAAGTTACAACATCCGCATTGTTCATGATGACGAATATTCACCCCACTAAATATAACACTTCCGCTCGTGAAGAGAAGGAGTTCCTTTTCGTTTGACGCGATGTCTGATCTGTAACAAATGCAAAAGCTTGTTCGTTTACATATAAACTTTTGTTCTTAGGCCATCGTAGCTTGATTAAGAATAAAACACAAACAGCAGTGCTAAACATTGTGAATAAACGCATTTTGATAAACTTGACGTTTCGTAAGCTAGTCAACATGCATTCTCAAAAGTAACCGTTACAGTGTTTGAAAACTGTTTATATAGTTTACAATAAGGGTCTGGAACCGAGATTAGAAAAAACGCTCTTAACAGTAATTTAATACTTGGGACTGTCTGTCCTGAGAAGCTGTAGCTAAAAAAGCAACTGAAGCAACAGCTTCTCACTGCTAACGTTGACATTCAAAGATGGTTTTAGTTCTGGAATCAGTAAAGTCTCCTTTATTTTACAATGAAAGTCCGTTTTGCCGGACGCTAAAATGTCAAAATGATCCCACTTAATGTTGTGACCAGTGGTTTTCATATAATCAGCTATAGCTGATGTGTGGTCACATTTGGAGAGGGCCTTGAAACGTTCAGTTTTTCTGTCATGAAGTCTACGTTTTGTCTTGCCTATATAGAATTCATTGCAATCCCAGCAACCAGCTTGGTAGATAATTCTAGATATTTGAGAGCGGTTCAGGCGATCCTTGTAAGGAACGTAGGATTTGATGCGGCGTGTGTTCTGAAAAATAATCTTAAGGTTGATACAAGAGTAGAATTTGTATACACAGGATTTCAAGCGTTTAGCGACTTGGTTGCTAGCGCTGTGAAGACCTAAGTAAGGTAACAGGATAACGATATCTTTCTTGGGTACTGTCACAACAGGGTCGATTGGATTGTTTTTATTTCTGCTCAACACATCGTTGATGTTGTACGTGATAACGCCTTGAGGGTAACCATTTTGTAGCAAAATTGTAAACTATATAAACAGCCAGTTTTCAAACACTGTAACGATTACTTTTGAAAAGGTATTTTGACTAGCATACGAAAAGTCAAGTTTATCAAAATGAGTTTATCAGTTCACAATGTTTATCACTGCTGTTTGTGTTTTATTCTTGTTCGTTTACAATCAGTTCATGATATACAACTGATAGAGGGGCTCCCAAAAGTGGAAAAAGAAAACTCTAGTTGCCTCTAGTTTCCTCACAGTGGTATTATATTCACTAGCACTGGCGATCACATCAGAAGATGCGACTCCATAATTCGTTTTATTATTCAAAATCAACTTTTAGTTTAGTCATTTTCTTTCAGTTTGTAAAAGAAACCATTCTTTCCTCGGCACTGCTGATTCAAACAAGAAGGCTCCGCAGGTTTTAAGATGGGTGGGTGGGGGGGGGGGGGAGTGGGCCAGTAGGATTGTAACTGAATACATACCGCAAAAAGGAAAACTGCAAAAAATTTCATGCCGCACAGTATATGCTTGAATCAAACCTTTGAATTCTTCAATGATCCTTACAATTTTGTAAATGGCGTGGGTATTACAAAACTGCGTCTCCTGTGGATTTTGTGAGTACTATCACGTTTATACGACCTTATAAAATAATTTATCGAAATACTAAAAGCCCCGGTTAAAGGCTCCCTTACAAAATCAAATCTTTTAAAATTTTAGACTGTTCAGTGAAAAAGCGTATCTCCTAGCGTTTTTGTTCCCTCTTTATACGGCAAGATTTTAGATGCATAAATTTAATGACAGACATAGCTTCATAGCTTCAGGTTTATTGATGTAACGAATGACTGCGAGCATCAACAAAGCTTGTCAGGCTTTTTATATCAGACGCTCAAAAACTCACCCCCCCCCCCCCCCTTCCAACTGGAAGTCCTTATCACCGGTTCTCTAGCGCTTAACCGTATTTTGTGCTTGACACTTCATCAGGTTATCAATACCCCAAATTAACCCATTCAGTCCCAGTCTATTTTTCCAGCTTTCAACAAAATCGCCAAGCGCTACAATGTTCTGCCCTAACCACCGCAAACAGGCTTACAACAACGACTTAAGTGTAGTATGATTAATTCCACAAATCGTACTAGATGCGTGTCAACAATGTGCTCAAAAAATACCTCTGAAGGACAAAATTTTAATAGTTACGTAGCGAGTTTTGCAAAACGCACCTGGGGATGATCCGAAACTGCAGGGAGCAAATAGTTTCTTTTTGCTCGTGATTGCTTCAAACATGAAACCCATGGATGAAAGAACATAGACAAAAGCGCAAGAAACAGTGACAGGTTAAACTATTTATTCAGATAAGCAATGATTTGCTTCTAAAACGGGTTCAGTGAAGAACCCGCGCAATCAACTTGAGCCGATTTAATTTGTACACCAAAACTGACTTGTACTGCGCGAGCGTTTGGAAAGTTTCGTCACAAAATCCGTCGGTTTTCTAAGTTCAGCTGTACATGATATACCGTCAGAATACTCGCCAATCTTGGCAAAAAATGCAATTTCAGTTAGACTTTAGGTCTGTATTACTTCTTTTAGGAACCGGTGATAAAGGGAATAGGTGACCAATTCGAATGGAAATTTGGCGTTAAGGTGCTTCGGTTAGCATTTTCTAAAGTAAACAATGTATACATCTGCGGGCAGATATATATTAAGCATGTAAACCCACTGGCGAAACAGGATTTAACCCATATATAGTAAAGTAGAAGCTTTGTTAATACACTTTTTGCGCGCTCCTAAATTAAAACTGAACACTGAGTTGCTATAACTGCCACCAGTATTTCTATGAAAGTTGTTCCTTAAGCACTAAACGTTCAATGTACCCTTCAGTTCTTATCCAAAGCTTGCAACGGAACGATTTCCGTATTGGTTTCTGCTGTTGATCACGGAAACATTAATAAAACGTAACATCGCCATCGAATCGAATTCGCTTGCCTTCAAGGAGTATCATTTCATTAGCTTCTTGGGGAAAAAAGGCCGGATGCGCTTGAAGTAATAGCATTGATTTGGCAAAAATTGAAGACTTGAAACTACAGTATGTAGTAACAAGGCCAAGCTATACGTCATAGCGGTGATAAGTATAGGTAAAAAAGTTACCGCCGAGGCGAGTTAAGTCTCTTGTTTTCTGTGTAGGTTTTGTACATTCAGGATAATTCAACATGAGATAACAACCCCAAACGTTCGTGCATATTTGGTAAAAACGTGTATAGGGTTTAGATTTAAAACCTTTTGGATCGAAACATGAAGTTGGCGATAAAGCCCTAGATTAAGTGCTTTCGCTGTAGAAAACAAGAGAGGAGTAGACGTTCGGGAGAAAACAAATAGGTTGAGGCGGGAGACACGAGTCGTACTGCTCAGTTCAAGTTCTCCTAAGTCTGTGAGAGTATTTTGTTTATCCTATATAAACACAGACATGTGCATATGTTTGAAGTAGGTCCACAGTTTAGAGGCTAACACTCGCTTCAAAGAGGTGGATGACCACAGGAATCCTAGGCGACTTACCCTGAAATAAACCTGACTACAGAAAAAACACTCAGAATGTCTACACACCACTTTTACATGATATCTAGACGATAGAGCAGAGCAGCCAGAGAGTCAAGAAATTAAATGAATTCAGGAAATAACAGTTGCATGCATGCGGAAAACTGACATGTCTTGATCGATGTGAATGACGGTTAACTCTCATTTTAGCTTCAATACTGATTCATAATAGTCTATATACAGTTCCGAACTAAAAACACGTATATGCAGTCTCAAATAGTTTTGGTTCGTAATAGTGTTGTGCCATGCATAGCAGCCCAATGAATTAAAGATTTCCAGTCGAGGTATAAACGCTCGGGTTTAACGAAAGGCAGATATCGATATCCATTAATCATTAGCCTGACTTTTAGTTAAAAAGTCTTTAACAACAGATTTTACAGTGTCATGGTACCAGTAACATACTCATAGACACCAACGAAAATAGGAATTCAAAGAATCTCCTAGGACAAAAAGCATTAAACAAACGCAAAAACAAGTTCAATTGAGTCTCTGATCTATAGTGTCATGACATATTCAAATAAAGCCGGAGTGTGTGCGGTAGTCAAGAAGTAAAATTTCGTTTCTTGAACAAAGTCAGAGGTTTCAATAAGTCTAATGATAAACTACGGGTTTTCACTCAGTTGATATTCTAACAACAAATTATTATTCAGTCAGAAAACTAAAGCGGACATAATTTCCGGCTACCATTTCCGCGGGGTATCGAAGTGTGAAGTGTGAGACTGATCAGTGGAATGGAATAGATGTCATCACTGTCGCCTTATCGAGCCTTAAGCACCACGAATACTGGCCAAATTTAAAATAAAATGAACAAATGAAAAACAATCAAAAGAAATTCTGACTTACAGCAGTAAATTTTGAGCTCTTTGTTGCACAACATGCCTCGAAGTGTGCTCCGCTAAGCCTCTAGTTTGAAACCATAGCAACAGGAAACTACTTGCGATTCTTCACGCGTCATTACAGTTGATCCACGTCACGCGTGAACGGAAACTCTAAAATTCAAAACAACCTGACGAGTCATTTGGGCATTCGCCTTGTGTTTCTTGAGATTCAGAGATGGATTTCGAAAATCGAAAGGAGATTTCGAATCTGTCACAGATTTTTCGACATGTTCAAACCTGGTTATGTTAATGCCTTAGGTTGGAAGAACAGGCCATGTAGGCCTCTCCACAAGGAAACGAGAAGACGAATAATTGATCGTTATTTGACTGGAGAGGGGCCGAAAGCGAGCAGCTCGTGCAACTCCTGGCGCTGTTTATTGTATCATTCGGGTATCATTCGACACCATGAAACGTTCAGTACATGTGAGGCGTTCAGTCAAGGGGGACGAAGTTATCCTTCTAAACTTTCAGACGACGTTGCATGTAGAATCTATTGAATTGTTCAAACTAGTGAAACCTAGGATATATGGATGAGAAAATCGGGAAAGATTGTTGAACAGTAGGTTATGCCATAAACGAAGCACAGGTCACAAAAGCGTATTATGAGAGTTTGTATGGAGCTGAAATTCGATTGAAAATAATCGGCAGTTTTCCGTGGAAAATACCTAAAAATCAAAATAGAGTTTGAAAAACCTTACCTGTTGTGTGTTTGCTGTGTCTTTACCGCTTTTCCGAACTGCTGGAGGCCGTTTCGGGCGATATTCTGTTTAACGGTCGAAGCGACGTCTTGTCACGTACTGGCTTTACTTTGCCGGACATGATGTCGCATCGACCGTTAAACAGAAAATCGCCCTAAACGGCCTCCAGAAGCTCGGAAAAGTGGCAAAAACACAGCAAACACAGAACAGGTAATGGTCTTCAAACTCTATTTCGCTTTTTAGGTATTTTGCACGGAAAACTGACCATTTACATTTTGGATCGAATTTCAGCTCCATACAAACAACTCACATTACGCTTTGGTTAACTGTGGACGAAGCGTCGGCTTTGTCTTTAATTAACCTCGCAACTAGGAAAAACTGTCATCAGTAATTGCTTTACACGGCAGATGTATCTCGGTTTTCGTCCACTTCCTTCGGAGCTACCGTTCTTACACAAGCGTTCAGCTCCAAGGTTTGTTCTCGTTCGGTTGAAACAGGAATCACGCGTCAGCAAAATAATTGAGATAATTTCACCTCCTTCTAGTCGTCTAAAACGTTTTTGAACCACTGACGAGAAGCGAACCCAGAAAATAACGCGGTCTCTCGATAAAACAAAGATTTGTCCCGTCACAACCCCTTGCTTCTACAAAGATAGAAGCCATTTTCGGAAATTTCAATGAGATCTTCAACATTTCCCATGTGATCTCCGTTACGTCACTGAAAGTAGCTCAGTTGTTTATTTGAAGACTCGGATCACGTGTCGAGGTTTTCGTTCACGCGTGACGTGGATCAACTGTAACACTAAGTCACGCGAGCACGAGCTATTTAAAGTCACGCAAAAAAAAAAACTACTTCACTAAGTTTTTAACTGAAACATAGTACTAGCGAAATATATATATGTATAAATAGACAGACATAGGTGAGACTAGAAAACGTAGTTGTAGTGGTGAGCTTGGTGATCTCTTCTGGGATCGACCGATGAACGCCTCAGACGCCTGCAACTTGTCTGGACAAATCTAAGATCTGACCGAGATCTACACAGATCGGAACATGTTGAAGGACAAGTAAAAGAATTTCAAGAAACTGAAATTTCAGAAAACAGATCTTCTCAGTACAATCAAAGCAAAACTGTAATATCAGAAATTGATTTTGAATTGATTCTGGAAAGAAAAAACAACGTGTCTCTTGGCTATGATTCGTCAAAATGGCAGAGATAATTTTTGAGAAGACAAAGACTTTTTGTTTAATTAAGTAACTTAGTAAGTTTATAATACTACGAAAGTTAATTCGAATTGATCATTTTAAGCTAATCTATATTGACTGCATGGGCATGCTACTTCACATTTCTGGCGATAAAAAGGACCCCTTTTAAAAGTTTTTAAAGTCCGATACCTATTGCATTGCCACGTGTAGTAGCTGATGGTTTCTCTCGTTTTGCTGGTGGGTGAATATGATGAGGCCGATAATACAGCGACATAGTGTTAATTTAGACTAAAAGAAGCATTTTCAAAAGCCTGAACCAAACATACTAAAAATCATATATAAGTGATCATTGATTACCTCAGTTTGTAAAGAACGGAGCATTGCCCCGCGTCGGATGGAGCTTGAACTTAACACGTGGTGTCAAAGCATAATTAAATCACTAGTCTCAAAATACACGCATATGCAAAGTAGTGAGAACAAAAAGTCGATGAACAAACACACATCTCAAATGTGTATCTTGGTGGGATCTTGGTGCATCATTTGGCTGTTTTAAAGATGTAGATAGTGTCAGTAGGCTTCATCTAAGCTCCTTAAAACGGTTACATCTGCAGCATGACAACCACAGCTTAAACGTAACAAAAATGTGTTCGTTTTTTATGTGTATGATTTTATTTTCTGTCATCGATACCATCACTAAACTAGTCCTTGCTTTAATTTTACTTCCTCCTTGGTTTGAAGTTAAACCACTGCAATTTAATATGAATTAGACACCCAAAGGGTCAAACAACATGTGTCACGAGCTCGTATCACACTTTCTTGTTTTTCAGTGGCTAAAATACCATACGATATCGTTATTTTCTTGTTTTTATTTTATGCCTAACCTTATTGACTATATTGTGATTACTCCACTATTGCAAGTTAACTCATTTCTACGATTAGACCGAACAATGTACTTGGAATTATGTAGTATAAAACAATTAATGTTTCCAAATTTCCTTCAATATTCCTGCCTGCACCATGTCAGTTTACAAATAAAAGAAGTCATAGGATCAAGCCGAAACTCTGTACGTTTTACTACTCAACAGACAATTATACTGACAACGTTTAAGCCGACAGATGTTCACCAACAAACGTACTATGCAGCGACTGACCAAAGTTAAACTGGGCGTCAATTTATAAAATCGTAATCACAAAACTAAAAACACGTATTCTTACCTTTTGGTTTCTAATCCTCCTTTCATGGTGCAAAATGAACATTTCCATTTTCCGCTGAGTCAACACTCGAGGAAAGCATTGTTTTTACATGCTATTACAAGAAATGTAACGCCGACATTCAAGTTTTCAAATCGTATTTAAAACAAGACTTGACCCTGCACATCCTGTCGATTGCCCACTTCAAACTTTCTTCTTTCTCCTTCGTTATAAACAAGACTGAGAACAACGAAAAATACCCTGGTAGCTAATTTAGAGGTTGTCGATTCAGTGTTAATTCGTCACGGCCTTCCGGCTGGGCTCAAAGGCACTCCAAAGTTACGGCACCTTCTATCCTCCTCACTCAAATCAGCTTTACAGGCTATCCTTGAGAAGAAGAAAACATCGATGACTTTCCTTTCTTCTGAAAGGACAAATGTTCCACTTTTCTTGCTTTTTTCGTCCTCATCATTCATCCTTAGTAAAGATGTATCCGCCATTTTGAAAGGCTCGTTCGAGCGCGACAGACAGAGACAATTGCAAGACACATTACCATAAAAACTGCTTTGACGCCTGTCATGCGCCAATGACTGTCACTGTGACGTATGCTCATTCGTTTACGTTACAGGTATTTTTAAACGCCAATGATTTCGCTCCCTCTCGAAAAGGGACTCCCCCGAACCTTTATGACAGATCGGTTTCGTTGTTACGGTGAGAAAAGGGCTTACAGGTCGTACCCAAATGTGCGGAGATTTAAGAAACTTACGTATAAATCTCCACCCACCACCGCACAAAAAAGCATAGAACAGAATCGACTGGGTTTCTGACAAAAGTCGGCTATTACATGTTGTCAGACTTGTTATCTTCCTATTAGTTCTCTCTTCTCAAGCTCTGTCAGCGTATGTCGGTCCGTTGGTACATGTATGAGCTAACTTGTTAGAAGATCAGAGGTGGCTCGTGGTATTACTCATGCATGCATAAGTTTGCAAACACTTTCGTCAACTCTAAATTTTGTTTTGTTTTGTGATGTTTTGTTTTGTCTTTATGCATAGTCTCTTAATTAGGGGTTGCAGGAGTCACCAATTCAGTTCAGGTAATCCGGAGTTGCAGCTGGTTTATACAAAACGTATTGAATTTGAAGATCAAACCCATGTAGACGTCAAAAATTATAGTGGGATATTCAGTTTATTACCATGTAGCTATAGCCCAACTCACTTTCGTTCTCTTTAAAATGATCTCTAATCCGCCAGAACAATAAGGTACTGGTCAAAGATTATTCGTTCGTTATTTTCTCCAGAAAGATTGGCAAAACGCTGAAGCGTTTCGGCCATGGCTCAGCTGCCCTACCTGGGTCCAGACTGAAACCAACGACAAATTTATGTATGAGCGTAACAGTTTCCCTTTCGTATACTAATCTCACGTGAACACATTTTCTGTTGGCATGGAGGGAATAGCAAGGCCGTATGCGAAACGAGCTGACGGGAACGGTTGAGACAAGTAGTGAAAAGCCACATCATGTGGCCGAACTCAGCTGCCGAAGTCTTCCCGCGTTCTCGCAGTTATCCGTTGGGTAGCTGAATTGATGTTGTCTTCTCACTACAGGTCCGGCCGAAGTTTGCTTGTCTTAGACGGGCAACGACGATAGCAGTGTAGCAGAAACAAACGACATCGCCAATTACGTGGTTTCTATTGGAATCACTGCCTCACCCCTTTAATTCTATAATACTTAAAATGTCTGGACGCGATCAAGTCGCACAATTCTGCCCAGATCTCTCTGCTTGTGATAAAAGAGAAACAAAACGGCTAGTAAGGTTATAATATGTTGCAAATATGCATTATAGGGGCAGTGTAGTTAGATGTAATTGCACATCGCTGTCAACATACAGTGTTATTTGCGCAAAAATTAACAAATCATCATTATTTGACTTACTTGTGTGCAAAATTTATTACTTGCTTCGCTAAGCAACTTAAGGTAAAGCTTTCTTCTGAGTATTTTCTCCTGCACTCGAGCAATATATTGGAGCATCATTACATGATTTTCCATCCAGATATCTTTAGGAGATTTATTGCATAATGCATACATGTGCGCTTGTCTACGTTTTGTGTGAATGTTTACCAAAGTACGCGACGGTATCAACGAAGATTTGAACTCAGTTACCTCTGTTAATTATTTTCGTCGAGTCACAAATTCTTGGCGACGAGAATGATTGTTGTATCTGGCCCCCAAATATGGTGAGTGTCTGTAGAAATAAACACCAAGTACGTTAATAATAACGTGTAAAATTATGAGGTATGTCGAGGAGCTCGTGATTTGTGTGAATTACAAAAAACATGGTATTACATAGGTACATGTTACCTATACGGGTTATACCTGCAAAAATTAATAAATTATAATGATTGACACAAGGAATGTAGCACGTTATATGTCCCTAAATGTAAGCAGATTGTCAAAACAGTTCGAAGTTTGCATCGATAAGATTAGTGGGTTTATAAACGCGGCTTCATTAAAAGGTCTGGCGGGAGTACGAACATGTAGCGTGGCTCTTGAGAGAGATTGACCTCGTTCCTACTGCCCTTTCGATAGCTCTGTTCATGAGACGTAAAGAAGTCGTTTAAAATTGCACAGAGGAAAAAAGAGACTGTTTTGTGAAATAGGCAAGTAAATTGTACTTTGAAGCATAGAACTTAGCTATTTACCAATCGTGCCAAAGCTCTTATCTTGTGGGTCCTTACGACATTTGTTGCCTCTAAAATTACTACGATAAATAATTTCACGACCAGCAACCGAACTGACCAGTAAGGCCAATAACCTAACACTTAAAACATTAACTGAATTTAACCGACATTAAATAGACAATATTCGAAACGTCAGTCCCCAAGTAAAGAACAGTACAATCTTTTAGCAACCATACCAAGGAAGTTGTCCGGGGGAAAACACTAATTAATTTTACTCCCTTGCATGTGGTTTTTTCATAATCCGTTTTCAATCTTGTGCGTTTGAACCATTCAATAGTTCTCTGGTTCTGGTTTTAATTTTTTATTGTTATGAACCATCACTGAGGTGGTGGTATTCGTTTGTTTTGCTCAAAAAACTGCCCGCACTGAGAAAAAAACAAAGCCTAAAAATTGTAAGTAATCGTATGTGTGTGGCTTCGATCGTTTCTTGCGGCCGGAACCGCATGACGAATGTAAAACATGCATCGGTGCTTACGGTTTCGATTTCGATCGATTGCGTTGTTTCGTTTTGTTGCTTCTAATAGTCACGATAAATCACAATCCCAATGTAGCTAAGGCGTGACTAAAAGTCAGCCTACAAAAAAGGGCATCGCTAAACGGCGGCAGCAAAAGAAGATATCTGATAATAAACCAGTTCTTCCTCTACTCTGGGATCCCGGAAACCGTTACAAATGATTGGCACTAATGGAAGAAATGGCGCTATAGAAATAAAGAGTAAAATTACTATTCGTATTAGTATTTTTTGTTTCTGTGGTAAGTCTGGCTTTCACTTATGACAGAATGCGGATAGATCTGACCGAGTGGTCATGTACACAGTGGCGTCTTTCAGAGTTCAGTTTTTGAATTCTCGGCCGACTAGCGCCTGACAGAAAGATGGACTGTTCGTGGTCTGATGTCTACAGATCGATTACACCCAATAGACAATAGCGTCACAAACATTTTTCGACGTAAAATTCAATGACTTTGATATTTTATGGTCATTTTTACTCGCTAACGATCCAGCTTTGCTCACCAGCTGGAGATTACTGTATAAAAGCACAGGCCTATACTGTCGCAAGCGCTGAGTGAACCATCCATTAAAGAGTCTAAGCGTCTTTATATCAAGGACAGACATTTTCCTTTCCACGAAGGCAGATCGACCTTCGTTCCTTAAGATGTCTAGCAGAAACTGTTTACATAGGCGTAATGCAAAACACTGAGGCTGCCATCGGCATCTGCCGGCCAGTCTTATCAATCCGACAACGATTTGCAATACATTATATAAGGCTGTGAAACAGATAACTTGACAGAACGATCAATATTCCTCATATGAATTAAAGGACAAAGGCCTACCTTGAAAATGAAGTGAGCGATCAGCTAAATCAGGCTTCCACCATTTCATTAGCATTACATTGATTCCATTTCTCAGGCACTTATAATTCAACAATATTTCAGTTTCTACTACGGGTCACTACGGTTTGGATATCAGACAGTGAGATGTTTGGCTTTATGACCTCTTTACGTATGCCTGATTTCTCTCAGTATGATGATCAGTGTGACGCTTCCTACTAACGGGCGGTTGAATCTATAAGAGTGGCACAAATTTTGGCCTAATTTACCCAATAGTCCGAGGTTGCCATCTACCCTTTCTTCTCATTTCTTGAAAAAGAGTAAACAAGCTCTCCAGTGAGAAAGAGGGAAGCAAGATATGGATCACTCGGCTGGCAGATAGCTCGCCTGTTCCATTCCGGGACGCTGTTTTCAACTAGAGATGGAAGCTTTTCTCATTTTCTACAAGCAGGATCCCATGCCGCCCGCCAATACGCACAGGGAAGCTCGTTCACAGTGCAAACGTCAGCTCAGTTTATTCAAATTTCGCATTTTTTGGCAGTTGTCATAAGAGTAGACTTCCTATGCGTTTTGCCAGAAAAAGGTATTCACATCCCAAAAGTGTCCAACACAACATTAATCGATGCCAAGCTAACAACATAGCGATCGAGAAGGAAGAAGGAAATCTTAAGTAACGAGAGAACACAGTCCTGGGATATAACGGTCTTGATCGCCGTAATAAGGGCTTAGATTCTTTTGGACACCACTGATCAACACAACCACAATTCTATTGGACACCACCACCACCACCACGATTCTTTTGGGTCCACCACAATTCTTTTGAACACCACCACCACCATCAGCACGATTCTTTGTACACCACAACCAACACCACCACGATTCTAGTTGACGCCACGCCCACCACCGCCACGTTTCGCTATTGGACACTACTATCACCTTCACAATTTCTTTAGACACCGCTGCCACCACGACCAGGCTTATAATGCATGGACACCAACACCACCACGACAATTCCTGTAGAAACCACCATCACGTACCACCACAACAATTCTACTGGACAGCACCACCACCGCCACCAGCACCACCATTCTTTTTTACACCACTTCCAACACCACCCCAATTCATTCTATTGAACACCACCACAATTACGACCACAATTCTTTTCTACACCGCTATCACCACCTTCACAATTCTATTGGACACCACCAACACACCACAATTCTTTTGAACACCACTTCCACCACTACAACCACCACAGCAATTCTACAGTTCTCACCACCACCACCACCATCACCATGCACTGCTATGTCAAAAAGGGAATTATGGTCTCCTCTATGCAACTAAAAGCTATTCAGAAACAATTATCCTGAAAGACAAGCGAGTAGTAGTTTTATAGAGCGCTTTTTCCAAAATAGGATGAATATAATATCACCTTGATGACGCAGCAATTAAAGAAAAGTTACGAGCTCGAAAATACGCATTCATTAACACACTGTGTTTAATGGGTTGATCAGTAAAGTAACCTGCGATCAGGCCGAATTTTAGCATCGCTCTCATATTCTCTTACGTTGGCCGCTCGCTAAAATAGGGCCTGATACAATTTCTCACAGGAGTTCGTGTCGGCGGCCAAATTTTGGCCGCGGGAATCACGCAATCTGATTGGCCCTTTAACAATAGAGCTGTCAACGGAAGTAAATTGTCTGCAAGACTCGCTCACAATTTCGATCCGACCGCCATCGCCGAGGAACAAGCAAGGAACAAGTCTGCCGAAGTGAAATGTGTTGCTCTAATAAATTCTCGTCGTTCTAGGAGAATTGTCACCATTTCTTTCTCTCCGGCGTTCGGTTTGACGCAAGCTGTCTCTCACCTGGAGCAGAGAAGTGCAGCAACAGTGAAGTATGTATTCCGTTTTATCGCATCGTGTCTCGGAATTTTCATTTGACGGCTTTCAGCTAGTATTGATAACATGAACAGAGTAGTGGTTGTTTCCGCGTTTTACGAAACAAAACGAACAGCAGACGAATAATAAATAATAATAATAAATAAACATATTTATGCAGGATGACCATTTCAGTTATAAAAACTGCTATCAACATGGGTCCTGCGTTAAAAATAAATAGATGAATAGTTAATAAAATAAAATATTAAAACAGTTAAAAAGCTATATAAGAAATCTAAGAAAAGACATATAAAAAGCGATAAAAGGACTAAAACTAGGTTCATATACAAGAATGAGCCAAGAATGATCAACAAGTCAACCGATAATTCGGTAAACTTAACGGTAAACTGATGTTTGGCGAGAGCCGCAATCAAGTCGTAATAACGATTTCAGTTTATATTCATTCATTGTTTAACACTTATGTCGTTTTATTGATCTCTGACATTGACATCAAAGGATCTGACTAGTTTTATAATAAATGTTCTTCGTTTTAAAATTCGCCGCTGTTTAGAGATAAAATTCGCTGCTAATCTCAAATATTTATCACTTCTGGAACTAAATTAAATTACAAAATACTCCTTTGCTTATAAATGGTTTTATTTATATCTTTATTCTAAAGAATGAAACTGAAGGTGCTTCTCTTAATTGCCCAAGGTTTTTTACGCAGAAAATCGGTGCCAAATGCGAAGAGAATATTTCCGGATACCACCTGAAATGGGAAAGGATTCAAGCATGCAGCATATTTTGGTACATGACAACCTCGTCGTGTTTTGAATCTTCATTCAGTTTCAGCTCAGACAGAGCAACCATGTACAATACCGGAACCTTCAAGTTAGCAATCGTGTAAATTTGTGTGCTTGTGCCTAGAAGATATATCGTAGCCTATGATTTTCTTATTTTGCCGACATTTGCGTGACTTTTTTGCGAATTGCCGTTATGGGAAATTTGCATACCGAGGATCGTGCAAGCAGAAGAAATTTTGATTGGCTGTTTTGTTGAATGTCAATCAATCAAAAAAGTGGGCGGTAGACGTTCCGTAGAAGAATTGTATCAGGCTCTATGTATATGTTCTATGGGATATAGTGTCTCTAGCAAAGATAGAATGCCACGAGGCCGCAGGCCTCGTGGCATTCTATCTTGCGAGGGACGCTATATCCCATAGGACACGAGCGTTCATTGTCTAACCGTCTTAGAACATGGTCACACCCACGAAGAATTTCGTTTTTGCGTGCAGATTGTATTTTTGCACTTTAATTTTTTAGTTCTCACCTTGAAATCACGTTGCTATTTTGTTTACGATATTTTCGCTATTGTACGCATGCCTTTGAGGTGCAATGTTTTAGAGTGTAGTTTATCGCAGTTGGTGTGTAAACAGCCATGAGCCAATACACGGAAATTTGGAACTCGAGGCAGTGATCGCCGCTAAAGATTTTCTAGATTTACACTGGTGAAAGCAGTCTTCGAGGCGCTTTAACCACCGAAACCAGCAAGTGGGGAATCCGCAGGAAACTCCAAGAGGCCAAATTAAGTCAAGTTCAAGTACAACACTCGTAGTCTGGCAAACACGGACAAACAAGTCTGTCCTTCTGTTTCAATTAAGGTCTGAACAGCTCGTATTTCATGTAAAATAATCGTTTTTCTTTCGATTTGCTTTTTGCTATTCTATTATACCGTAAGATTGCATTTT
Organism: Siderastrea siderea; assembly: GCA_964030785.1. NCBI lineage: Eukaryota > Metazoa > Cnidaria > Anthozoa > Scleractinia > Rhizangiidae > Siderastrea > Siderastrea siderea. The sequence continues at coordinate 32,578,019 of OZ034966.1, read as the reverse complement.
TTTGGTTAAAACGCAAAAAATGAGTGTTTCTAGCCGTTGAAGCTGTTGATTTTATCGATTTAGTTGTAAATATTTACAGAGAATTTGTGCATTCATTAGTAGTTTCTACTTACTCATTAGTATGCTCTATATAGAGCATACTAATGAGGCTTCCAAACAAAGGAAAACAATGCCTCATTAGTATGCTCTATATAGAACCACTAATGAATGCAGAAATTCTCTGTAATTTTACCCCGCAATTTCCCTGTGCTTCAAAGCCCCCGCCACCTTACATAATTTAAGACAGTTTATGGAATATAGAGCATCGAAATGCTGGACACTGATTGGCTGAGTGGGTGTGACCATGTTCTAATTTTCGTTTCGCCCGTCCCGCCTGAATGTTTCACCGAGCGAAACGAAAATAGAGCCTGATCGCAGGTTATCAGTAAAGCAAAACGTACATCACTGAGCATAGGACCACAGAAAGTATACGACTGAGAACTTCAGACGCTACAATTTTGATTGGACTATTAAAATAGACAGGGAAAAGCCTTGGCCTCTGGATTCTCATGAAAATTTTAGAGTTTCGTGAACAATGCTATTTTTTCTCAGTGACCGGCTCCTTGTCGGCTGTATCAATGGTAACCACATAAACCACCACGCAATATCATCGCCATGACCAAAAAATTAAGGAAAACTGGAAGAAGTATATCGATAATACTTTTGCTAATAATAATTTGCATTTTTTTTAATCTTGACGAGGAGGACATTTATGTTACAAGACAGAAACACATTTGACCTTCTCAAAGCAGCAAAAGTCATTATACAGAGTGTGTCATGTTCACATAGTGTTATGCAATGTTTACATTTTGCCAACTACGACCACAAGACTTGTAGGGAACTGATACACGCCTTTCTTGTCTGGCATTAGTTGAACATCTTTCAAATTTGTGTTTAGTTCTGCTTTTGATGCTGTTGTGGCACCAAACATGATAAAACAACTTTGCACTTTCATCAGTAACATGCTAAAAATTCTGAACTGATTTTGAAGATCATTGACTTCGCTCTTTCACACGACAAAATCGATATTGTTGTCTGTAGTTCAGTGTCTTCCTTCAGAACCTCGACAGTTTAAATCGTCAAAAAAAGTTTTCATAAATGGACTAAACAGGTATTTTCTTATGCCAAGTTACCACAGATTAATCTAGCAGTAAAGTCTATCAACTTGGCAACTAAAATGTCTCAAATTTTCTCTCTATATCTTCGTTTATCGAAAAATTCTAGACACTTAAAATAACCATAGATTGGTATGGTAATGAGGCCAACCAAACTCTATGAACGTCAAACGTGAGCCATAACAACCCTTTTATATAAGTCGATTCGAATAGTTGAACTCACCAGTTCTCCATCCCTACTGTCTCACAAGTGTTGTTAGTTTCTTTAAAAAGTAACAACAAGAATAGGTAGTCACTTAGTGGAATGGATTGCTTTTCCTATGGATATTGACAGCAGAAGACTTATTAAGTATATTTACCTTTTCAAATATGCAGTGATATAGATATAAAGCATGATAATTTAAAATGATAAATGATAAACAAAATGATAATTTAAGTAGACTCAAAAAGAAAAAAGTGGGTAACCACGCAATTTTCAGACATAATTAAGCAACCATAATTCTAAAAAAGCGTTAAAATACGAAGAATGTATGGCGTTTTCTTTGCAAATTTAAGCTTAGTTATCTCTGAAAAATGCATGGTTACCTTTAATTTTCAATTTGGATTCCAATAACCCTTGCTGAGATCTACTTTTTCACATAGTCATAACCTTTGCAAAAATATCTCTGTGTTAGGAGGCACCGTCCTTAAGTCAAATTAATAAACCTTAACGAATCCCTAGGGAAGATGAATCAGGGCCTCGCCGGGCGGATCCCTTGGATGAGAACGGTAACAGATACCACATATGTAGTGGCCTTTCTTGTTTTAATCTCGTCTTAATTATGAACGATTATATTAAGTTGTGTTTAGTATCTTCATTTCTTGATTGGTACGTTATGTGTACTTAGTTAGTAGGCTAATGTTTTCCCTATCTTACCGTGAAATTCCGAATGTAGAGAGATCGTTTATCTTGGTAGTATCGTATAACGGAGTCGCTATTAGTTGGGTCGATCAGTCGTCGATCAGTTGTTTTACCTTTCACTAGTCTGCAAGCAAACGATAAGGAAAGAGAAGAATTATTTAGTCAAAAATGTCTGTCAAAAGCAACTGAGCATGCCTGGGTTCTCCTTACGAAAAGGTTAAATTAAAATTACATTAGGTTGGCACGCGCATATAATACACCACTGCACTAGTCCGTGTGAACTATCATCGATCCAAGCGATCTGTGGGAGGCTTGGGAAAGGGAAGGGGCACTCACCACCTCTAGCAACTCCTCTTGTCACATACAAGCCTTTATTTTCGCACAAGTTTCCTACCTAACGAACCGATCCACAGACTTCATTGCACATTTTATAAGTTGGAGCAACACAGATCTTTTTACTCTTCTTTAATTTTGCAGTGCCATGGTCCGTGAAGATTTAATTGAGCAATTCACCATCAACTTTCAACCGCTGTTTACTCAAATCATCACTAAAGGTTCAACTCCATAACAATTGCACAATGGACCGAAAATGTACACGTGGACCAGCTGAATAACAGTATCACTCAAGCCTATCAGATCGGCTTGCTCATGCAACAGTGAAAAGCTGGCTGCCACAATAGAATGCATCCAGCATGTAATATGTGATTTCAGCAAATGAAGGGCTGGCTCAACCCGAGTTTTTCGCCAATTGTTGCACAGATGCGGATCCTGGAATGAGCAGAGAAATAATTTGATTCGCCAGCTCCAAAGTCCAACGCTGATCCTCGCTATCCTCATCAGCTGGCACAGGCAGAGAGGTTGTTATCTGGATATAGTTATTTTCGAAGTGATAGTTGCATTATTACAACTTGCAGTACCACCAAAAACACAAAACAGAACTAACTCGATATCTACGGGGCGTTCTCAGGGCCACCTAAGCGCAGTTTCCGTTTCATTTATACAGCATTTCTTGTACATTTATACAGCAAACCTTACGTTTTCGAGAAAATCGATATTTCTTATACCTACTACTGGCAGAAAATGTCTCGTCAAGTTTTCCTAATTATATTTTTTGTAGTAATAAAAAATCATGTCTTCCATGAAGATAAACGCTAGACATCGTGGTACTTCAAATTTTCCCATTTCAAATAATCAAATTTGTTGGTATCTACGTACTACTACAGGACGCGACTAAAGACAAGTTTCTTCAAATTTTAATGCGCATCGGTCATCATCCATAATCCCACTTTCTTTCCCAGGCCTGCAATAATCGAACCTTTTGTGCGTGTTTCCCATTGCAAAAGAAAATATATCGTTAAAAAATTTAATAACATAGAAAAGTGAAACATACCTTAAGCTGATTTGATGTAGTATGGTTTTGCAGTGTAAAAATATCGATTGTTTAACATTATAAACCTCTTTCAGGGATTCTCAGAAATCTGTAATGAGATTCAATATGTTTCCTAGAATTTTAAAGGTCACTCAAGGTCGAAGAATCAGCCGGGGACTGGATCGGGGCATTTTCCAATCTTTCCAAGATCAGCCGGGGACTGGACCGGTGCCTTTTCCACCGAGGTGGACTGGGACTAGAATAGTAAATCCAGCAAGATGGCCGCCACTGCTGATGCGAAGAAGGTGAGAATCTTTTGATTTTAATCAGCTTACATCCTTGGCTAAATGTGCCATCCATCTTTGAGGTCGTTATAATGATGCAAAGTAATACGGGAGCGGTCATCACTTATGAGAGCTTTTTATTACAGAGTTTATGTGACAATTCAAACGGGGTTTCACAGTGTTAGTCGAAACTAGAGCTGGTCGCCTACGAGAGTGGTCGCAAAGAGAGTTTCGACTGTATTCTCCATTTTGCTTCCTTTAATATTTACTTTATACCTTTTTGCATGCTATTAACAGTTCTTTTCTGTTCTGTGTTTACATTTTCTGTATCTGGATAGCAAATCCAACCTTTGCGAGAGTGAAGTTCGTATGAAAACGATGCACTGATAAAATGTCTCGGCAAACCAAATTTCGCGCCGAAAATAACTTCATTTCAAATACATACTCAACCTAAAAACTTTAAAAGCTTTCAGAAGCGGCAAGTTTTCCGATGAAAATGGAAATAATTAAGCTTGTCAGTATGTTTGTTTGTTTGTTTTGTTTTGTTTTGGTTTGGTTTTTTTTTGGCAAAATCATGATGGGAACTGCGCACGCGTCGTCGTTCAGTCCCAGTGGCTAAATGGAAAAGGGTAAGGGGAAAAACCTACAGATAAACAGGCGTGGAGTCCTTTACTAAGGAGAAAGACATCGACTATCTTCATGCAGCTAATCCCCGTACGTGTAGGTCTCCACAGTAACTGATCCGTGAAGCTGTTCCACACAAGTACGACTACGGCGAAAGACTGTTCATTTTCACTAGATTTTTCTGATGCGAGCTTTTATTTTGGCTGCATGATCTACACATCCAAATGCATGAGTATAATAACAACAAAGGACAAGATTGGGCTGTAACTCATTCAAACCAAAACAACCGGACCGATTTTTGGTGATTCGAATTATCAGACAGCATTTTTCCCCTTGTCAATTTTGCCTTGGATTCAGAACGAGGAGTCTGTATTATTGCACTTAAAGTAATAAGAATTAATATACATCAAGAGTGTGACGGGAGTAAGATTGTACCCGACCGCTAGTCGAATTCTAGCTCTTGAAACTTGAGAAGAAAGTAATCCCTCCGCAAGGGTATAATCTCAACGAAACAAAAGCGGAAAGAGATAGCATTTAGACATACCGAGGAAAGCCTTGCTTACCTGAGCTGAAGTAACGACGATGAGTGAGAGGCTTAAAAGGAATTCAAATTAAATAAAAGCCTGAAATGTAAAGGTTATCATGCAACCGGCTGTGATTCCCAAGCAGGATGTTCCATGTTGTGAACTTGGTAACAAGGAGAAGTAACCTCAGTTAAGAATTGCAAATAATCCAAAACAATAATGTTTTTAGGGGACACTAAAATATGGGATTTTCAGAGAGAGGATTTGAAGGATTACCGCCCTGTATTGCATTCAGGTTTGATTTTCCAATCTGGTATAGTCTAAACAAATGACTCAAAAAGCGATAACAGGGATAATGTAATAACTGCAAACGGAAGATTTCAACAATAGGATTTAGTTTGTTTTAAGATAAAAGCACCGAGAAACGCTGACCAAGCATAAAAAGTCCAGGGTATTTCCATCAACATCCTGAATAGATGTCAGCCGTTTTCCGGCAGAGTTAGTTTCAAACACTGGTGTGCTCCCAAGGCATCCGACAGCTACACTACAAGCACTCATCACCGGTTAAAAGAATATAAGTATTTTGCCAACAGTAATGTCTTTTTGTCAACAAATAAATAACGCGAGTTTAGCTTTTGATACGGTTTGCCTGTAGGAACACAAAATATGGCATTTAGCCAAAGCCTTTGTTTTCCTCGGTCTTCAAGATTTTTCCTTTTGTCGAGTAAACCGATACCATACAGATCAGTGAGACACTGTATTTATCGTAAGTGGGATAAAACAACCGGATACCATTATTCGGTTACACGAGCCTATTGCTACCAGCCGTGCACCGTCTTTAACAGAACATCAACGGATTGTTGGCGTACTAGTAGTGTGATCAGTGTACCATATACCGTAAATGATCACACCTTGTATCCAATAAACACCCCTCTGAAATATGCATTTTGATGTAAACGCCACTCTCTAATAAACGTCCCTGTCTAGTGAACCCCTTTTTGCGAAGAGCATGTTAAATCAGACGAGCTAATCCGATGAAATCACCCCAATATTCTTTCTAATATTGACCAAGACACTGATGAAATTGAGCGCTAATAAACGATGATTTGGTGCTATGGCATTGTATAGCAACCTTTGAATTTAAGATAAGATGAGCCTTTTGTTTTAATATTTTAAGGGAAAACACAATCAACAGCTCTCTCTACTGTATTTATATACACCGCCCCGTATCTAATAAAAGCCCAGAAAATCCCGAAAATTAATAAACGCCCTGGTCGTATATTAGATAATCTACGTTAACAGCTACCTTGCACTTGGTGTGAATTTTCCCGAGTCAATGGTGGGTCAACTTTGTGAAGTGGGAAACTGTTTCCTGAACAAATTAGACTAAATAGCGGCTACACTATTTTTAAAACTTTCAGCAAGGTGTTGCATGATAGAACTATAAACGGTAACAAAAATTACAAATCTGTTGTTAGACACGTATTTCATAAAACCATCCTTATAAAACAACCCTGGCATAGACTAAAGCTGGCTGATGAAAGACCTGAATATTCCCTAACAAGCTAGGGCTACCCAGATGGTCCCGAATGCTTTCTCGTTTTACTCTGTTTTGTCGAAAAAATATGTTATATTAAACCAGCTAGGAACCAGTAAGAAGCACTGTTGGCTTTCGTAGGGACGCTGTCTAAACGTGATCAAGTTTCTCAGCTCTTCCTGGGTATTTCCCCAGACTTCGATTTTAGATTAGGAAAAACGTAATCAGACCGACTATAGCATGCCTTATTCTTTAAGGGATCCCTACACGTCTCTTGCAATTCGATGTGCGCAGGCAGTTTGCCTTTGTCGAGTTAAGTTCGGTATATAGATAGAACAAATATTGGCATACTTATTGCGCTCTCTTTTAGAACTCTGGAACAGCTAAAAAAATTCTTAACATGGTGTTGTGCGACGTTACCGGTTGTAACGTAACCGGAAGTAACGCTGAATCTGGCATTTCCTTACTTTCTATTTATGGTAAATAAAAAATGCGAAGCGTGAGAAATCTGACTTTCCCCTTTATCATAAGTCTTATCATTCCCGGGTATCATTGTTGGCCTTTTATCCTCTGTTATTAAAAGTCACAAACGACGTAGTCTATTTCAATACTGAAGTTAGGCCCAAAACCTGTCAAATATGGAAAAGAAGTTGACATCGACCAATCGCGGCCAGGACAAGGGTCGTGTATGGAAGTCACTAAAAAACATAAATCCGTGTCATGACTCGAGTCATTCGTGATTTTCCCAACTTCCACACACATACATCTTTATTTATTTATTTTATGCCAGGGTGATCCAGTCAGAGTCGAAACTGAATCTGGTATCAAAAGAAGCACTTGCAAACTAAACAGCTCAAGAAGATCAAACTATAACAGTTCAAGTTGCTTGGATCTGAATTGGTAGGGACGGCGTTCAAGATCAAGAAAGAAAAAAAATCACCGTTGTGTGTTCACGTGCTCCAGAAAACTTTGAATTTGGTCATTTCACGTCGTTGTTTTGTAGAGGACGGCAAAACAAAATGTATAACGCACGTGCAAAGCTAGACTTGCCCACAAGTCGAGCTCAGAGGGTTTTTTTGGGAAGCGCGATTTAGTGCAAAGCCTTTCTTTTTTTAAGCGACGTTTCGATGCCTTCGCCGTCACGTTTGCTTTAGCTTCCTCCTCTACATCACTTGAGTGACTAGACGACCCTCAGTTGGGTGTACGCTCGCGCTAGACTGCCGCGCTGAGCTCGCTTCGCTCGCGGTTTTTTTTTTTTTTCTCTCGCCGATTTTTTCGCGTTATTTTCCCCACCGCGGAGCCTGTAAGGTGTAAACGTACCCGACATGAGTATTTGAACCTTTCGGACAGTCGAATGTCGTTTGGACACGACGATTGAGTTTAAGAACACAATTGAAACAAAAAATTGAACTGCGTCAGGGTCTCGGCCACCGAGTTTTTTAACTCCAGATCTCTCAAGAAAATTACATAAAATAGACCAAGTATTATTTAGGATAACTCTCGAAACCGGTTGCGTTACGTTCCCTACCGGAGAGAGGGTGGGAGAGAACACTACTCAGATTTTTTGGATGGCAGTACGCCGCCCGATTCTTCAAAATCGAACCCTACTTTAGTCCTTAGTTTCCCTTTGCACCCATCCCAGGCGGTAAATCGTGCTTAATAATATCAAAAGATATTGTTAGTTACCACTCTTTCTCTCCTTTTTCGTCTTCGGACGAAAAAAAATAAATGTTTATACGATTTCATTGTTCCCTTCAAAAGCAAATCCAATTTCAGACCAAAATGTGCTAAATCCATAACCCTTTTTCGGACCACAACACCCCAAACACCCATACCTTTTGGGCCGGCACGCAGTTACCTTACTGCATGACTTTTTCGCGATACGTTAATTTCGCGATTTTAACTGAAGAGAACGTATTTCGCAACACTTAATCTTAAATCGAATCATTGTTTAACCAGTCACTCAAATTTTGCGATTCTTTGTAGGAGTTCGTTATCTTTTGTTGGTCTCTAAAAGGAGCCGATGAATGGAGAGTTTGAGGACTCTACGAACAATTATTAGAAACATTTCTTTTTAAATCTTAGTATAGTGATGATTTGCGCACGCAGAACTTTGCGGCTCATTACGTCATTGGTGCGTCTGTACTTTAATTTCAAATCGCACGTGCTGCTCAGCTCTGTCCATTGTATAAAAAAAACTATGCATGCTCAGCTCTAATGGGTCTTATACAGCTGCTATATTCTAAAATGGCATATTCTCTTTTGAATAGTTAACTTTTCTAACACGCTCAGCATACTAATTCGGTGTCTTTTTACATGCGGGTAGCAAATTGGAAGGTAAAGTTAAACTTAATTTGTCCACAGTATTTCCTTCCGGTACCGTAAAAACTCTATTACGTCCCCGGGAGGCTTGCTTAATTTTCAGACCTAATGAACGGAAGCCTTCTATAGCCTCCAACGCAGACATCCTTTGGACAACCTCGTTCCCCGGACTTTTTCCCTTTTTAGGGTGATTATTTAAGAAATTGGCTTTCAGAGGGGGCTGGCTTATTAGAGAGGTGGGGCTGGGGCTAATAGAGAGGGGGGGGGGGGGGGCTTAATAGAGTCGTTACGGTATTTACCATAAAATATTACACCATAAAAAGGGTTAACAAATTGTATATAAAAATAAATAAATAATGGACCTGCTTCACAAGGTAGACAGAAAAAAAAGGAAATAACTATAATAACTACTAAAGTTCGCTCTGGAAATTATGATTCTTCATCTTTAATTCTAAATTTGCACAGCCTCGCTACAGCTGAAGTTTCTTTCTGACAATACAATTGGGTCAAGGAATTGGAACGCTGAACAAAGCGACAACTAAGATATGCAGGAGCCGTGCCTGTTAAACCAGAAGGTTATACCCATATGGCATGATTCTGTATGCTACGTAGAGTGTTCAAGTGGTACAAAATGCCTTAAGCGCCAGCTAATTAAATGATCAAACATTTTCTTCCAACACGGTGTTTGTCACACAAAGCGTTCGGTGCCTAAACGGGCAAACAATGCTTGATCAAACATCGGACAAAGTGAGCACTACAACCTTTTTAGCGTATTACCGCTGAAAAGATACGTTGACATCACCCAAATTCCATTTCTGATTGGTTACTTTTTCGCTCGTGCGAGCCTGTTGGCAGAGGTAGTTAAACGACCAAACATTTGTTCGTAAGGCAAAATGTTGGGTGAAAATATTTGATCATGGAAAACCATTTAAGTCAGGTTCAAAGTTGAGAGAGGCGGATAAACAGAACAACATGTTCTTTCAAACCCATGTTGGACGAAAATGTTTAATCGTTTAGCTGGGGGCATTTACAGTTTAATGCTTACGAACGGTATCGATAAATCCATGAACAATTTAGAAAGAAAAGCTATCGTTCGCTTTACTTATAATCCAGTTACTGTGAAATGAGATGAGTAAAAACCAGATTGGAAAGAAGTTTATTTGCAATTAAGGAACGATATAACTTATCATATTAAATAATACGTTTAGAAACCTTTCTTTCAGTGAAAAGTGGTGTAATTCTGGAGTAACTGGTGCGTTTCGTGCAAAGAGGAGTGTGCCTGTCACATACTTCTAGCAACAGGGCCGTTTCCATTTCAACCACATTTCGTTTGGGTTTTTCATTCCCATGAGGTCAGCCCACGGTTAAGCCGAAATGTCTTCCTGAAATCTTTGTCGATCAAAATGCTTAAATTGCCTTCAACAATAATTTATTGCAGCCGAGTTACTTTGATTGTCCTTAAATCGAGGCATTTACTATAGAAAAGGACACGGAGTGTTTCCAAAGAATTGTAATGTTTAAGCACGCCATTTTGAAGCCCCGATCAGTAGATTAAGAAACAACGTTTGAGTATTGGAAGGAAAATTAATACGAAGATTTTAGCAAGATAACAGCACATCTTGTTAAGTCGTCAACTTCCTTCGTTGAAGATGAAAAGATTTCCACGAGACGCGTGACGCGTGGAAGTAAGCAAAGAAGAGTCGTAATTCGTAAATTTAGGAGGAAATGTGAATTGCTCTTTGGTACATTAAAATTACACGTTACGCAACAATTTGAAAAATTTGGGCGCGAAATATGATCAGAGATCAAGACCCTCGCCCACCTCCCCCACCCCCACCCCCTCTTCCTTCCCCCACCCCCTCCCTACTTTTGCTACCCTCTTGCAGTTATCAAGGCTTTCGAAGAACATCTGGATTCAGACATATCCTAACATCGAAACAGTTGACACTAATAATAGAAAACAACAAAGGAACACCGCGAAGAGGCGCCTGCAGGTGGGCATGGAGGAAATCAAATCAACAAAAGCCGTTTAGGCTGTCAGTGAAAAGACTAGACTAGACGTTTCTCTGTCGTTCCGCAAATTGTGCTAGGATCACCGGAGGTTATCCTATTTGCGTGAAATTCCGTTGAACTAAAATTTTCATTCTATTGTGTGCCACTGTTTGGTAGTTTGCCTTTTGATCTTTTTTCGTAAACTCGACCAAGACAGAAAAACCATCGATAGTACTACAACAGAACGTTCAAATCAGCAAAACATCTCAATATGAGCTTTATATATATTTTTTTCCATGAAAAGATATTGGTAAGTGAAGTTTGAAAGTTTTTCAGGCGTGTATGGCAATAACGACTTATAACATGCCAAGTTCTTTAAAACATGAACTATGGGGTGCTCCATTCAGTCAATCTCGTTCAACGAATCCGACAAGCTGACTTATAATAAATCATAGAAAACCTAAAGCAATTACTCGATCCAACAATATCAGGCATAGTCGCACTAATGCACGCAATAACTACTGAAATACAACTTGCTATAAATAGTTATCAATAATTACGCATACTTTTCAATCAATACACGAATTAATTAATTTTGCACTTGGAAATTTAGTACTCAAACGTTTCTCTTACCTTTTGTCTTTGTGCCGTTCTGAACAAAGAAGACAGGCTTCTGTTAAACATCCTCAGTATCATTAAAGGAGCGGCCCATTCCATGAGCAATTCTTGACCCTTTGTCTTTTGCGATTAATTTAGCCAATGTCATAATATATACGGACTACATTTAACAACGCTTATGTAATGCTTATTTTTATTGCAATCCTGATCTTTCGAACGCGTGGGGGGAAAGCGTAGATTCTCAGGCCTGTGAGGGCCACGATGCCATTTTTACTTTCGCTCCAGAACTCTCCTTCCATCAAGGATCGCATTCCTACGACGGTCAAGGCAAAAATACATGTAAAGACTTCACATGAGTAGCCCTCTTGACATTTTGTCTAGCTTGTAGTATCGGAAGAGTAAAGTTCTATCAAAAGCATATGGGCTCCTGGTTCCGGGAGCGTTGCCGCCAGTAGTGGTATGGGCACCAAATTATACCCTTTATTTGAGCAGGTATCTGATTAAAGTCAGCAGGAATGAAATAAAAACAAAATACGCGGGAAACTTCTTAATTTATGCGGAATAACTAAGTATCGCAGAAATGTCAACTTGTCTAAAAGAAAGAAAAACAATTGTTTTTCAAACATCAAGTTCTAGTAATGCCGTGCTAAAGGCACGTTCAAACATCTAGATGCGTCAGCGAATTGGTCAAAGAAAACGTACTCATACACAGTGACAGCATGCGTTAGTGCGGCCTGAAATTTTGTTTTTGAGTTATACAGTAGTAAAATTTTGTTTTGAGTGGCAGATATATATTTCTATAGACACCGCAAGTAGGAGTAACTCACACTAGTATAATGGCGGTATTTATGTTATTTTGTCTCGTAGTGGTTCGGCCACGAGCGGCTAGAGGGTTCGCAAAAATGTCAAAACGTCAAAAGCAAAAGTGACATGTTTAAAAAATCATTGGCTTTATAAGTGGCCGGATCCCGTACTTAAATTCTATTGCAAAACCGCGGGGCCGAATTATTAAGAATGGCATGCAAATAAAGCAAAAGAGCTTTCACAGTTCTCGTACAAAGGAATGGCTCTTTTTAGCGCTTGACTGCACCTAAATGTAAACATAAAGTTTTGAAAGTAGGGCACAAGGAACAAAGAGATCGCGTGGGCAAACGATTAAAAATAATGAGACATCAAACACACAAATTGTCCAATCGGGCAAAATGTTTACTTCAATCGCTCATTTAGTACAAAGCACACTCCTCAATACACAATTAATCTTCCTCTTCTTGAGAATACTTGTAAGGATGACTTTTGCGAAGACGCCGGGACCTTCTCGAAGGACGGTCATCTTCCTCTAAGTAATTTACAAACCGGATTCGAGGACGTTTTCGCTTTCTCTCACCCCTTGTAGGAGGGGGTGTCGAGATGGATGAGGGAGGCAAGACTTTCGCAGAAGTTGCTTGTAAAGTCACTGGTGTTTGAACGGTGGTGGCTTTTACTGGTAGTTCTCGAACACCGACCGCTTGTACATCAGTCACTGGCTCTTGAACTGGGTTCACTGTGACTGCCACCGGCTCTTGAATGGGTGCGGGTACATTATCTGCCAGAAGAGTGCTAGACATTTCTCGTTGCCCTTCAGAGTAAGGTAGACTTGATTCTGCGTGTCTCGAATTCAACTGTTGTTTAAACGTCAAATACTTGTTTTGCAACTGCATGTACTGCCTTGCTCTTTCATATTCTCCAAGGTCTGTGCGAGAGAGGAGACCATCCATAGAATCTTGCAAGTTTTGCATTGCTGGAAGAACTGGAGCTGTCGCTAGCATAGGTTCTGTTGCTTAAAGGTACTTCAGTAGTTCCTGTGAGATATTGTCTGGTACCCCTACGTTATTAAATCGTTCCTCGCCGGGTAGAACGTTCATTCGTAACCTACAATTACCTTGAGCGGTTGCTTTTAAATCAACAAGCAGATACCCAAAGGGTCTGCGCACGGCCTCCTCATATCGCTTGATAAAGAAATCAGTTTGGCCAGGATACATTTGCTTAGCAAGAGAACCAAATAATGACTGTTGAGACTGATGCTTCGACTATTTTTCCTTGATGGAATAAGTTCCGTACGATGTAAATGACGCTGAGATTGCGATGATGAGAACCTCTGGTAAACAGCTTGACGATTCTCTTGTCTGCGCCCGCATTTTCCATCTGATCGTCGATCACCATAAGTTGCGTTTGTTGATGCCAAAAAAGGAGTCGTTTTCTAACTCAGAAGGAATACCCTTGACAAATTCTATGTTTGGTAACGTTACCATCAACTCCACGTAAGCGGGCTGCCACTGTGAATAGCACCAAACTATCTTCTCCGGGGGTAAGTGAACTACCTCTTGAGCCTGCTGTAGCAAAGACTTCATCCAGACCGTTTTACCCGATCCAGTCATTCCAGCAACCATACAAGTAAACGGATGCATAAAGCGAAACCGCTGACACTTTTCTGTGGGGTTTGGCATACTATACATTGGGTTTGGCGCACTATAATTTGGGTTGAAAACGGGGTTACCATGTCTATTACTCATGTGCCTTTGCATGTTATCTTTCCTTGAAAAACTCTTTTCACAAACAGGACAGGACCAATTCATGTTAACTCCGTGAAAGCTTAACGCAAACTGACAAAAAGTCAAATGGTTCACATTTATGTAGGCTTTTGAATTCTATTGTTTACATATATACATACCTCGTTTCTCTCCTCCTCCTCCTCCTCCTCCACAAATTTCCCTCCTCCTCCGCAATTTTATTTCACTCCTCCTCCTCCTCCTCCTCCACAAATTTCCCTCCTCCTCCGCAATTTTATTTCACTCCTCCTCCTCCTCCACAAATTTCCCTCCTCTTCTACGTTTCCCAAAATTTTTACTTCCAAATTTGAACATGTTCTAGCATGATTTTATCAATCAAATTTTGGCTATTTAGAAATGACAGTTCCTTTGTACATCTTGTTCAACAGAAACGTTCTTTTTTTCTTGCCATCTATGATTTTATCGCTTTTTAATTGGCAAAAACATTTGGTGTAGTGTTTGAAGTTTCAAACAACACGAAGCAGTGTCAATAGCAGATTTTTAAAGACTTTTCGAGGCCCTTATAGACTTCCCGGGCAAGGTTGAATATAATCGCACCAACGCCATATATCACCTCAAATTTGTAAGCTTACTTAAGAATAATGAACAGTGGCAAGCAGACACATGCCTGAGCAAGCAGGGGCAAGTTGGGGCAGGTTGGGGCAAGTTTAAACTTGCACAATGCAGCCATTGTTTTTTTTGTCGCCTTTGTGTTTTGTTCACTATTTATGTAAGTGGAACAAATTGTGTGAATCACTCAGATGTCCGACATGAACAAAAAGGGTAAGGTTGACTGGTCGAAAATCGATGGCTCATCACCAAAACCAAAACGGCTTCACTTGGAAAAAGAAGAAACAGATAGCTTGTATCACTGTCCAATACAAACGTGTGATCACGATGGATTTAAAAGTGGCTGCAGGAAACATGTGAACACCAAGCACAGTTGGTTCTTTTTCTTTGACGAAAAATCCGACGTTTCAAGTACCAAAAAACGTGCCGATGATGATACATCGGGTGAAATCACAAAACAAACTGCCAGGGTAATGCCTTCGTTTTCAGTTTCCAGCCAAATTGGCGACTTATTCACGAAATGGTTGACTGGAAGTGGTGGGGGTTGCAAGAAAGATCGCGCAGCTCAGCAGATAGCCAAGAGATGCTTTAAATTTCTCAAATTTTGCCGCAACGATGAAGAGGAATTGAGTTTTGAAGTGCTGGACTTTAGCCTATGTTCTCATAGTCTGTTGTTCAAGTTTATCGACCACTTGCAAGATGAATGCAAACTCGGACACGGTGGCCGATTGGGCTACATTGATGCGATCTCCGAATTAATCGACTTCAGAAAAATAAACGGCGCATCAGACACAGTTCTTCGAAATTTATCCTCAACGGAGTTGTACCTTAAACGAGCGCGCAAGACGGTGGCAAAGATGATGAGACTGCAGTGGACACAAGATCTAGACATTGAAACTTTGGATGCTAGGGGGCACTGGGCAACCATGAAAGAACTGTTAGAAGTGGTGACATTTCATTTGCCTCGTTACGAGAACACTGTGAAGACGTGCAAAACTATTCCAGGTCAAGTTAATCCTTCGGACTTAACATTTGCCACGAAATTTGTCGCAGTGTATTTGTTCATCAAGGTGAAGGGGTCTCGCCCTATGACTTATCAGTATTTGACAGTGGACATGGTCAGAGCAGCTAAGGAGAACGGGGGATTCATCGACCAGAAAAAGTTCAAGACTGCTAGCAAATATGGATTTGACTCCTTAATTCTGACCGATGCAAGCATGCAGGTGCTCGATAGCTACATAAATTTCGTAAGGCCATTGCTAAAACCCCAGTGCGAGTTCGTTCTGGTCACGAGAAATGGAGGCCAGCACAGCAAATTGGGCGACGTCATGAGTAAACTAGTGTTTGATGCAATCGGAACGTTCATTCATCCGACGCGCTATCGTCAAATTGTCGAGACGCAAAGCCTCAATCTGCTCACAAGCAAGGAGCAACAAATTTTGTCAGAAGACCAAAAACACAGTTCTGTCATTGCAAAAGTTCACGATCAAAAGCAAAGATCGCGTGAAGTTGCTGTCAAAGCTCACGAGTGTCTACAAAAGCTACAAGGTACCAACGGATCGGAAGTGGACAAGGAAGTCCACACGAGGTTTGGCTGTTCAACTTTAAGCTCGTCGCTATCAGTTGAAACTGCAGAAAGAACAATCATGCCTCCCAAAAAGGTTGTCTCCTCAACTACGCCCTTGCGCATTCAACGGAGTCATCGTCGGATCTTAAAATTTACGGCCGACGAGGACAAATTTCTACAAGAAGGGATAGATAAACACGGATTTGGACAGTGGACTGCCATCTTGAGAGATCCCGAATTCAAATTTCAAGAGGGAAGAATGGCAGACTCTTTAAAGAAAAGGGCAGAGCTCAAGTTCATGTAAAAAGAATTGCCTTATTAGACACGCTGTTTGTTGGAATCTCGAGATTGTGAGTTCAATCACGGACAACATAACTCAACAGGAAAACTTTATTATGGACTTATGTAGTTATTTAGTACACTCTTGCGATATCACTCTGAACGCTGTTGTCAAGTTCACAGTACTTGCAAAACTCAATCTCTCGTTTAAATTGACATCAGGTACATTTTAGACATTTTATAACAAAATTATTATTGCTGTGAGTGAAAAAAACGTGTCAATAATTGTTGCTTTTTGGGCAGTGCGTGGCTCTGAACGCGGGGCCGTTTTCTTGGACTGTGCACCATTAGCGGTGATGGTGGGCAGAGAAATTCCACGTTGTACTGCGGAACGTACGAGGGCGTCTTCGGAGTAATAAACAACGAGTCGTCGTCATCTTGGTCGTCTGATGACTCCTGGCCTGTTCTCAATGGGGTACCGCAAGACTGACTGACTGGGCCGAGTATCACTGGACGTCACGGATCAAGTTCATGCAGGACTTTTCCACCAATTCGTTTTCTAAACAGAAGCTCTTCCTCTTTTCGACTGCACTCGGCAAACGCAGTGTCCCTTTGCGTTCGTGGTACAAACGCAGTTTGTCACTGTTGATTTCTAGCAGACTTTTCATCACCGCCCGTTCTTCGTTGTTCTCCGTTTCTTCCATCCGTTTACTGTGGTCGGCCATCTCTTTTTCTAAGTTTACAAGCCAGGGATTTTCATAGGCTCGTTTAATCTTCTCTTGCTCGTCAAGGCGTTTTTGCAATTCGCGTTGTTTCTTTCTCTCTTGAATTGCTCTCTCTTTTCTTTCTTCTAGAGGTGTCGGCAGTGGACTGTCAGGATCAGTTACTTGTTCGTTCGCCTCCAATGGGCCAACCACTCCCAACTCCACCAGAAAGCTGCGACGATCAGCCAGACGACGGTTGCGAATTGCTTCTGATGTGCGCTTTCTCACTCGGTTGACTCTTTCTTTGCTTTGCAACATAATAGCCAGTTGTCGTCCTCTTAAACCCTCTTTATCTGTAGTTTCCTCTTCCCGACGAAGTGTTTCTAATCCGCTAGTTTCGCTAGTGTCGGATTCATGGGAAGACTCCCCTGACTGGAACTCGTTTTCTCTGCTGCACCCGGGCTGAGTAGATCCTTCCGCGTCCTCTTCATCTAGGGATGCACCAAGGATGTTTTCCAATTCCTCTTGGGGCAAGCCGCCTTCCTGCGCAGATGGCGTCGTGACTGCATTTTGTTGGCTGTTCCCTGCTATCTTCTGGGCCCATGCAATGCAGTCCATGGCGTGTTCTCGTAGCCAGTTGTTTGCCTCAGGTACGACACTCGGAAGACTCTTAAAGAAATATCTGTTCAAGCGTCTGTCCATCGCTTCGTTGTGGTCGGCGCCAAAGTCCATATCGGCCTGGCATGTAACGAACATCGTCGCTGTGCAGAGAAATCCCTCTGCGTTTTTCCATTTCGCATCGTGGGATGTAAAACCTCCCAGACAGATGATTTTCCAATCATCCATGTCATTAATCCCGCAAAGGCTTCGTCAAGGAAGATCACTTCGGTGTATCTGTCGATCATGGCTTTGTTAAAGTTTTTCTGTTTTGTTACTCGAGCAATTCGATTTAACGGCACTATTTGGAAAACGGGTGAGAACAGACTTGTCTTGCCACTGTCGGCGGCACCAATTGCGCATGCCACGGGTTGCTTGTGCGGTTTGGGTCGGAACAAAGCCAGGAAATCTGTGCAGAACCTCTTGATGTCATCTTCGGAGAGGCTGTTTCGTAGGATCTCTTCGAAGTATTTGGGTTCGGGATCTTTGGTGTGATCGTAGTCCACGAATGCTCTCGGGGAGGTTATTCCTTTCTGCAAGGTAAGAGAGAAAATATGACATGAATATATATTCTTTTATCTGTGACATACTACATTAATACTTTGCCTGTCTACTCTCCAATGTTTCATTATCCAAAAAAATACAGAAACACACTTGACTCTGAGTAAGTATTATTTCCAGGAGCAGGAGATCTCAGTGAGAAGAAATTTTTACCATTTATTAAGTTAGTTCCTTTGCGATCGAATCAAACGGAAGCTGTGACTTTGGGTGTCAACAATAGGTAAATTACGAGCTCCAAACTTCACGTTTTAGAAAAGAATAATAAACAATTTCTTGAAAATTATTGATTCGCACCTGTGATTCTGGTATAATTCCTTGAACGAAAGATCCAGAAGAAAAGCTCCACAACCAACCGTCGTTGACTTCTATGAGATCTCTCTCTATTTTGAGTTGGGGCATCAGGGAGCTTTCTGGTTCACTCATTATTGGTAATACACGTTGTATGTGTTGAATGAGGCGATCTTTAAACGCTTCGTTGCCCATCAAACTATGCAGAAACGTCTTCATCGAACATAGGTATTGAAACGTGAAGTGTGCCTTGGCCACTTGCTTGTAAATGTCTCCGCGATAGATGGTGTAGTGCAATTTTCTCATTGCCAGCTGTATGTCGTTGCACAGAACCGTCACCGGGCTGGAAAGTGGCTTGTGCAAAGAAGTGGAGACTGATGTCTGTGTTGTACTGGGCACGATGTCATCCAGGCCGAAGGTGTCAATCATGAGGTCAGCTCGGCGTAGCTCGGAAACAGAGTTTACCATCATTGCCTTGAAATCTTTGTTAACCACACGAAGACGAACAACATTTTCGGTCAGGGAAGAAAATTGGGAGCCCTCGTCATCGCTTACTGCAACCAAAAGCTGCGAAACCTGAAGTAACAATACAGCAATAAAGGCGATTACATAACAGACCAATGACAAACAATAGATACATCAAAGGCACTAACGAACTACACTAAAATAATCAAAGGACGTATAAATAATTAAATGTAGTTACAGAACTGAACAAAAGGATGACAACAAAATGGACTACAGATACTAATGAACATACTAAAAATGCGAAAATAAAACGTCAGAAGTGTCATTTTTTGCTTTATTCCCCAAAGAAAATATTATTACACCAAACGATGGAAACCTATAGTTTGCTACAAATTAGCGCTTCAAAATATATCAATGACTACAACTGGCTCTAAACGGGCTAGTACGATATTCATTTTGTTGTGAATTTGAGTGTGAAAATAGTATGAATGCGAGTTTTGGTTTGTTGAAAATTGGATTTGACTAAAAGATTAGAAGTGACTTACTCACCGAAAACAATGCCAATAGGACGTTTGAACGAGTTCCATTAAACATGGGTTTTTGTGGTCCTTGAGTACTTGACAAAGCTTATTTAGGTCGTGGCTTCCCTTCTTTCTTGTCGCTCTTGAAACATAAAATTCTAGACCACAGCTTCCAAGCGCGCTTTGTAGTTTTAGCGGGTTCATTGCTGATCCGTTTGGCGTTTGGCATGCCACCCAATACGAAATGGCTGGAAATACTTTCTTGCCAGGCGATGACAGTTGCGAAACACTAATTGCAGACTCGTCACCTGAATCGTCGCTTTCTCTTAGTGCTTGTGATCTCTGTGACGTTTTTCGTTTTTTGGTGTCTAATTTTGACGTACTTATCGAGGAAAAGAAGAAACAGACTCTGTTGACTTTTGATAACTTCAGATCGCACTCGTCTCGTTTTTCGCAGATCCAGTTCCATGCATTCTCTATTTCCTGGTCTTTTACATGCCATACACACTTAAATCCGACGACAGAACACTGTTTCTCAACTTTTGCGATGATACTACATTCCGCTTTATCACGAATAAGCTTACTATTAAGCTGGGAGCACGGCTTGCTCATTTTAAAATTAAGCAACGCACTAAAGTACTCGGCTCATGTTTCCCTCTATTTAATGCGGCCCCAAGATGATCGTAGACCAATTACAGTTCGAAAGCAGGCCGAAGGGAATAGGAACTCGCCTTGGATTGGCCTAAGCTTGTTCTTATAGAAACGTGTAAGACCATTTGGGAACTAAACCACCAATTACAGTTCAGCACGATGAATTCATTAAATATTGTTGTGTTTTAATTTATTCCGTTCATATACGGAGAACACGTTAAAACCGGTATACACCTTAACATCACCGGTAGAGTTCTTAGCTTGTACGCTACGTATATTAATTGAATTTATTAACTTCTCCTTCTACTATGTGTACTACAGCTGCTAATAGTACAGCTTTCTCTGTGAGGATAAAGTGCTTAACGCTTTTAACGTATACGACGTATATGAGCTGAATTAATTTAATAATAAATAATACCACTACTACACCTTTCTCTATGATGATAAAGTGTGTAACGATTGTAACGTATACTACGGATATGAACTGAATTAATTAAGTGATGAAATAATATTTTAATTCATTCAGTTCATATCCGTAGTACACGTTAAAATCGTTAAACACTTTATCATCATAGAGAAAGTAGTAGTAGTAGTAGTAGTAGTAGTAATAGTAGTAGTAGTTGAAGTAGTAGTGGTAGTAGTAGTAAGAGTAGTAGTGGTAATTGTAGTAGTAGTATTACTACAAGTTACCACCATTTTCACTACTACGCGACTTTTCTTTTCAAAACACCTCTGAGCACTTTGCAATACGCTTCCGTCAATCATACCTTATATGGAAAGTGTGTGATGTTACCGCAATTGAATTGAGCTCGAAGGAATAAAGATAGCGCCAAATTATCCCGTAAATTTGTGCTGGCGAGTCATTTATTGACTAGCAAGAGGCTTTAGAGTCGTTGATGTTGCAAGAATACTTCACGTTTGGTAGATATTTGTAAAGAAATTTCGACATTTCTTCAGAATTAAATACTCGCTCGGTGGATAATCCTATGCGGTGGATGGTAAGCTTGCGTTTCATCTCGTGAATAAGTTAAACCGAAGTGTGAAGTAAAACTTCTAGCTTTTCTGACCTGAAAATAGCATACGACATGTTATTCACCACGAGTATAAATCTGGCAATATCCCGAAGTGTACGAGGACGAAATTCAGGAGTGGATAGAGTATGCAACGGGAAAACGAATCATGATCGGCGTGCGATCAACCGATTCGTGAAGAAAATGGGTTTGACAAGAAGAAAGCTGAAGAAACGTACGTAGGACTTGTTGGATTGTTTTTGCAAGAAACGATGCCAATTCTAGTCACCTATCACCCAAGGAATGGATCAACCGAGGAATGGAATGAAAAACAAAGCATAAGCGCTTTATAACGTTTATTGTTCTACGTGAATGTTAACGCTGTGACATGCTAGCAAGAAAAATCTGAAGAATCGTTATTTATAAAATTAAAGCGGGAACGGGGAAATATCAAGGAAAATATTTTAGCACAGTCTCATGTTAACTTCTTCGTTATAGCTCACTGTGATTACCAAAGAACGTGATAAGCGAAATAGGGCGATGTATCGTCGTGGGACATCGCTAAATTTCACCGAGAACAGTTGCTATTAATAGATGAATCAGAACTTCTCAGATTCACAAAAAAAAAAGCAACTGTTCTCGGTGAAATTCAGCGATCCTACGACAATACATCATCCTGTTTCCCTCATCACGTTCTTTGGCAATCGTCTTGAGTTATAACGAAGAAGTAAACTTGAAAGTAAGCTGAAATATTTTCCTCGATTCCCCGTTCTCGCTTGTAGAAATAACAATTTCCCTATCATGTCACAGCGTAATAATATAACGCTGTGACACATTATGTTTACATTCTCGAAACGTAGAACAACAAACGTTACAAGCGCATTATAAGCTTATGCTTTATTTTGTTTTTTCAATTCATTCCGGAGGTGATAGGTGATTAGAATTAGCAGTGTTCCTTCCAAAAAAATGCAGTTAGGCATACGTACCTTTCTTCTTGTAAAACCCATTTTCTTCACGAATCGGTTGATCGCATGCCGATCATGATTCGTTTTCCTGTTGCATACTCTATCCACTCCTGAATTTCGCCCTCGTACACTTCGGGATATTGCCAGATTTATACTCGTGGTGAATAACATGTCGTGTGCTATTTTCAGCTCAGAAAAGCTAGAATTATTACTTCACACTTTGGTTTAGCTTATTCGCGAGTTTAAACGCACGCGCTTACCATCCGCCGCATAGGATAATCCACCGAGCGGGTATTTAATTCTGAAGAAATGTCGAAATTTCTTTACAAATATCTACCAAACGTGAAGTATTCTTGCAACATCAACGACTCTAAAGCCTCTTACTAGTCAATATATGACTCGCCAGCGCAAATTTACGGGATAATTTGGCGCCATCCTTATTCCTTCGAGCTCACTTCAATTGCGGCAACATCACACACTTCCCATATAAGGTATGATTGACGGAAGCGTATTGCAAAGTGCTCAGAGGTGTTTTGAAAAGAAAAGTCGCGTAGTAGTGAAAATGGTGGTAACTTTCTCTATGATGATAAAGTGTTTAACGAGTTTAACGTATACTACGGATATGAACTGAATTAATTAAAATAATAACAATAATAATAATATTATTATTATATTAATAATAATAATAATAATATTATTATTATTATTATTAATATAATAATATTTTTATTAATAATAATAATAATGATAATAATAATATTATTATTATTATTATTATTAATAATAATAATATTATTATTATTATTATTAATATTAATAATAATAATAATAATATTATTATTATTATTAATATAATAATAATATTATTATTATTGTTATTATTTTAATTAATTCAGTTCATATCCGTAGTATACGTTAAAATCGTTACACACTTTATCATCATAGAGAAAGTAGCTGGAGCTAGAAGTACTAATGATAGATTCAGTTGAAATACGTGGTATACGCTGAGACCGTTAAACACTTTAACATCAGGGAAAAGTTCTTGTAGCACTCGTGTGTAGTCTTGGTGACCTGGTGACCGCCTTTTTCAGTCTATGAACGCTATAGAAGGCTTCATTGTATTCCATTGCCAAGTTTACAACGAATATAAAGTGCATGCACGGCG